>JAVIAB010000025.1:15202561-15530061 GCA_032433765.1 Megaustenia siamemsis | reverse complement strand
ATTGCTAGTATTCTCCATATTTGTTCTCTGTTTACTCCATACGTTGCTAGTATCCTCCATATTTGTTCTCTGTTTACCCCATACGTTGCTAGTATCCTCCATATTTGTTCTCTTTTTACGCCATACATTGCTAGTATTCTCCATATTTGTTCTCTGTTTACTGCATACATTGCTAGTGTTCTCCATATTTGTTCTCTGTTTACCCCATACGTTGCTAGTATCCTCCATATTTGTTCTCTGTTTACGCCATACATTGCTAGTATTCTCCATATTTGTTCTCTGTTTACTGCATACATTGCTAGCATCCTCCATATTTGTTCTCTGTTTACTCCATACGTTGCTAGTATCCTCCATATTTGTTCTCTGTTTACCCCATACGTTGCTAGTATCCTCCATATTTGTTCTCCGTTTACTAGGTCGTATACAGATAGATCGATTAACCTAAACATTAACCTACTAACATATCAATAACATTATTTGGAAGCTACGACAAATGATACTTTTTGTTACTGCACACATGAAAACCACTCAAGTAATATATTCATTTCATTAATTAAATGGGACACACGCACATATATATGGCATTGATCTATATCCAGACATCAGTTCTCAACCTTGAGGAGTGGTGATTGAGAGTCTTCATACATAATTACCCCTTTCAGCTTCATTTCGTCGCCTCTTAATGTAGGATGTGTCTAACTGATAACAAGGTCGGTTTATCAAACTGCTGATGTTGAACGACAGGGGGAAAATATTAGAGGATTGTGTTGAGATATTATTTCTGTATAGCGGATACTGATGAGTGTTAGAAGGAACACATTATCTAGCAGGGAATCGTATTTCTTAGAGAGAGACAGAGAAAGAGAGAGGAGACAGACAGACAGACAGACAGAGAAAGAGATATTTACGTTTTGCAGGATACGAACATATCTTCATTAATCTTTCTGTCGCCGCTTTTCTCGAAATAACTCAACGACTCTATTTTAATTAACTCACTCAATCACCCACTCATTCACTCATTCACTATTTCCCTTAGTGTACCTCACTCTTTTTTTATACTCTCACTCCCACTCAATGATTCACTGACTTACTAACTAATTGACACTGACTTCTATCTATCTATCTATCTATCTATCTATCTATCTATCTATCTATCTATCTATCTATCTATCTATCTATCTATCTATCTATCTATCTATCTATCTATCTATCTATCTATCTATCTATCTATCTATCTATCTATCTATCTATCTATCTATCTATCTATCTATCTATCTATCTATCTATCTATCTATCTATCTATCTATCTATCTATCTATCTATCTATCTATCTATCTATCTATCTATCTATCTATCTATCTATCTATCTATCTGTCTATCTGTCTGTCTGTCTGTCTGTCTGTCTGTCTGTCTGTCTGTCTGTCTGTCTGTCTGTCTGTCTGTCTGTCTGTCTGTCTGTCTGTCTGTCTGTCTGTCTGTCTGTCTGTCTGTCTATCTATCTACCCACCCACCCAAACCCATCCATCCATCCATCCACCCATCCACCCACCCACCCACCCACCCACCCACCCACCCATCCATCCATCCATCCATCCATCCATCCATCCATCCATCCATCCATCCATCCATCCATCCATCCATCCATCCATCCATCCATCTATCTATCTATCTATCTATCTATCTATCTATCTATCTATCTATCTATCTATCTATCTATCTATCTATCTATCTATCTATGTGGTCTGTCTGTCTGTCTGTCTGCCTACCTGCCTGCCTGTCTTTCTGTCTGGCTGAAACACACTCTCGCGTTTTTTAAATTTTTTTTTATTTCTTCCGTGTGGTCACATCTTGTCTTTCTGTCTGTCTGTGTGTACACCTTGCCTATCTATCCGCTCGTTCGTCCGATATACCGTTTTTTCCGCTCATTATCTTTCATTTTGACTGTTCAATATTTGGTTCCCCTTAAACATGTCATCTCCATTACTAGACCTATCCTAAGATGCAAGTCTTGCAAGTCAAATAGAAATACTTTTGACAACTAAGAAATGATCATCATCGTCAGGTCATATGTCCTTTCCAGAACGTTGTATTCACCACAGCCCGTCTGAAAAAATCACTGTCTCTAGCCAGATCTCCCACAGAACGTTGTATTCACCACAGCCCGTCTGAAAAAATCACTGTCTCTAGCCAGATCTCCCACAGAACGTTGTATTCACCACAGTTCGTCTGAAAAAATCACTGTCTCTAGTCAGATCTCACACATAACGTTGCATTCACCATAGCCTGTATGAAATTATCTCTGTCTCTAGCCAGATCTCCCACAGAACGTTGCATTTACCACAACCCGTCTGCAAGAATCTCTGTCTCTAGCCAGACCTCCCACAGAACGTTGCATTCACTACAGCCCGTATGGAAACATCTCTGTCTCTAGCCAGATCTCCCACAGAGCATTGCATTCACAATATCCCATCTAAAAGAATCTCTGTTTCTAGCCAAATCTCCTACTTCTTCTTTGTCATGTCCAATGTCTTCTTTTTGTGTTGAAACCACCTTCTTCTTGGTCTTCCCCTAATGCGTCGCTCAGAAACCATGCCTTCCATTATTGTTCTTCCCAGCCCATTGTGTCTTGTCGTGGCGACAGTATTTTTATTTCCTCTGTAGAATTGTCTTTATGTATATTACCGTTCTTTTTATTGTTTAATTCTTTTAATATGTCTTCATTGCTCTTGTTTTCATTATCCAAGGTATCTTAATTATTATTCTGTACCATTTTGTTTCGAAATAATCGTATTTCTTCATTGCTGTTTATGAGATTGTCTATGATTCACAACCGCATGTTGCTGTCGGAATGGTAAAGCTCCTTAATAATTTTTAAAATGTTACTGCCTTGTTGGTATTATGCCACATGTTCTTCAAGACATCGAAGTCGCGTGCTGCTATTGTTAATCTTCTTTTGGTCTCACTGTACGATTCCATTGTTAGTAACTACATATATCAGATGTTTATAATTAAGATGGGGGCCTCGGTAGCCTAGTTGGGAAAACCACCCGACAGGACTACCGACGTTCGGACAACCCGTGTTCGATTCCCGTTGGGAGCAGTGTGAGTTGTACTCGTGGTTGGAAATAAAATACCTCCGCGGTCTACCCAGCCGCTGACAGAAATGGGTACCAGGGTAGTACTTTAGAAAGGTGAGAAATGCCTGCTCGCATCGTGAGTTTCGATGCTTGAAGCGACACTGTCCAGAAGCCTCCGAACACTTCTGGATAGGCGGACGAGCACATATGGGTGAAAGCTCACGTGCTAAGACGTCGATTCAAGTCTCGTACTCTACCATTACGGAGCCTCGGTGGCTGAGTGGTTATTTGCTCGCTTCCTGACCAGAATGGTCCGGGTTTGATCCCCAGCAGTGGCGGATTTTGTTTCCGACTAACAAGGCTTCGGAATTCACCCATCATCTAAAAATGGGTACCAGATATTTTTCTGGGAAGTAAAGGCGGCCTGGTGTGATGCCGACCACACGACCCAAAAATGTGACCGTTGTCATAGAAAAATATGGTCACTAACACAATATACCCCAAACGCCTAGAAAAGGCGTGAAGGGAACCTTTAGATATGTTACTTTATCTTTACGTTTATGTTTACCTTCAAAACTAAGAAATTCATTGCTGAAATACTGCAATACAGACTCCTGATAAGAATAAATAATTGCAAGAAGAGAAAAGAAAAAGGACACTCACAGTATCTCATTTAGTCCAAATGTGCTTAAGAACGAAGCTATATTGCAATTTAGCGATATCAGTAGATTAACATCGGGGAAATTAAAGTATTATTTATTATTTTGTAATTTACTTATATATCTGTGTGTGTCGATGTTTCCTGCTGAAGGCCTGTTGAGTCAAGACGTCGTTCAAATTTATGTATCTACATATTACGAAAATCTTAAATCAAACCCTTTTTCGATTTTTTTTCATATATTTTTTTTTCTCCATTTCCCCTCATATTTTTCTTAATATTTCTCTTCTCATATTTCTCCTCATATTTCTTCTCAAAATTCTCTTCTTATTTCTCCTCATATTCATTTCTCCTCATATTCATTTCTACTCATATTTTATCGTTGTCTAATTGCTGATCTCAGATTTTCTTTCCAGTGTGACTGTGAAGCATTCAGTCATACTTCTAGATCGGACTCTAAAACTGCATATATATATATAACATCATCAAGTACCGGGCCTGCTGGCGAAGGTGATCATGTCTCTCCACAACTTTCGATCTCGACAGTTATTTATCATTTCTGTTGTTGACCTTCTGCCAAGCCATTCTCTTAAGCTGTCTGGTATATTTTCTCTTTGCTTCTCTCTATCTCTTCGTCCCTCAATTTTCCCAGTTGTTACAATATATTCCAGCTATTCCCTTCTCATTACATGGCCAAAAAATGATGATTGTTTCTTCCTAATATTGGAAATTAGCTCTTAGCTCTTTCAGAACGTTTCATTACTCTTCTTAGATGGCCTTCTGTAAAACTACATTTCTACAGCCTCCAGTGATTTTCTTGTCTGTTGTCCTTTTGTCCATGATTCACATCCATATGTTAAGACTGGCTCTACATAACATTTAAGAACTATTTTTCTTATTTCTATTGTCAAAAACGGATTGCGTAGTATCTTCTTCATTTTTTGTTGTTGGAAAGCTGATTTTGCCTGAGCCATTCTGAATCTCACCTCTTTTGTACATCTTCCGTCTGAGGTTAACATTGTTCCCAGATATTTAAATTCATTTACCTGTTTTAATATGTGACCCGGACAGTACAGACTGTACGTGCAAGGAAGCGTACATCGGATCAGACTGCATTCTCAAATGTCCGGACAACTGTTTCAACGACACCTGTGAACAGTCAACCAGGAACTGTACATGCAAGGGAACGTTCTACGGGTCATACTGCACTCTCAAATCTCCGGACAACTATTTGAACGAAACCTGTGAACAGTTAATCGGGGCCTGCGTCTCGTATGTCGAGGATTCCCACGTTAAGAAGAGTCTGCCGACTACAACAAACCCAAGCATATGGATACCTTAATGTGTTTCTGTGCTAGACATGGTTCATTTCTTGGTGTTTTACGGTGAAGCCATGGCTCATATCTTGATGTGTATCTGTGCTTGCCATGGCTCATATCTTGGTGTGTGTCATGTTAGTCATATCTCATATCTTGTTGTGTCCGTGTTAATCATGTCTCATATCTTTATGTGTGTCTGTGTTTAGTCATATCTCATATTTTAGTGTGTATCTGTGTTAGTCACGTGTCATATCTTTGTGTGTGCATGTTTGGGTTAGATATCTCATATCTTTGTGTGCATGTTTATGTTAGTCATATCTCATATCTTTATGTGTGCATATCTGTGTATATCACATCTCATATCCTTGTGTGTGCATGTCTATGTTGATCATATCTCATATCCTTGTGTGTGCATGTCTATGTTGATCATATCTCATATCTTTGTGTGCACGTCTATGTTAGGCACGTGTCATATCTTTGTGTGTGCATGTTTGGGTTAGATATCTCATATCTTTGTGTGCATGTTTATGTTAGTCATATCTCATATCTGTGTGTGTGCATATCTGTGTATGTCACATCTCATATCTTTGTGTGTGCATGCCTATGTTAGTCATATCTTATATCTTTGTGTGTATATCTATGTTAGGCACGTGTCATATCTTTGTGTGTGCATGTCTATGTCTTTCATATCTCATATCTTTATGTGCATGTTTATGTTAGTCATGTGTCATATATTTTGATGTGTGTCAGTGTTAGTCATGCCTCGTATCGCTGTGTGCATGTCTGTGTTAGTCACATCTCCTATCTTTGTGTGTGCATGTCTGTCTTAGTCACCTCTAGTGACTCGGGCAGATGATGCTCGTAAACCTGGTAGGGCCGACCATCTAAGGGCAGAATCCCACTACAGAAAAGATCATCTGCTGTCTTGCAGCAAGATTGGGGACAATCAAAGGCCAAGGAATGCAAACCTGAATAAAATGCTGGCTGAAATCGGATGCACTGGGCCACTGGCGCAGAACACAGTGCAACGTTTTAACGGGTGTTCAATCAGAGTGGATCTGGCAGACTCTAATTGTGATGTTCTGCCTGTGGGGGCGATCAACACACTTAACCTGACAGCTGACTTCATGTGAGAGTCTGGAATCCTACTCTGATTGAGTCCTGATCGCAGAGAGAGAGAGAGAGAGAGAGAGAGAGAGCTAGAGAGAGAGAGATTGTTCCATTTGTCTTTATTGAGCATTGTGGCGAAGTCCTTTTCTTTGTTGTTACCATTACTTATGTCTTTTTACTATTAAAGGCCGAGTCATTTATGTTTGCTTAAGTAAAAATAAAACTATACACTATATTAACCACTGAATAAAACGAGAAATTACACCTTTTATATTTTTACGTCCCCTTTTCTACTTTCAGTAACAGTAACCGTCGAACGCTTTCTTGTCGTGTTACGTCCCTTGAAGGCTCGAGTCTCCTGCACGTTCAGCAAATCCCGGAAACTGGTTGTCGGTATCTTCATCTTCTCTGTTTTGTTCAACGTGCCACGATGTTTCATCTACCAGCTGTTTTCATCGTCATTATCATACCCGCTGGTAAGTCAATGATGATGTTTATGATGATGTTAATGATGATGTCATTTCAGGAGTTGGAATTGTTGATGTCAATTCAGGAGAATGATCACCTTAATTGTCACAGAGAGAGCTAGGTCTGTTTTGTCTTTGCTTGGGACAGAAGTGCTCTTGTCGTTACTTGGGACAGAAGTGCTCTCGTCGTTACTTGGGACAGAAGTGCTCTTATCATTACTTGGGATAAAAGGGCTCTTGTCATTACTAGGGACAGAAGTGCTCTTGTCATTACCTGGGACAGAAGTGCTCTTGTCATTACATGGAACAGAAGTGCTCTTGTCATTACTTGGGACAGAAGTGCTCTTGTCATTACATGGAACAGAAGTGCTCTTGTCATTATTCGGGGAGAAATGTTCTTGTCATTACTTGGAACAGAAGTGCTCTTGTCATTACTTGGGACAGAAGTGCTCTTGTCATTACATGGAACAGAAGTGCTCTTGTCATTACTTGGGACAGAAGTGCTTTTGTCATTATTTGGAACAGAAGGGCTCTTGTCATTACTAGGGACAGAAGTGCTCTTGTCATTACTTGGGACAGAAGTGCTCTTGTCATTACATGGAACAGAAGTGCTCTTGTCATTATTCGGGGAGAAATGTTCTTGTCATTACTTGGGACATAAGGGCTCTTGTCATTACTTGGGACAGAAGTGCTCTTGTCATTACATGGAACAGAAGTGCTCTTGTCATTACTTGAGACAGAAGTGCTCTTGTCATTACATGGAAAAGAAGTGCTCTTGTCATTACTTGGGACAGAAGTGCTCTTGTCATTACATGGAACAGAAGTGCTCTTGTCATTACTTGGGACAGAAGGGCTCTTGGCATTATTTGGAACAGAAGTGCTCTTGTCATTAGCTGGGATAGAAGTGCTCGTGACATTACTTGGGACAGAAGTGCTCTTATCATTACTTGGAACAGAAGTGCTCTTGTCATTACATGGAACATAAGTGCTCTTGTTATTATTCGGGGAGAAATGTTCTTCTCATTACTTGGAACAGAAGTGCTCTTGTCATTACCTGGGATAGAAGTGCTCGTGACATTACTTGGGACAGAAGTGCTCTTATCATTACTTGGAGCAGAAGTGCTCTTATCATTACTTGGAGCAGAAGTGCTCTTGTCATTACCTGGGATAGAAGTGCTCGTGACATTACTTGGGACAGAAGTGCTCTTATCATTACTTGGAGCAGAAGTGCTCTTATCATTACTTGGAGCAGAAGTGCTCTTGTCATTACTTGGGACAGAAGTGCTCTTATCATTACTTGGAACAGAAGTGCTCTTATCATTACTTGGAACAGAAGTGCTCTTTTCATTACATGGAACAGAAGTGCTCTTGTTATTATTCGGGGAGAAATGTTCTTGTCATTACTTGGGACAGAAGTGCTCTTGTCATTACTTGGGACAGAAGTGCTCTTGTCATTACATGGAACGGAAGTGCTCTTGTCATTACTAGGGACAGAAGTGCTCTTATTATTACATGGAACAGAAGTGCTCTTGTCATTACATGGAACAGAAGTGCTCTTATCATTACTTGGAACAGAAGTGCTCTTGTCATTACATGGAACAGAAGTGCTCTTATCATTACTTGGAACAGAAGTGCTCTTCTCATTACTTGGGACAGAAGTGCTCTTATCATTACTTGGGACAGAAGTGCTCTTATCATTACTTGGAACAGAAGTGCTCTTATCATTACTTGGAACAGAAGTGCTCTTGTTATTATTCGGGGAGAAATGTTCTTGTCATTACTTGGAACAGAAGTGCTCTTGTCATTACATGGGATAGAAGTGCTCGTGACATTACTTGGGACAGAAGTGCTCTTATCATTACTTGGAACAGAAGTGCTCTTATCATTACTTGGGACAAAAGGGCTCTTGTCATTACCTGGGATAGAAGTGCTCTTATCATTACTTGGAACAGAAGTGCTCTTATCATTACTTGGAACAGAAGTGCTCTTATCATTACTTGGAACAGAAGTGCTCTTATCATTACTTGGGACAAAAGGGCTCTTGTCATCATTCGGACATAAATATTCTTGTCATTATTTCAGACAGAATGTCCTCATCTCCTCTCTCCAACTCTTCCCATCTCTTCTCCTCCCCCAACTCTCCTCATCTCCTCTCTCCAACTCTTCCCATCTCTTCTCCTCCCCCAACTCTCCTCATCTCCTCTCTCCAACTCTTCTCATCTCTTCTCCTCCCCCAACTCTCCTCATCTCCTCTCTCCACCCTCCAACTCTCCTCATCTCCTCTCTCCTCCCTCCAACTCTTCTCATCTCCTCTCTCCTCCCCCAACTCTCCTCAGCTTCTCGCTCTACCCTGCAAATCTCCTCATCTCCTCTCTCCACCCTCTAAATCTCCTCATCTCCTGCTTCCACCCTCCAACTCTCCTCATCTCCTCTCTTCACGCTCCAAATATCATCATCTCCTCTCTCCACACTCCAAGTTCTTCTCAACTCCTCTCTCTACCCATCATTTCTCCTCATCCCCTCTATCCGCCCACCAACTCCCCTCATCTCCTCTCTCCACCCTCCAACTTTCCCCACCTCCTCTCTCTACCCTCCAACTCTCCAACTCCCTCCTCTCTGCACCCTCCGTCTCTCCTTTCTCCACCCTCCAAATCTCCTCATCTCCTCTCTCCACCCTCCAACTCCACTCATCTCCTCTCTCCACCCTCTAAATCTCCTCATCTCCTCTACCCACCCTTCAACTCTCCTCATCTCCTCTACCCACCCTCCAACTCTCCTCATCTCCTCTACCCACCCTCCCACTCTCCTCATCTCATCTACCCACCCTCTAACTCTTCTCATTTCTTCTACCCACCCTCCCACTCTCCTCATCTCCTCTCTCTACCCTCCCACTCCCCTCATCTACTCTACCCACTTTCTAACACTCCTCATTTCTTCTACGCACCCTCCCATTCTCCTCATCTCCTCTCTCCACCCTCCCAGTCTGCCCATCTCCTCTAACCACCTTCTAACTCTCCTCATTTTTTCTACCCACCCTCCCACTCTCCTCATCTCCTATCTCCACCCTCCCACTCTTCTCATCTACTCTACCAACACTCTAACTCTCCTCATCACCTCTACCCACCCTAAAACTCTCATCTATCCAACCTCCCACTCTCATCATTCCCTCTACTACCCACACTTCAACTTTCCTAATCTCCTCTCTCCCACTCTCCTTATCTCCTCTACTCACCCCCCAACTCGTCTCATCTCCTCTCTCCACCCCCCTTAACTCTCCTCTCTCCACCCTCACACTCTCCTCATCTCCTCTACCAACACTCCAACTCTCCTCATCTTCTATATCCACCCCCAACTCTCCTCTCTCCACCCTCCCACTCTCCTCATACATCTACCCTCCCTCCAACTCTCCTCATCTCCTCTACCCACCCTCCAGCTCTCCTCATCTTCTCTATCCACCCTCAACTCTCCTCTCTCCACCCTCCCACTCACCTCATCTCCTCTAGCCACCCTCTAACTCTCCTCATCTCGTCTACCTACCTTCCCACTCTTCTCAACTCTTCTCTCCACCCTCCAACTCACCTAATCTCCTCTCTCCACCCCCAACTCTCCTCTCTCCACCCTCCCACTCGCCTTACCTCCTCTACCCACCCTCCCACTCTCCTCATCTCCTCTCTCCACCCTCCAACTCTCCTCATCTCCTCTCTCCACCCCCTCAACTCTACGCTCCCCACCCTCCCACTCTCCTTATCTCCTATACCCACCCTCCAACTCTCCTCATCTCCTCTCTCCACCCTCCATCTCTCATCATCTCCTGTCTCCACCCCCCCCAACGCTACGCTCCCCACCCTCCCACTCTCCTTATCTCCTATACCCACCCTCCAACTTTCCTCATCTCCTCTCTCCACCCTCCATCTCTCATCATCTCCTCTCTCCACTCCCCCCACAACGCTACGCTCTCCACCCTCCCACTCTCCTTATCTCCTATACCCACCCTCCAACTCTCCTCATCTCCTCTCTCCACCCTCCATCTCTCATCATCTCCTCTCTCCAACCCCCTCCCAACGCTACGCTCCCCACCCTCCCACTCTCCTTATCTCCTATACCCACTCTCCAACTCTCCTCATCTCCTCTCTCCACCCTCCATCTCTCATCTCCTCTCTCCACCCCACCCCCAACGCTACGCCCCCCACCCTCCCACTCTCCTTATCTCCTATACCCACCCTCAAACTCTCCTCATCTCCTCTCTCCACCTCCATCTCTCATCATCTCCTCTCTCCACCCCCAACGCTACGCTCCCCACCCTCCCACTCTCCTTATCTCCTATACCCACCCTCCAACTCTCCTCATCTTCTCTCTCCACCCCCTCAACTCTACGCTCCCCACCCTACCACTCTCCTTATCTCCTATACCCACCCTCCAACTCTCCTCATCTCCTCTCTCCACCCTCCAACTCTCCTCATCTTCTCTCTCCACCCCCTCAACTCTGCGCTCCCCACCCTCCCACTCTCCTCATCTCCTCTCTCCACCTTCCATCTCTCCTCATCTCCTCTCTCCACCCCCCCAACTCTGCGCTCCCCACCCTCCCACTCTCCTCATCTCCTCTCTCCACCCTCCATCTCTCCTCATCTTCTCTCTCCACCCCCCAACTCTACGCTCCCCACCCTCCCACTCTCCTTATCTCCTATACCCACCCTCCAACTCTCCTCATCTCCTCTCTCCACCCTCCAACTCTCCTCATCTTCTCTCTCCACCCCCTCAACTCTGCGCTCCCCACCCTCCCACTCTCCTCATCTCCTCTCTCCACCCTCCATCTCTCCTAATCTCCTCTCTCCACCCTCCATCTCTCATCTCCTCTCTCCACCCCCACCCCCAACGCTACGCTCCCCACCCTCCCACTCTCCTTATCTCCTATACCCACCCTCAAACTCTCCTCATCTCCTCTCTCCACCCTCCATCTCTCATCATCTCCTCTCTCCACCCCCCCAACGCTACGCTCCCCACCCTCCCACTCTCCTTATCTCCTATACCCACCCTCCAACTCTCTCATCTCCTCTCTCCACCCTCCATCTCTCATCATCTCCTCTCTCCACTCCCCCCCCCAACGCTACGCTCCCCACCCTCCCACTCTCCTTATCTCCTATACCCACCCTCCAACTCTCCTCATCTTCTCTCTCCACCCCCTCAACTCTACGCTCCCCACCCTCCCACTCTCCTTATCTCCTATACCCACCCTGCAACTCTCCTCATCTCCTCTCTCCACCCTCCAACTCTCCTCATCTTTTCTCTCCACCCCCTCAACTCTGCGCTCCCCACCCTCCCACTCTCCTCATCTTCTCTCTCCACCCTCCATCTCTCCTCATCTCCTCTCTCCACCCCCCAACTCTACGCTCCCCACCCTCCCACTCTCCTCATCCCCTCTACCCTCCCTACAACTCGTGAAATTACAACCTTCCTAAAATCACATAACGAGGATTGGTCATTCCTTTTCTCTGAGTGTTCTCAAGTTGTCTCCAGACACGTTTCCTAACCTCAGGCCGTTAATCCCGACATTCAATACCCTCTTTAGGACAACATCTCCTAATTACGTTCCTCTCTAGACTCCTTGATCTATATCCTGTAGCGTGGTATATATCACCTTCTTCATTCGCCCTCGGTTTTCTTATCCGTCCACAGGAAATATAATTTATGACAGCATGTCTTTTTAGCAATGTTTTTTTTTTAAATATTTCTTCCGCAAAATTCATGTTTATGTCATCATCATCATCATCATCATCATCATCATCATCATCATCATCATCATCGAGTGCCGTCTCCGCAACAAAGGTTGGCTACCATGGAGCGCCATTCTGCTATGTCTATTGCTTTGATGGTGCAGGTTGTTATAGGCTGATTTGTCCATCTTTTGATGTTAATTGTTAATGTTAGTCTTGGTCTGCCTCTGCCTCTTTTACCTAGTACTTTCCCCTCCAAGATAACATTTAGTTGGCTGTTGTGTCTTCATTGTTTGTTTTCTTTTCCTTCCATCCAATTCTACCTATTCTTTTATATATCCACATTTCAAAGGCTTTAATTCTCTGTTCTGTTTTCTTGTCTAATGTTCATGTTTCTGCATCATATAAGAATATTGATAAGACTATTTTGCTGATCATTTTGCTATTCTTAGTTTTAGTCCTGGTCTTATTTGTTTTGATGTTAGTATGTTCTTCATGACATATTTTTTAAAATATCACTTTATATTTATATATTTCTCATATTTATCTTATTCTTGTCTTTCCTGTACAGCTCTTGATATTTTTTATTTTATTTTTTTTTTTACCTGACTCGTTCTGCCACTCTTAATTTTCTTGCTTCTTCTGCCTTAATTTTGTCTGCAGTTGTTTTCTTTCTATCTAGTCACATCTCTTCTTGTATTATTCTTTTTCTTGATATATCTTCTCTTACTTTCTAACTTATTCCTCTTCTTCATCTTTTTCTTCTTCCTCTTGTTCTTATTATTTAGCGTTCAGGTCTTTTGATTATGCGAATTGGGCTCTTTGCCCTGGTTCATATTGGAGGGGTAGGAACAACATCATGACACACGATGAGCTGGTCGCATGGCCAGTACTCGCATATGGAGGGGTAGGAACAACATCATGACACACGATGAGCTGGTCGCATGATCAGTACTCGTATAGGGAGGGGTAGGAACAACGTCATCATGTAGAAGAGAATTGCGCACCAAAGGAGGTAGAGGCAAAATTGGTGCAATACAGTGCGCATAAAGAGAGAAGTGACGTGGAAAAGAGATGACGTAGAAAAAATAGGATGACGTAGTTTGCTGGACGGTTGGAAAGGAGAGGAGAATATAATTCAGTTAGAGATCGGCAGCCGCAGAGAGCAGTTGGAAAATTGAGAGTCATGTAAAGCAAGAACGACAGTAGAAGCCTATAAGCAGAGAACAGTTGGGATACAAGCCCAAGAGGACAGCTTGAGATAAAAGGAGGAACAAGCAGAGAGGTCCAATCAGCAGATGAGTCTAAAACAAATGCCAGCAGCAACAGACAATTAAGGAAATGGTCTAACAAAGGTAAAGGAACCGGCAAAAGCCATAGATAGATTAGGAAGGGCCGTTCGATGGGGAACGGTCCAAATTTAAATTAGTTGACAACCAGCAAAAGATAGAGTAGGGAAACGTCCTACATAAGCGAGTGACAAAAGCATGAAATGGAAGCCCAGGGAGATAGCTTGAGATAAGAAGTTGAAGAAGCAAAGAACGGCTGAACAGTTAGTAATAGCAACAATTAGAATTCTGACAAGGAGAGGACAGCAGGCAACAGCAATAGATAGAGTAGGGAGGGCCGTTCGATGGGGAACGGTCCAACTTAAATTAGTGTCGAACATGAATAGGAAGATTAGAATAGAATAAATAATAATATAATAGAGAATGAAAGGAGAGAAATTGAATAGATAAACAATAATTGTCAGACAGAAGATGTGAGAAAAGAAGAAATAAAGGCAGCCGATCAATATGGTCAATGTGTTATCGATGTGTTGTTAATTGTTGTTATGTATAACACGCAGAAAGTCTCTCAAGTTGGTCGTAAGGGACAACCGAAACAAGCTGTTGAGAAAGAAAGGCAAACACACAAAGTTCAGTCTCTCACCAAGTTCAGTCTCTCAATAAAGTCACGAGAGTGTATGCACGCACAAGTGTAAGTAGCAGGCACACTCGCAAAGGTGGTCTCAAAAAGTACTCAAAAGGTGACGACAAAGGGACGTCCAGCACAAAAGGTCGTAAATCGAACTTCGTAAATCAAACATCGTAATTCATAAAATATTTAAAAAATCAAAAAGGGGTCACAATCACACAAGCCGAGCTGGTCGTATGGTCAGTACCCGTATATGGATGGGTAGGAACAACATCATCATATGGTGAGAATACCATGGACAGCTAAGAAGAGTAATGAAAACGTTCTGGAAGAGGCCAACTCAAGAAGAGAGCTAATTTCCAATATTAGGAAGAAACAATCATCATTTTTTGGCCATGTAATGAGAAGAGAACAACTGGAATATATTGTAACAACTGGAAAAATTGAGGGACGAAGAGATAGAGGGAAGCAAAGAGAAAAAATAACAGACAGCTTAAGAGAATGGCTTGACAGAAGGTCAACAACAGATACGATTAATAACTGTCGAGATCGAAAGTTGTGGAGAGACATGATCACCTACGCCAGCAGGCATGGCACTTGATGATGATGATGATGATGACCCAGCCTCTGCTTCTCGGTTTGTCCATTGCTATAATCTGTGTACCTTCAAATTAATTATTTGCTTATTCATGTGTTTTTTTTTTAATTCACATGGCAGGAAATGTGAAATTAGATAATTAAACATGAATACATAATATGAGGTTAAAGACAACATCAGAGAGTTGGCCGGTTTTCCCAAGTTAGCAAAAGAGTAGATAAAGAGGAAGAATAAAGAGAGAAATGAGAAGAAAGATGATTACAGTAATCAATATTGCCCCAACAACCCCGAGGGCTCAGGTTACAGGAGAAAAAAGAAAGGAAGAAAGAAAGAATAGAAAATACGGAAAAGAAGAAATAAATAAATGAATGAAAAGTAAAGAAGGAAATAAAGAAATAAATAAATGAAGGAAAAGAAAATAAAGAAAACTAATGATGAAAACACTTAGAAACCACGGATTTTTAACTGCATTTGAGGGGAGGCAATCATAGAGAAGTGTTACTTCAGAGTTCTCTCTTTTAGTTCTCTTACCGTTTTGTCCTTGCTAACTTGCTCCAACGGAAGTTGACAATTAAAAAATCGATTTCTCTTGTCAGTGGTTGATAATGTTATCGGCGGTTCGGGAGATTGGATGGTGTCAAAGCTGCTGCTGTGTTGTTTGTTAATACTGGTAATGTGAATGCGAAAGAACGAATTAATTTACACTTTTAAACATCGTATTATAAACAAAAAGGTGAGATGCAGAATGGCTCAAGCAAAAGCAGCTTTCCAAAAAATGAGGAAGATACTATGAAATCCATTTTTGACAATAGAAACAAAGAAAAAGAGTTCTTAAATGTTACGTACAGCCAGAATTAACATATGGATGCGAATCATGGACAATAGGACAACAGACAAGAAAATCGCTGGAGTCCGTAGAAATGTGGTTTTACATAAGAATGTTGAGAGTACCATGGACAGCTAAGAGGAGTAATGAAGATGTTCTGAGAGAGGCCAAAGCAAAAAGAGAGCTAATTTCCAATATTAGGAAGAGACAATCATTATTTTTTGGCCATGTCATGAGAAGAGAACAACTGGAATATATGTAACAACCGGGAAAATTGAGGGACGAAGAGATAGAGGGAAGCAAAGAGAAAAAATAACAGACAGCTTAAGAGAATAGCTTGGAAGAAGGTCAACAACAGAAATGATAAATAGCTGCTGAGATCGAAAGTTGTGGAGAGACATGATAACCTACGCCAGCAGGACCGGTACTTGATGATGATGATGATTATAATCTGATGTGTTGATACTGTACTACTAGCAGAAAGTCCTAAAGATCTACAATAATTACTTAATGAAAAAAACATGACAAGCAAAAAATATAGACTAGATATGAATATGAAAAAGACTAAAACTATGATCATAAACAAAGAAAATACTCAAAACCCCCAAGTGGATATCAAAATTGAAGGAATAGACCTGGAGACAGTTCAGAACTACAACTACCTTGGACATACTATAACCAGTGATGGAAAATGTACAACTGAAATAAACAAAAGAATAGGAATGGTAAAAAGTAATTTTAATGTCATGAAGAACATACTAACATCAAAACAAATAACATCAGGGCTAAAACTAAGAATAACAAAATGTTACATCTTCTCAATATTCCTATATGGTGCAGAAACATGGACATAAGACAAGAAAACAGAACAGAAAATTGAAACCTTTGAAATGTGGATATATAGAAGAATAGGTAGAATTGGATGGAAGGAAAAGAAAACAAACGATGAAGTTTTAAAACAACTAAAAATGAAAAGAGAACTACTAAACACAATTAAAACAAGACAAATGAAATTTTTGGTGCATGTTAAAAGACACAACAGCCTAATAAAAGTAATATTGGAAGGGACATTAGAAGGTAAAAGAGGCATAGGCAGACCAAGACTAACATGAACCAGTAACATCAAAAGATGGAAAAATCAACCTATGACAACCTGCCCCATCAAAGCAAGAGACAGAGCAGAATGGCGCTCAATGGTAGCCAACCTTCGTTGCGGGGATGGCACTCGATGATGGTGATGATGATGTGACGTCACACCGGCGCACTATCACTGGTGATGTACAACAAGGGAAATAACTCTAGAGGCAAAACAAACACTATGACATAACGTTCGTACCAACGTTGATCTAGACCAATGCCAGTCCGGGTATCTAGACTCAAGGACAATAAGAAAAATAACAACTACCGAGATGAAATATGTTAGACGCATGGCAGGAAACAGCCTGATATATACCATCATCATCATTATCAAGCACCATGCCTGCTGGCGTAGGTGATCATGTCTCTCCACAACGTTCGGTCTCGACAGTTATTTATCATTTCTGTTGTTGACCTTCTGCCAAGCCATTCTCGTAAGCTGTCTGTTATTTTTTCTCTTTGCTTCCCTCTATCTCTTCGTCCCTCAATTTTTCCAGTTGTTACAATATATCCCAGTTGTTACAATATATCCCAGTTGTTCTATTCTCATTACATGACCAAAGAATGATGATTGTTTGATAATCTATCAATAAATATAATAAATGATAATCTATTTATTCATTCTTTTAATGACCTTCTGGTGAAGCCATTCTATTAAACTGTCTTGTAACTTTTCTCTTTGCTTCCTCCTATCTCATCGTCATCATTATAATTACCATCATCATCATTGTTATCGCATCATCATCATTATTATTATTACCATCACACTCATTATTATCACCATCATCATCATTATTATCATCATCATCATTGTTGACGGAATCAGTTTTATGACATCATCATTATTATAGACATCATTATTGTCGTCGTCAAATTCATCATCATTATTATCGCCATCATCATTATTGTCGCCAACATCATCATTATTATTGTCGCTATCATCATCATTATTATTGTCGCCATCATCATCATTATTATTGTCGCTATCATCATCATTATTATTGTCGTCGTCAAATTAATCATCAATTGTATCGCCATCATCATCATTATTATTGTCGTCGTCAAAATCATCATCATTGTTATCGCCATCATCATCATCATTATTGTCGTCGTCAAATGCATAATCATTATTATCGCCATCATCATCATTGTTGTCGTCGTCAAATTCATCATCTTTGTTGTCGTTATCATCATCATTATTATTGTCGTCGTCAACATCATCATTATTATCGCCATCACCATCATCATTATTGTCGTCGTCAACATCATCATTATTATTGTCGCCATCATCATCATTATTGTCGTCGTCAACATCATCATTATTATCGCCATCATCATCATTATTGCTGTCGTCAACATCATCATTATTATCGCAATCATCATCATTATAGTCGTACTCATCATCATTATTGTCGTCGTCAACATCATCATTATTATTGCCATCACCATCATCATTATTGTCGTCGTCAACATCATCATTATTATTGTCGCCATCATCATTATTATTGTCGTCGTCAACATCATCATTATTATCGCCATCATCATCATTATTGTCATCGTCAACATCATCATTATTATCGCCATCATCATCGTTATTATCGTCGTCAACATCATCATTATTTCGCCATCATCATCACTACTGTCGTCGTCAATATCATCATTATTGTCGCCATCATCATCATTATTGTCGTCGTCAACATCATCATTATTGTCGCCATCATCATCATCATTATTGTCGTCGACAACATCATCATTATTGTCGTCGTCAACATCAACATTATTGTCGCCATCATCATCATTATTGTCGTCGTCAACATCATCATTATTGTCGCCATCATCATCATTATTGTCGTCGTCAACATCATCATTATTGTCGCCATCATTATTATTATTGCCATCATCATGATTATTGTCATCATAATCATTATTATCGCCCTCACCATCTTCAAGATTATGACCATCATCATTGATTTCAAAATCATCATTACTATTAACTTCATCATCATAGTTATTGTCGCCATCACATCATCATTATTATCGCTATCATCACCATCCTTATAATCACCATAATAACCATAATTATTATCACCATCGTCGCCATCAAAATTATAACCATCATTACCATCATTATTGTCACAATGATTACTAACACCATCATCATTAGTATCACCATCAGCATTATTATCACCATCATCATTAGTATCACCATCATCATTAATATCACCACCTTCATTATTATCACCATCATCATTAGTATCAACACCATCATTATTATCACCACCATCATTAGCATCACCATCATCATTATTATAACCATCATCATTAGTATCATCATTATTATCACCACCATCATTAGTATCACCATCATCATTATTATCACCGTCGTCTTTATTATCACCATCATCATTAGTATTACCATCATCATTATCATTACCACCATCAATATTATCACTATCATCATTATTATCACCGCCACCTTTAGTATCACCATCATTATTATTATCACCACCATCATTATTATCACCATCATCATTATTATCACCACCAACATTATTATCACCATCATCGTTATTATCACCATCATCATTATCATTATCATCATCATCATTATTACCATTATCATCGTCATTATTATCACCACCATCATTATTGTCACCATCATCAAAATCATTATTATCACAATGATCATTATTACCATCATCATTGTCATTATTATCACCACCATCATTATTATCACCATCATCATCATCATTATTATCACCATCATCATTATTATCACCATCATCATTATTATCATCATCATCATTATTATTATCACCACCACCATTATTATTATTATTATTATTATTATTATCACCGTAACCATTATTATTATCACCACCATCATTATTATCACCATCATAATTATTATTATCACCACCATCATCATTATTATTATCACCACCATCATTATTATTATCACCATCACCAAAATCAATATTATCAGCATAATTATTATTATCATCACCATCATTATTATCACCATCATCATTATTATCACCCCCATCATTAGTGTCATCATCATCATTTTTATCGTCATCATCATTTTCTCTTTATCACCACCATCCTGACCTTTATCAACATCAACTTAATCATCGCTCTCACTATCATTTTTATGGTAACCATCATCATCATCTTCAACACAATCATCACCTTCATCATCACCACCATCATGACCTTAATCAACATCATCTTCATCATCACCACCATCATGACCTTTATCAACATCATCTTTATCATCACCACCACCATCATGACCTTTATCAACATCATCTTCATCATCACCACCATCATGACCTTTATCAACATCATCTTCATCGTTACCACCATCATGACATTTATCAACATCATCTTCGTCATCACCAATATCATGACCTTTATCAACATCATCTTCATCATCACCACCATCATGACCTTTATCGACATCATCTTCATCATCACCACCATCATAACCTTTATCAAAATCATCTTCATCATCACCACCATCATGACCTTTATCAACATCATCTTCATCATCACCACCATCATGACCTTTATCAACATCATCTTCATCATCACCACCATCATGACCTTTATCAACATCATCTTCATCATCACCACCATCATGACCTTTATCAACATCATCTTCATCATCACCAATATCATGACCTTATTCAACATCATCTTCATCATCAACACCATCATGACCTTTATCAACATCATCTTCATCATCACCAATATCATGACCTTTATCAACATCATCTTCATCATCACCACCATCATGACCTTATCAACATCACCTTCATCATCACCACCATCATGACCTTTATCAACATCATCTTCATCATCACCAATATCATGACCTTTATCAACATCATCTTCATCATCACCACCATCATGACCTTATCAACATCACCTTCATCATCACCACCATCATGACCTTTATCAACATCATCTTCATCATCACCAATATCATGACCTTTATCAACATCATCTTCATCATC
This sequence comes from Megaustenia siamemsis, assembly GCA_032433765.1. Taxonomy (NCBI): domain Eukaryota; kingdom Metazoa; phylum Mollusca; class Gastropoda; order Stylommatophora; family Ariophantidae; genus Megaustenia; species Megaustenia siamemsis. The sequence goes on along the minus strand of JAVIAB010000025.1, from coordinate 15,509,219 downwards.
ACCACCATCATGACTTTTATGAACATCACCTTCATCATCACCATCATGACCTTTATCAAAATCATCTTCATCATCACCAATATCATGACCTTTATCAACATCATCTTCATCATCACCAATATCATGACCTTTATCAACATCATCTTCATCATCACCACCATCATGACCTTTATCAACATCATCTTCATCATCACCACCATCATGACCTTTATCAACATCATGTTCATCATCACCATCATCATGACCTTTATCAACATCATGTTCATCATCACCACCATCATGACCTTTATCAACATCATCTTCATCATCACTCTCACTACCATTTTCAACTTAACCATCATCAACACCAACATATTCAACATAACCATCATCTTCATCCTCGTCCTCATTATCATCGCCTACACCACCACCATCATCATCATCATCATCATTATCACCACCAAATTCACCACAAAACAACCTTATCACAAGGCACCTTTGCCGTGTTTTGACCGTCAGTTTAAATATTTCTCCATGCCTAGCTGTCATTTCTTGACTTTAATCTGCAGTAAATCCCTACAGACACCACACAATGTCCAGTTGTTTTCTAGACACCACATCTACCGCTTCCTGACCGGAATGGTCCGGGTTTGATCCCAGCAGTGGTGGATTTTATATTCGGACTAACAAGGATCTGGGTTTCACCCAGCCTCTAAAAATGGGTACCAGAAATTTTTCTTGGAAGTAAATGCGGCCTGGAGTGATAGCGACCACATCACCCGAAAATGTGCCGTGGTTATAGAAAAATATGGTCACTAACACCATATTCTACATACGACTAGTAAGGCGTGAAGGGAACCTTTACTTTACTTTACGTCTATTTGTCATTTATTTTACATTTTTACTAACCTAGAACTGTTGGAAATGTACCAGTCAAATACCAGTGGATATAGAGATACAACGAAGACGTTGGCGCTGGATAGGACACTCACTTTGGAAGCCAACTAGGAGTATTACAGAACAGGCCCTTTTTATGTATGAAAGTGTTCCTTGTTGCAGTTTCCTCATATTCCATGTTCGGCTTGTTGCAGGAGCTACTGAGTTAAGTGCTCTGTACACACCGTGAGCTGTGTGTTTCATCCGTTTTGATCATGTTTCGATATTCAAATTGTTTACGATGAATGATGATATCGTATGGCAGAGAACAGTTGGCTGTGTTCGCTTTCTGTGCGGTTTCGCCTTATGTCGTTTGGCGTGTGCTGAGACTGCTATGATGGGGGCTACGGCTACCTTCGTTTGTTTAGGAGATGAGTTAGTAATTCGGATGATTCCACTGGAATGGGCGGTTGAGCAATTATGGATTCGTTTGCAATGATACCGGGTCCATACCATAAGCAAAGAACCAAATGCCCTTTTTTTGGAATCCCCAGTGAAAAAGTCAAAGAGGAAGAGTAAGTAATTCTTGTAGAAAACACATAGAAGTAGATATGAATATGACGGGGAAGGCATGGAATTATCTTAAAATAATGGAAAGACGCAGAATGGCCGGGAAAATGTTTGTTAAAGTTCTATGCTCCAAAGGGAGCTGAAAGGTAAAAGACTTTTTTTAATATAGAGGTAGACAGTACTTTAATATGTTTTACATTTTTCATAACACATACACACATATACACGCGAACTCACATAGTGAAATACATTTCTTCCATTACTTGCAATTTGACACTCTCTAGATAAAGACATATAAGAACACAAACAGCAGATTTTATTAATGAAATCTGAAATATGAGCGTACACGACGAGACTAACATATTACATTTAAAAAAAAAATAAACACATTCGATTGGTTGAATTCAGGTGACCTTTCAATCTGATTGGCTTACAAAAATTTGAACTTTCACCAGAATTGTTTTTACCGCCAAAATGGCAGAGTTTAAACACATTTATCTCGTTCATTTTCTTGTACATTTTTTGAACATCGAGTATTTATTGATCATTTTTCTTGAAATGATTCCTCTCCTTCTTCTTTTCATTATTATTTGCCGGGTCAGCGTCGAGTGTGGCGAGTTTGTGGTGTTTTGTTGTTCTTTTTGTCTTCTCCTGCTGTTATGTTTCCTAGTCTCATCTTCAGACCAGAATTATAGTGTTTTAAATATTTCTTCTTCTCCTTGTTCTTGTTTTTATCTTCATTTTCTTCTCCTCCATCTCTTTCTTCTATTTCTTTTTTGAACTTACGCTCTTCTCCTACTTCTCTTATTATTGTTTTCTTCTGCTCCCTCTTCTTCGTCTATTCTTTTTCTCATCTGCGTCCTACTCCTTCATCTTCTATTTCATCTCTAACTTCTCCTCTTTCAACTTTTACTTCTCATCCTCATCATTCCCCACTTCTATTCCTTTTTTCCTTTTTCTCCTGCTTCTTCTCATTCTCTTTCTTTTCCTTAGTCTTTTCCTTTGTCTTTTCCTTAGTCTTTTCCTTTGTCTTTTCCTTAGTCTTTTCCTTAGTCTTTTCCTTTGTCTTTTCCTTAGTCTTTTCCTTAGTCTTTTCCTTTGTCTTTTCCTTAGTCTTTTCCTTAGCGAATCCTTTTCATCCTTCTATTTATTTTTCTTCTTTTGTTAATTTTCTTTCTACTTTTCATCATTTTACTTTTTCTACTTTTCGGCTCCTCTCTATTTTCTTTCCTCCGACTTTTTCTTCTCCATTTCCTCTTCCTCCTCCACCTTCTTCAACTACTCATTCTCCTCCTCCACCTAATTCTACTCATCCTCCTCCTTCTAGTCCCCTTTTCCTTCTACTACTCATCCTCATTCTACTCCTCCTCCTTCTAGTCCTCCTTCCCTTTTGCTCCTCTTACTCCTTCTAGTCATCCTCCTTATACTCTTCCTCCTCCTTCTACTCCTCCTTCTAGTCCTAATCCTCCTTATCCTTCCACTCCTCCTCCTCTTTCTACTCCTCCTCCTCCTTCTACTCCTCTTCCCCCTCTTTCTAGTCCTCCTCCTTCTATTTCTCCACTTCTATCTAATCTTTCTCCTTCTACTCCTCCTCCTTCTACTTCTCTTCCTCCTTCTAGTCCTCCTCTTTCTACCCCTCCTCCTCCTTCTAGTCCTCCTCCTTCTACTCCTCCTCCTTCTAGTTCCCCTCGTTCTATTCCTCCTCCTCCTTCTACTCCTCCTCCTCCTTCTAGTTCCCCTCCTTCTATCCCTCCTCCTCCTTCTAGTTCCCCTCCTTCTATCCCTCCTCCTCCTTCTAGTTCCCCCTTCTATCCCTCCTCCTCCTTCTAGATCCCCTCCTTCTATCCCTCCTCCTTCTTCTAGTTCCCCTCCTTCTATTCCTTCTCCTCCTTCTACTCCTCCTCCTCCTTCTAGTTCCCCTCCTTCTATCCCTCCTCCTCCTTCTAGTTCTCCTCCTTCTATCCCTCCTCCTCCTTCTAGTTCCTCTCCTTCTATCCCTCCTCCTCCTTCTAGTTCCCCTCCTTCTACTCCTCCTCCTCCTTCTAGTTCCCCTCCTTCTATCCCTCCTCCTCCTTCTACTCCTCCTCCTCCTTCTAGTTCCCCTCCTTCTATTCCTCCTCCTCCTTCTACTCCTCCTCCTCCTCCTTCTAGTTCCCCTCCTTCAATTCCTCCTCCTTCTTCTACTCCTCCTCCTTCTAGTTCCCCTCCTTCTATTCCTCCTCCTCCTTCTATCCCTCCTCCTCTTTCTAGTTCCCCTCCTTCTATACCTCCTCCTCCTTCTAGTTCTCCTCCTTCTACTCCTCCTCCTCCTTCTAGTTCCCCTCCTTCTATCCCTCCTCCTCCTTCTAGTTCTCCTCCTTCTACTCCTCCTCCTCCTTCTAGTTCTCCTCCTTCTACTCCTCCTCCTCCTTCTAGTTCCCCTCCTTCTATCCCTCCTCCTCCTTCTAGTTCCCCTCTTTCTACTCCTCCTCCTCCTTCTAGTTCCCCTCCTTCTATCCCTCCTCCTCCTTCTAGTTCCCCTCCTTCTATCCCTCCTCCTCCTTCTAGTTCCCCTCCTTCTATCCCTCCTACTCCTTCTAGTTCCCCTCCTTCTATCCCTCCTCCTTCTTCTAGTTCCCCTCCTTCTATTCCTTCTCCTCCTTCTACTCCTCCTCCTCCTTCTAGTTCCCCTCCTTCTATCCCTCCTCCTCCTTCTAGTTCTCCTCCTTCTATCCCTCCTCCTCCTTCTAGTTCCCCTCCTTCTATCCCTCCTCATCCTTCTAGTTCCCTTCCTTCTACTCCTCTTCCTCCTTCTAGTTCCCCTCCTTCTATCCCTCCTCCTCCTTCTAGTTCCCCTCCTTCTATCCATCCTCCTCCTTCTAGTTCCCCTCCTTCTATCCCTCCTCCTTCTTCTAGTTCCCCTCCTTCTATTCCTTCTCCTCCTTCTACTCCTCCTCCTCCTTCTAGTTCCCCTCCTTCTATCCCTCTACCTCCTTCTAGTTCTCCTCCTTCTATCCCTCCTCCTCCTTCTAGTTCCTCTCCTTCTATCCCTCCTCCTCCTTCTAGTTCCCCTCCTTCTACTCCTCCTCCTCCTTCTAGTTCCCCTCCTTCTATCCCTCCTCCTCCTTCTACTCCTCCTCCTCCTTCTAGTTCCCCTCCTTCTATTCCTCCTCCTCCTTCTACTCTTCCTCCTCCTTCTAGTTCCCCTCCTTCTATTCCTCCTCCTCCTTCTACTCCTCCTCCTCCTTCTAGTTCCCCTCCTTCTATTCCTCCTCCTCCTTCTATCCCTCCTCCTCCTTCTAGTTCCCCTCCTTCTATCCCTCCTCCTCCTTCTAGTTCTCCTCCTTCTACTCCTCCTCCTCCTTCTAGTTCCCCTCCTTCTATCCCTCCTCCTCCTTCTAGTTCCCCTCCTTCTATTCCTCCTCCTCCTTCTATCCCTCCTCCTCCTTCTAGTTCCCCTCCTTCTACTCCTCCTCCTCCTTCTAGTTCCCCTCCTTCTATCCCTCCTCCTCCTTCTAGTTCCCCTCCTTCTACTCCTCCTCCTCCTTCTAGTTCCCCTCCTTCTATCCCTCCTCCTCCTTCTAGTTCCCCTCCTTCTATCCCTCCACCTCCTTCTAGTTCCCCTCCTTCTATCCCTCCTACTCCTTCTAGTTCCCCTCCTTCTATCCCTCCTCCTTCTTCTAGTTCCCCTCCTTCTATTCCTTCTCCTCCTTCTACTCCTCCTCCTCCTTCTAGTTCCCCTCCTTCTATCCCTCCTCCTCCTTCTAGTTCTCCACCTTCTATCCCTCCTCCTCCTTCTAGTTCCCCTCCTTCTATCCCTCCTCATCCTTCTAGTTCCCCTCCTTCTACTCCTCCTCCTCCTTCTAGTTCCCCTCCTTCTAACCCTCCTCCTCCTTCTTGTTCCCCTCCTTCTACTCCTCCTCCTCCTTCTAGTTCCCCTCCTTCTATCCCTCCTCCTCCTTCTAGTTCCCCTCCTTCTACTCCTCCTCCTCCTTCTAGTTCCCCTCCCTCTATCCCTCCTCCTCCTTCTAGTTCCCCTCCTTCTACTCCTCCTCCTCCTTCTAGTTCCCCTCCTTCTATCCCTCCTCCTCCTTCTAGTTCCCCTCCTTTCTATCCCTCCTCCTCCTTCTACTCCTCCTCCTCCTTCTAGTTCCCCTCCTTCTATTCCTCCTCCTCCTTCTACTCCTCCTCATCCTTCTAGTTCCCCTCCTTCTATTCCTCCCCTCCTTCTACTCCTCCTCCTCCTTCTAGTTCCCCTCCTTCTATCCCTCCTCCTCCTTCTAGTTCTCCTCCTTCTACTTCTCCTAATCATTCTAGTCATCCTTCTTCTACCCTCCTCCTCTTTCTAGTACCCCTCCTTCTATCCCTCCTCCTCCTTTTAGTTCTCCTCCTTCTACTACTCCTACTCATTCTAGTCATCCTTCTTCTACCCTCCTCCTACTCCTCCTCCTACTCCTCCTCCTCCTTCTAGTTCCTCTCCTTCTACTCCTCCTCCTCCTTCTAGTTCCCCTCCTTCTATCCCTCCTCCTCCTTCTAGTTCTCCTCCTCCTACTCCTACTCCTACTCCTCCTCCTCCTTCTAGTTCCCCTCCTCCTACTCCTCCTCCTCCTTCTAGTTCCCCTCCTTCTATCCCTCCTCCTCCTTCTAGTTCTCCTCCTCCTACTCCTCCTCCTCATTCTAGTCATCCTTCTTCTACCCTCCTCCTACTCCTCCTCCTTCTCCCCCTCCTCCTTCTACTCCTCATACTCCTTCTACTCCTCCCCCTTATTCTTACAGTGACTGTGGATAAATAAAAAGAAGTAATTTCTCAATCGACATTACATCATCTTGCATGTGGTTATCCTGTCAGGATGCCCTATGTCTTGCTCAAACTACACATCTCTGCATTCACTTGAATATTTGTCAGATTCTCTTTTTGGCCCGACAATATTGTATCTTGTTTAATTTGTCACCCCACTCTCTTTCGCTCACTCCATCTCTCTCTCTCTATATATATATATATATATTATTCCTCACACACTCTCTCATTCTCTCTCTATTTTTCACTCTCACTCTCTCTCACTCTCTTTCTTTATCACTCTCTCACACTCTCTCTCTCATACTCTCTCTCACACTCTCTCTTACATTCTCTCTTTCTTTCACTCTCTCGCTCTCTTTCTCTCTCTCACTCTCTCTTATTCTTTCCCTTTCTCTCTTTTTCACTCTCTCACTCTCTCTCTCTCACTCTCTCTCTATCACTCTCTCACACTCTCTCATTCTCTTTTTCACTCTCTCACCTTCTCATTCTCTCTCTTTCTTTCACTCTCTCGCTCTCTATCTCTCTCACTCTCTTTCTCTCCCTACAATCTTAACCAGATTGGTTCCATGCATTTACTTGATGACTGAAGGAATAGTCTTATCATAAAATACAGCTGTAAAAGTGTTGCAAATAATGCAACCGACATAAAAATAACATACAATTGGGAAAGTGTTGCAAATAAAACAACCGACATAAAAATAACATACAACTAGAAAAAGTGTTGCAAATAAAGCAACCGACTTAAAAATAACATACAACTAGTAAAAGTGTTGCAAATAAAGCAACCGACATAAAATAACATACAGCTACAAAAAGTGTTGCAAATAAAGCAACCGACATAAAAATAACATACAGTTGGGAAAAAGTGTTGCAAATAAAACAAAGCGACATAAAAATAACATACAATTGGGAAAGTGTTGCAAATAAAGCAACCGACATAAAAATAACATACAATTGGGAAAGTGTTGCAAATAAAGCAACCGACATAAAAATAACATACAACTAGAAAAAGTGTTGCAAATAATGCAACCGACATAAAAATAACATACAATTGGAAAAATTGTTGCAAATAAAGCAACCGACATTAAAATATAACACAATTGTCGAAGTATTGCAAACGGTTAAAAATTCAGCCATACCTTATTAACGACATTTTATTTTCGCGGGTAGTGAACAAAAATATTTTGGGTTTATTAAAAATAGAGTGAATTAGGTTCGATCGAAAGAAATTCACTTCGGGAAAACGAAGTGACATGGCCAGAGTGTTTCTACAAGGGAGAGAAGTTGAACTGTTCACAATTTGGTGGTAACTTCAAGTCGATAACTGTGAGTAACTTGTGTCTTCTTCCTCTTCTTTCCTTTGTCATTTGCCTTTCAGCGTCGAGGGGAGATATAATTTGCGGTCGTTTGATCATATGTTCACCTCTGCTGCTGTTATGTTTCCTAGTGCTTATAATATTCCATCAATCCATCTTTTTCGTGGTCGACCCTTGTGTATAGTTTTCCCACAATTTTTATTGAAGGCTCGTTGTGTTGTATTTTGATCACTCTGCCCTGTCACATGGCCAAACCATTTTATTTGTTGTTTTGTTATATATTCTATGGCACGGGCTATTCCTAGCTTGTTTCTCAGTTCTTCATTTCTGATCTTGTCTCTCAGGCAGTGGCGTGTACTGGTTTTGGAGTATGGCCTACCGCTGACATAAAAAAATAAATACGAACAGTATATTCAGTAGGTAACATGAAGTAATACTTACTAATGACATCACTACATTTTAAATCACTTACTTTTGTATATGTAAATTGTATCTATAAAGTGTTTATTGAGGACCTATGCTCCACAGGGAGCCGCGATTGCTCAGTGGTTAGTAAACTGGACTACAAAGGGCAAGGTGTAGGGTTCGGTCCCAACCGACGGCTTCCGGGTTCACCCAGCCTTAAAATGGGTACCGGATTTTTTTTTGGCCTTTGCACAGCTCCAACTAGTTACTTTGCCTTTGGACAGCTCCAGCTAGTTACTTAGTCTTTGCACAGATCCAACTAGTCACTTAGCCTTTGCACAGCTCCAGATGGTTACTTAGCCTTTGCACAGCTCCAGCTAGTTACTTAGCCTTTGCACAGCTCCAACTAGTTACTTAGCCTTTGCACAGCTACAACTAGTCACTTAGCCTTTGCACAGCTCCAACTAGTTACTTAGCCTTTGCGCAGCGCCAGATGGTTACTTAGTCTTTGCACAGCTCCAGCTAGTTACTTAGCCTTTGCACAGCTCCAACTAGTTACTTAGCCTTTGCACAGCTCCAGATGGTTACTTAGCCTTTGCACAGCTCCAGCTAGTTACTTAGCCTTTGCACAGCTGCAGCTGGTTACTTAGCCTTTGCACAGCTCCAACTAGTTACTTAGCCTTGGCACAGCTCCAACTAGTTACTTAACCTTTGCACAGCTCCAACTAGTTACTTAACCTTTGCACAGCTCCAACTTGTTACTTAGCCTTTGCACAGCTCCAACTAGTTACTTAGCCTTTGCACAGCTCCAACTAGTTACTTAGCCTTTGCACAGCTCCAGATGGTTACTTAGCCTTTGCACAGCTCCAGATGGTTACTTAGCCTTTGCACAGCTCCAGCTAGTTACTTCGCGTTTGCACAGCTCCAACTAGTCACTTAGCCTTTGCACAGCTCCAACTAGTTACTTAGCCTTTGCACAGCTCCAGATGGTTACTTAGTCTTTGCACAGCTTCAGCTAGTTACTTAGCCTTTGCACAGCTCCAACTAGTTACTTAGCCTTTGCACAGCTCCAGATGTTTACTTAGCCTTTGCACAGCTCCAGCTAGATACTTAGCCTTTGCACAGCTGCAGCTGGTTACTTAGCCTTTGCACAGCTCCAACTAGTTACTTAGCCTTGGCACAGCTCCAACTAGTTACTTAGCCTTTGCACAGCTCCAGCTTATTACTGAGCCTTTGCACAGCTCCAACTTGTTACTTAGCCTTTGCACAGCTCCAACTAGTCACTTAGCCTTTGCACAGCTCCAACTAGTTACTTAGCCTTTGCACAGCTCCAACTATTTACTTAGCCTTTGCACAGCTCCAGCTAGTCACTTAGCCTTTGCACAGCTCCAACTAGTTACTTAGCCTTTGCACAGCTCCAACTAGTTACTTAGCCTTTGCACAGCTCCAACTAGTTACTTAGCCTTTGCACAGCTCCAACTAGTTACTTAGCCTTTGCACAGATCCAACTAGTTACTTAGCCTTTGCACAGCTCCAACTAGTTACTTAGCCTTTGCACAGCTCCAGCTAGTCACTTAGCCTTTGCACAGCTCCAGATGATTACTTAGCCTTTGCACAGCTCCAGCTAGTTACTTCGCGTTTGCACAGCTCCAACTAGTCACTTAGCCTTTGCACAGCTCCAACTAGTTACTTAGCCTTTGCACAGCTCCAGATGGTTACTTAGTCTTTGCACAGCTTCAGCTAGTTACTTAGCCTTTGCACAGCTCCAACTAGTTACTTAGCCTTTGCACAGCTCCAGATGTTTACTTAGCCTTTGCACAGCTCCAGCTAGATACTTAGCCTTTGCACAGCTGCAGCTGGTTACTTAGCCTTTGCACAGCTCCAACTAGTTATTTAGCCTTGGCACAGCTCCAACTAGTTACTTAGCCTTTGCACAGCTCCAGCTAATTACTGAGCCTTTGCACAGCTCCAACTTGTTACTTAGCCTTTGCACAGCTCCAACTAGTCACTTAGCCTTTGCACAGCTCCAACTAGTTACTTAGCCTTTGCACAGCTCCAACTATTTACTTAGCCTTTGCACAGCTCCAGCTAGTCACTTAGCCTTTGCACAGCTCCAACTAGTTACTTAACCTTTGCACAGCTTCAACTAGTTACTTAACCTTTGCACAGCTCCAGCTGGTTACTTAACCTTTGCACAGCTCCAACTAGTTACTTAACCTTTGCACAGCTCCAACTTGTTACTTAGCCTTTGCACAGCTCCAACTAGTTACTTAGCCTTTGCACAGCTCCAACTAGTTACTTAGCCTTTGCACAGCTCCAGATGGTTACTTAGCCTTTGCACAGCTCCAGATGGTTACTTAGCCTTTGCACAGCTCCAGCTAGTTACTTAGTCTTTGCACAGCTGCAGCTGGTTACTTAGCCTTTGTACAGCTCCAACTAGTTACTTAGCCTTGGCACAGATCCAACTAGTTACTTAGCCTTTGCACAGCTCCAGCTAATTACTGAGCCTTTGCACAGCTCCAACTTGTTACTTAGCCTCTGCACAGCTCCAACTAGTTACTTAGCCTTTACGCAGCTCCAGCTGGTTACTTAGCCTTTGTACAGCTCCAACTAGTTACTTAGCCTTTGCACAGCTCCAATTAGTAACTTAGCCTTTGCACACCTCCAGCTAGTTACTTATCCTTTGCACAGTTCCAACTAGTTACTTATCCTTGGCACAGCTCCAGATAGTTACTTAGCCTTTGCACAGCTCCAGATGGTTACTTACCCTTGCACAGCTCCAGATGGTTACTTAGCCTTTGCACAGCTCCAACTAGTTACTTAGCCTTTGCACAGCTCCAGATGGTTACTTAGCCTTTGCACAGCTCCAGCTAGTTATATAGCCTTTGCACAGCTCCAACTAGTTACTTAGCCTTTGCACAGCTCCAACTAGTTACTTAGCCTTTGCACAGCTCCAACTAGTTTCTTAGCCTTTGCACAGCTCCAACTTGTTACTTAGCCTTTGCACAGCTCCAACTAGTTACTTAGCCTTTGCACAGCTCCAACTAGTTACTTAGCCTTTGCACAGCTCCGGATGGTTACTTAGCCTTTGCACAGCTCCAACTAGTTACTTAACCTTTGCACAGCTCCAACTAGTTATTTAGCCTTTGCACAACTCCAACTTGTTACTTAGCCTTTGCACAGCTCCAACTAGTTACTTAGCCTTTGCACAGCTCCAACTAGTTACTTAGCCTTTGCACAGCTCCAACTAGTTACTTAGCCTTTGCACAACTCCAACTAGTTACTTAGCCTTTGCACAGCTCCAACTAGTTACTTAGCCTTTGCACAGATCCAACTGGTTACTTATCCTATGCACAGCTCCAACTAGTTACTTAGCCTTTGCACAGCTCCAACTAGTTACTTAGCTTTTGCACAACTCCAGCTGGTTACTTAGCCTATGCACAGCTCCAACTTGTTACTTAGCCTTTGCACAGCTCCAACTTGTTACTTAGCCTATGCACAGCTCCAACTTGTTACTTAGCCTATGCACAGCTCCAACTTGTTACTTAACCTATGCACAGCTCCAACTAGTTACTTAGCCTTTGCACAACTCCAGATGGTTACTTAGCCTATGCACAGCTCTAACTTGTTACTTAGGCTTTGCACAATTCCAGCTGTACTTAGCCTTTGCACAGCTCCAACTTGTTACTTAGCCTTTGCACAGCTCCAACTAGTTAATTAGCCTATGCACAGCTCCAACTAGTCACGTAGCCTATGCACAGCTCCAACTAGTTACTTAACCTTTGCACAGCTCCAACTTGTTACTTAGCCTTTGCACAGCTCCAACTTGTTACTTAGCCTTCTCCATTAGTTCTGCCCTTAGTTCCAAACCGACAAAGCTTTAAGTACCGTCTCCACATCGAAGGTCGGCTACCATTGATCATCATCATGTTTCTTTCTTTGATAGTGCAGGTTGTCATATGCCGACTTGTCCATCTTTTGATGGTACTCGTCCATGTTAGTCCTGGTCTGCCTCTGCCTCTGCCTTTTTACCTTGTATTTTCCCTTCCAAGGTTAATTTTAGCAGCATGTTGTGTCTCAACATGCCGCTATAGTTCAGTGGTTAGTAAACTAGATAACAAAGTAAAAGAGGTCGAGTTCGATTCTGATCGACGGTTTCCAGGTTCACCCAGTCGTAAATGGGTACCAGATTTTTTTTTCTGAGAAAGTAAAGAGGCACGGGCGTTATACTGACAACATTACCCTAAAAATGGTGTGCTGAAGGTCTTTAAAAAATATGGTCACTAACACCATATTCCCTATAGGTTACTTGGTGTGATTGGGCTCTTTACGTTGTGTGTGTGTGTGTTTCTTATCATGCCCCAAAAATCTAATTTGTCTCGTTTGAATTGTGTTTAATACTTCCATTTTCATTTGTAATTGTTTTAACGATCTATCATTTGATTTTTTTTTTTTCAGTTCGAAATTTTATTACTGTAGATATTCATCATCATGTGCCGTACCGTTTGCCGTTGCCGATCGTGTCCCTCCACAATCTTCTATCAACAGTACATCGTATCAGTTCTGTTGTTGACTGTTTTCTATGCCATGACACCAAGCTATCCAGTATTTTCTCTCTTTGTCGTCCGCGATCTCTCTTTCAATTTATTTTGCCAGTTGTAACCAAGTATTCCACCTTTCCTCTTCTCATGATGTGCCCAAAAAATGTTGATTGCTTCTTTCTGATGTTTTTTAAGAGCTCCCTTTTTGTGTTGGCCTCTTTGAGAACTTCCTCATTGGTCTTTTTAGCTGTCCAGGGAACTTTCAACATTCTTCTAAGGAATCCCATCTCTGTGGCGATTATGTAGATATTACATTAATAAAATAAAATGAATAAAACAGTCAGCGAGTCAAAGAGAGATGACTACAGTCTCAGCATTTTATAAAGAGATTCCACTTATAGCTTCCTAATATTAGGCGGCCAAATAAAATTACTAATGAAAACCTTCGGGAAAAAAACTGCCCAGATACCTAAAAGACATCAAGGAAATGAAATGGAGGTGTATAGGCTACTCATTGCGAAGACATCCATGCAATACTGCAAGGCAGTCAATGAGCTGGAAACCACAAGGAACTAGGAAAATAGTGAGGACAAGTAGACCGGAAAGGAATGGTCGAGAAGGATGCAAAAGGGGCAGGATAGACGTGAAGTCAGTTGTAGAAGATAGCACAGAACTGGGTCTGTTGGTAGAGTGTAGTTGTAGGATGTACGTGGGGTCAGTTGTAGAAGATAGCACAGAACTGGGTCTGTTGGTAGAGTGTGGTTGTAGGATAGACGTGGGGTCAGTTGTAGAAGATAGCACAGAACTGGGTCTGTTGGTAGAGTGTGGTTGTAGGATGTACGTGGGGTCAGTTGTAGAAGATAGAACAGAACTGGGTCTGTTGGTAGAGTGTGGTTGTAGGATGTACGTGGGGTCAGTTGTAGAAGATAGAACAGAACTGGGTCTGTTGGTAGAGTGTGGTTGTAGGATGGACGTGTAGTCAGTTGGAGCAGATAGAACAGAATTGGGTCTGTTGGCAGAGTGTGGCTGTAGGATGGACGTGGGGTCAGTTGGAGCAGATAGCACAGAACTGAGTCTGTTGGCAGAGTGTGGCTGTAGGATGGACGTGGGGTCAGTTGGAGCAGATAGCACAGAACTGAGTCTGTTGGCAGAGTGTGGCTGTAGGATAGACGTGGGGTCAGTTGTAGAAGATAGAACAGAACTGGGTCTGTTGGTAGAGTGTGGCTGTAGGATGGACGTGGGGTCAGTTGGAGCAGATAGAACAGAATTGGATCTGTTGGCAGAGTGTGGCTGTAGGATGGACGTGGGGTCAGTTGGAGCAGATAGCACAGAACTGAGTCTGTTGGTAGAGTGTGGCTGTAGGATGGACGTGGGGTCAGTTGGAGCAGATAGCACAGAACTGAGTCTGTTGGTAGAGTGTGGTTGTAGGTTGGACGTGGGGTCAGTTGGAGCAGATAGAACAGAATTGGATCTGTTGGCAGAGTGTGGCTGTAGGATGGACGTGGGGTCAGTTGGAGCAGATAGCACAGAACTGAGTCTGTTGGTAGAGTGTGGCTGTAGGATGGACGTGGGGTCAGTTGGAGCAGATAGCACAGAACTGAGTCTGTTGGCAGAGTGTGGCTGTAGGATGGACGTGGGATCAGTTGGAGAAGATGGAACAGAACTTGGTCCGTTTGGTAGAATGTGGTTGTATGCTGGACGTGGGGTTAGTTGTAGAAAATAGCACAGAACTTGGTCCGTTGGCAAAGTGTGGTTGTAGCCCTTAGCTCCATGAAAAGCGGCAAGGCATAGGTCAAGTCAGTCATGTATGTAGGATGTCAAGTCAAGTGACCACTGAAGTCTTAAAGTTATTGAGTTATTAGCGGGTCATCATCATTGCACTCCGAACATGTCCATAGGTGTTCAGATCCCCTCCTCAGCAAGTCCCGCAGTGTCCAGCGACTGACGACTCCAGTTCTGTGTTGGTCGATAAGTCTTCTTACACGCCCACTACGTTTCTCATTTCTGGCTGTGCCCATCTTAACTCCCATCTCTTTCATCCGAAGGAGTGACGTGGACTCATGGTTATCGAAGTCCTGTGCCCTTCCCACATCTTGGAAGGCATCGATGACGTCGCCAGATTAATTCGTTGACCGTCTTCAACGACAGCGCAGCTAGCCAACCTGTCCGATCTTTTATTTCCCCGTATTCCCGCATGCCCTTGGACGCAGACAAAGATGTCCTCTTAAAGGTTTACTGGAACACGACCAGGATAGGTCACCCTGACCAAAAACTCCTATTATTTGTCTTTTCTGCAATCTTTACTGTTACTTCTTCTCTGCTTTTTCCTAAATATCATCTTTTTCATCCCCTCTTAAATTTCACACATCGACTTCTTTTTTCACCTTATTCATTCTCAACACCTTCTCCTATAAATATAAATATAAATCCGTTTCTACTTGTTCTTCTCCTTATTCTTTACTTATTTCTCTTATTTTATTCTTCTGTATAATCTTTTTCTCTTCCCTCAAAACCATATCGATCCACCCACCAGAATCATATTCAGATCCTCTTGTACATCTCTTTAACTCTTCTCAAAGGTTTTCAACAAATGTGATTACCTTTTTCTTTGACCGTAGTTAACTCTTGGAGCCCCATTAACGCTCCCTCCATCTCCCTTTACTCCAGCTTCTAATTCTTTTCTACTGTAACTGTTTTTTTTTATGTAGAGACACAATCTGATTCCAGCAGTAATGGATACTTTTAGTAAAATAGGAGAGATCAAATACATCGTTTAAGAAATCGTTAATGAAATCAGGTGTGTGTTCTTTATCGCTGCTATGTATCGAAATCGTCCATCGCTGTTGAAGCAGTAAAGTAATTATGTGAGTTTTATATTTAATCTAAGAAGGATAACAAGAAATAATGTAAATGCAGGATCTTTCTTCTTCTTCTTCTTTTTTCTCATTTCACTGATACCTAAAAGGTGTCGTGGTTTATATCATCTGTCGTTCTTGTACTGCTCGAATTGTCTGAATTAGTGATTTCCCTTTGTAGTTACATGTCTCTGTCACTGCATCTATCTATCTTCTTTTCTCTTTCTCACTGATACCTAAAAGGTGTCGTGGTTTATATCATCTGTCGTTCTTGTACTGCTCGAATTGTCTGAATTAGTGATTTCCCTTTGTTGTTACATGTCTCTGTCACTGCATCTATCCATCTTCTTTTCTCTTTCTCACTGATACCTAAAAGGTGTCGTGGTTTATATCATCTGTCGTTCTTGTACTGCTCGAATTGTCTGAATTAGTGATTTCCCTTTGTTGTTACATGTCTCTGTCACTGCATCTATCCATCTTATTTTCTCTTTCTCACTGATACCTAAAAGGTGTCGTGGTTTATATCATTTGTCGTTCTTGAGCTGCTCGAACTGTCTGAATTAGTGATTTTCCTTTGTTGTTACATGTCTCTGTCACTGCATCTCTCTATCTTCTTTTCTCTTTCTCACTGATACCTAAAAGGTGTCGTGGTTTATATCATTTGTCATTCTTGAGCTGCTCGAACTGTCTGAATTAGTGATTTTCTTTTGTTGTTACATGTCTCTGTCACTGCATCTATCCATCTTCTTTTCTCTTTCTCACTGATACCTAAAAGGTGTCGTGATTTATATCATTTGTAGTTCTTGTGCTGCTCGAACTGTTTGAATTAGTGATTTTCTTTTGTTGTTACATGTCTCTGTCACTGCATCTATCCATCTTCTTCTGGGTCTTCCTCTTGGTCTTTTTCCATGTATTCTCGAGAAGAACGCCCTTGATGGTGATTGGTGAGGATTCATTCTGACCAGGTGGCCAAACCATTTAAATTGTTGTTGTTCTATATATTCTCGGCAGGGTTTTGTTCCTACCATTTTTCTTATGGTTTCATTTGGTATTCTATCTCTTCTTGTGTTGTTTGTTACTTTTCTCAAGCATCGCATCGCACATGTATTGATCTTTCTTAAATACATGCAGGATCGATACCTCTTATTTGTAGCGTTAAGTGGGCGTGTATGAGTTGAGTGGTTACTCTGTAGCATTGTTGCGATACCTCCGCCCTTCGACCCAACATTTCAGTCTTCGCCATGAGATAGATTTGCTTAAATGTTTTGCAATTCTTGGGGCAGACCAAGAAGAGGGTGGTTTTTAAGATGTGAAGGAGGCCATGAAATTAACAATAGAAGAAGCGGAAGATCTGGCTGGAGACAGGGGTTTTCTCCAGACGGGTTGTGGTGAATGCAAAGTTCTGTGGGGGATCTGGCTAAAATCATAGATTCCTTTAGATAGACTGTGATGAATACAACTTTCTGTGGGAGATCTGGCTAAATACATAGATTCCTTTAGATAGACTGTGATGAATATAACTTTCTGTGGGAGATCTGGCTAAATACATAGATTCCTTTAGATAGACTGTGATGAATACAACTTTCTGTGGGAGATCTGGCTAAATACATAGATTCCTGTAGATAGACTGTGATGAATGCAACGTTCTGTGGGAGATCTGGCTAAATACATAGATTTCTTTAGTTAAACTTCGATGAATACAACGTTCTGTGGGAGATCAGGCTAAATACATAGATTGCTGATGACATAGCTCTCCAATCACACAGCCATCAATAGATGCAGGATAAAATCAGCATACTTGATGAGAGATCACAACAGCTAGGACTGAAGATAAAAAGAGATAAGACCAACATTATGAGAATTAATGCAGTTGGCAATAACCAAATAAAACTAGGAGAAATACCTCTACTAGACATACAATCTTACATATATCTGGGCAGTAATATAGATAAAGAGGGAGGAACAGAAAATGATACCAAAATAAGGATATCAAAAGCAAGAGGAGCTTTCACTGCACTGGGAAACATATGGAAATCCAAAGAAATTAGGTTAAATACTAAAATAAAAATTGTCAACTCAAATGTTAAGTCAGTCCTATTATATGGCTGTGAAACATGGAGAACAACACAATTGACAATCACGAAGATACAGACTTTCATTAATGGATGCTTACGCAGAATAAAAGGAAGGAAATGGCAGGACAAAATCACTAACATAGAATTATGGAAATGTACCAGTCAAACACCAGTGGATAAAGAGATACAGCGAAGACGATGGCGCTGGATAGGACACACACTACGGAAGCCAAGTGAGAGTATTACACAACAGGCTCTTTTTTGGAATCCCAGGGGAAAAGACAAAGAGGAAGACAAGGAATTCTAGGAGAAGACAGATGGAAGCAGAGATGAAGATGATGGGGAAGATATGGAAAAATCTTAAAAGAGTGGCAAAAAACAGAACGACTTGGAAAGTGTTTGTTGATGACCTATGCTCCACTGGGAGCTAAAAAGGGAAGAAGAAGAAGAAGAGGAAGAACCGGAAGCCGTCGGTTGGGATCGAACCCTACCTCTCGTCCTTTGTAGTCCGTTCACTAACCACTGAGCTATCGCGGCTCCTTATTGAACTATTGAGTACTTTAACATCGCTAGCTACAGATGTCGCTTTGTCTAATGACGTGGTGATCCTCGGCAATGTTAGAAGGTTGTTTGCCGTCTCTTTCCTTCTTGGAGCAATAAAATGACGATTAGAGTGTACAGAGATGGGATTTCTCAGAAGAATATTGAGAGTTCCCTGGACAGCTAAAAAGGCCAACGAGGAAATTCTCAAAGAGGCCAACACAAAAACAATGATATCAATAAATATCAACGAAACAAAATTTACGTTTTTCTGGGACATCGACAGAAAAGAAAAATTTAAACATTTGATTGAAACTGGAAAAATACTGGGTAAGAGAGACCACGGACGACAAAGAGAGAAGATACTAGATAGATAGTTGTGGCATGGAAAACATTCAACATGAGAATTGATACGGTGCACTGTGGACAGAAAATTGTGAAAGGACATGAGCGCCTATGCCAACCGGTACGGCACATGATGATAATTATGATTATACCTTTCTGTATCTACTATAGTGAAATTGATACCCAACATAGCGTAATAGTATATAGACTGGGATAGAATAGATGGGAGATAGAAGTATAGCCTATGATGGATATTTTTGTATTTACCCAAACTCAGTGGATGATAGCAGTAACATAATTATAACACAGACACAGAGGGATAGTAGCAGGTTTTGGCAATGGAAAAGTGTAGTTTTTATTGGAAAGGTAGGGGAATATATGTAAACTTGACCTGACCATCACATGTCCAGAAATTAGGTTGATAAACAAACTCGGGGCAGGTTATGTTTATGAGAGAGATGTCACATTAGGGCTTAAGTTTGCATTATTTTCAAAAGTCAGAGGTTAACTAATATGTCAAGATGGAGTTTTGTTTTGTACAATTTGACACAAAAGTCATCAAAAGTTGAACTTCGTATTCAACCATTGGTTGGTAGATAACCAAACAGCGACTTAGCCAATAAATTATGCAAATGAGACAGAGGTATTTAACCTCTTGTATTAGCAAAATAATGGGAGCAGCGATAGCTCAGTAGTTAGTGAACTGGACTACAAATGACAAGAGGACGGGTTCTATCTTGATCGACGACTTCCAGGTTCACCAGGGCTTAAATGTGTACACGTTTTTTTCTGGTAGAGTAAAGCAGCACGGGCGCAATACCGACCACATTACCCCAAAGATTATGTGCGACGGACTATACAAATTATGGTCACTAACACCAAATTACCTATACGCCACTTGACATGACTGGGCTCTTTACTTACTTACTTTTACTATTAACAGAATAAGACAGAGGAGCCACGGTGGATGAGTGGTTAGTGTGCTCGCTTCCTGACCTGAAGGGTTCGGGTTCGATCCCAAGCAGTGGAGGATTTGTTTTCTGACTGACAAGGTTTCGGGGTTAACCCAGCCTCTAAAAATGGGTACCATAGATTTTTATGGGATCTGATGGCGGCCATCACCCAAAAATGTGCCGTGGTCATAGAAAAATGTGGTCACTAACTCCATATTCCCCATACGACTAGCAAACCGTGGAGGGAACCTTTACTTTTTCTACTTTTAGAATAATACAATTGTAGAGAGAATAATTTAGAGAAACATCTAGATAGAGAACAATATCAATATAGATATAAGTTACATAGAATTAGCTAGTGAACATCAAGTGGTACCAGACATAGTTTAATTGAGAAGTGTTTCATATTCGATTCAGAAGATTTGTGCTCCAGGGAACAATATTAAGCCGATTAAGAATAGCATTGAATAAGTCAAGACAAAGACAAGAATAGCATTGAATAAGTCAAGACAAAGACAAGAATATCATTGAATAAGTCAAGACAAAGACAAGAATAGCATTGAATAAGTCAAGACAAAGACAAGAATAGCATTGAATAAGTCAAGACAAAGACAAGAATAGCATTGAATAAGTCAAGACAAAGACAAGAATATCATTGAATAAGTCAAGACAAAGACAAGAATAGCATTGAATAAGTCAAGACAAAGACAAGAATAGCATTGAATAAGTCAAGACAAAGACAAGAATAGCATTGAATAAGTCAAGACAAAGACAAGAATATCATTGAATAAGTCAAGACAAAGACAAGAATAGCATTGAATAAGTCAAGACAAAGACAAGAATAGCATTGAATAAGTCAAGACAAAGACAAGAATAGCATTGAATAAGTCAAGACAAAGACAAGAATAGCATTGAATAAGTCAAGACAAAGACAAGAATAGCATTGAATAAGTCAAGACAAAGACAAGAATATCATTGAACAAGTCAAGACAAAGACAAGAATAGCATTGAATAAGTCAAGACAAAGACAAGAATAGCAATTGTAAGCAAGACAGTTCTAATATTTTAACAGAATTAAAGATAGTATTAAAAATATCACAGAAAATATGTTTTAAGAGATGCATCAATATTCACCGGTGATAACCTATTGAGCGCATCCAGATCAAAAACATTAATTTTAGAATTGGAATTTATAAATTTAGATGTACTCCACTATACCTTCCTTTGTCCCACCGACGATCAAATAAAACTTGTATACGCAAACTGTAATAGTTTTTGATGATTGACTATATGAAGACATTGGTAGTAAGTCGTGTTTTGATCTATGTGTAATTATTATGGAAATATCAAAAACTTGTATCGATAAAAAAAGTAAAGTAAACTAGAGACAAATAATAATAAATAATAAATGTAATTTTTTGAGTGCTGTAATACATACCTCTACTTACCTTAATAGGAAAGTACATAAATACAATTTATTTCCGATCTATGATCGTAACCCTATGCTATAGTCATGAGAACACCTTCGCCTAAGACACTGTTCACAATAGCTAATTTTTTTTAGCTGAGTGGCAGTGTACCAAGCGTTCGGCTTCTCGTGGCAAGGCGCAGTGCCATGGAGTACGGGTTTTATCCTGCTTCGGACCATATATTGTTCTTTGTTTTTTTCTATTGTTGTTTATTTGTCTTTTTTTCTGAGTGAATTAATACAAACCTCTTCCTTCTATAATTCCCTAAAGTAATGTAGCCCCGTCACGCCAAGTGGCGTATAGGGAATATGGTGTTAGTGACCCGTCACGCCAAGTGGCGTATAGGGAATATGGTGTTAGTGACCATAAATTGTACAGACCTTCGGCACATGATTTTTGGGGTAATGTGGTCGGTATTACACCCTTGCCGCTTTACTTTCCCAGAAAAAAATCCGGTACCCATTAAAGGCTGGGTGGCCCCGGAAGCCGTCGGTTGGTATCGAACCCTACCTCTTGTCCTTTATAGTCCAGTTCACTGACCACTGAGCTATCGCGGCTCCCCTTGTATCGATATCTCAGATGTATATTATTTTGGAACAAACCAGCAAAAGTTAATGGGGTTTGAAAAAAAAACATACACCTTTCCCCGGCTTGTGCTATTAAAAGTTATCGCTTTCCTGTTATCGCACTTGATTTATCTACGCATCATTATGTTACATACCGGTTGGCATAGGCGATCATGTCCTTCCACAATTTTCTATACACAGTGCATCGTATAAATTTTGTTGTTTGACTGTTTTCCATGCCACGATACCATGCTATCTAGTATCTTCTACCTTTGTCGTCCGCGATCTCTCTTTCCTTTTATTTTGCCAGTTGTAACCACGTATTCCAACTTTCCTCTTCTCATGATGTGCCCGAAAAATGTTGATTATATTACTTTTGATGTTTTTTATGAGCTCCCTTTTTGTGTTGGCCTCTTTGAGAATGTCCTGTTTTGTCTTTTTTAGCTGTCTAGGGAACTTTCAACATTCTTCTGAAAAATCCCACCTCTGTGGCCTCTAATCGTCCTTTCATTTATTTGTCTACTGTCCATGATTCACGTCCATAAATTAGAATTGGCTATTAATGTTGTCAATTAAAAAAAAAACTCAATTTCTACAGCTAACGACGTTAAAGGGGACTCCAACGCAGATATCTTCAACGAAACATATTTAACTTTGCAGGTACAAATTATGTTATTTCTCAGCTTTTACAAATCCACAAGCTAAGTCAATAAGCGCCGCGTACTACTAATGGCATAAATTCGGGTTCGATCCTTATCGATAGCTGCTACGTCCACCCAGCCTTAAATTGAAATCGAGTTTTTTTTTTTTTTTCTGAGAAAGTGTAGCGGGACGACCAAATACCGACCGTATTGCCCTAAAAATCATGTGCTGAGGTGTTTTTTTTAACAATATGGGTACTAACGCTGTATTGCCTATACGTCACGTGGCGTGACAGGGCTCTTGACTTTAAAACTTACTTATAGAAAATCATTGGAGGCTGTAGAATTGTTGTTTATAGAATAATGTTGAGAATACCATGGGCATCTGAGAAGAGTAATGAAAACGTTCTGATAGAGGACAAAGTAAACAGAGAGCTAATATCCAAAATTAAGAAGAATCAATCATCATTTTTGGTCATGTAGTCAGAAGGTAAAATAAAAATTTTCAACTCCAATGTTAAGTCAGTCTTATTATATTGCTGTAAAACATGGAGAACAACTAAAATAACAATCATGAAGATACAGACTTTCATTAATGGATGCTTACGGGGAATAAAAGGATGGAAATGTCAGGACAAAGTCACTAACATGGAATTATGGGAATGTACCGGTCAAATAACAGTGGATAAAGAGATACATAGACGATGGCGCTGGATAGGACACACACATTGCGGAAGCCAACTGAGAGTATTACGCAATATGCCGTTTTTGGAATCCCCAGGGGAAAAGACAAAGAGGAAGACCAAGGATTTCTTATAGATGACAGATAGAAGCAGAGATGAAGATGATGGGGAAGACATGGAACGATTTTAAAAGAATGGCAAGAAACAGAACGGCTTGGAAAGTGATTGTTGAAGATCTACTCCACATGGAGCTGAAAGGTAGAAGAAGAAGAAGTCAGAATTCATGAATTCATTATTCATTGAAAGTATATATAGCAGTTTCCATTCATGAAAAAAAATTATTACAAAATTTGTATTTCCCAGAATGCCAGTGTGACAAACAATAACACAGCGTCATCGCTATCATCTAGTAGCCAATCAACTGTATCCTTAACCACGCCCCTTAACGACGAAGACCAATTATATTCGAGTTATGTCAGCTCCCTATCAAACAACAATGACAATGAAGAGGGAGAGTTCTACAAATGGCTGTACATGCGTGTGTATGAGTTGTACGTCACCACAGCGTTCTTCTATCTGCTACCATACACACTTATTCCTGTCCTCAACCTGCAGCTGCTACTGGCTATCAAAAAGAGAAGAAAAGAGACAAGAATGATTAGCGTAAAGAACGAGCATCAGGTGAGTGTTAGTTTTATTACGAAGCAGTCATCATCATCTTCATCATCAACATCAAGTATCATGCCTACTGGCGTAGATGTACATGTCTCTCCACAACTTTCGATCCCGACAGTTATTTATAATTTCTGTCTCAGCCATTGATGTGTATCTAGCATGCATCATTATCATCATCATCAATTACCATGCCTACTGGCGTAGGTGATCATATCTCTCCACACCTTTCGATCTCGACAGTTATTTATCATTTCTGTCTCAGCCATTGATCTATATCTAGCATGCATAATCGTCATCATCATCATCATCATCAATTCGCATGTACGAGGGACGTTGAGAAAGTAATACACCACGTCGGTTTCCTCAGCTAATAATAAATATAGAAGCTCAAAATGTTGCACAATTTGAATATAGCGTGCGTCGATTGTATGCACCGAATTACACTGCAATCGGGCAAATAATACGACTGCACTAAACCGTTGAAATGGAGCATGTTAGCAAGGTACGTTACAAGCAGCGAATTGTGAGCTATAATTTCTCGTTTTAGAGAAGGAAACTGTTGTGACATTCACTAGGGCATGTTTGATGTGTATGGAGGTTTTGTAGTCGAATGGGCCACAGTAAGTTGCTGGGTTCAGAGAAGACAAGAATCGGAAAGCGGAGATACGGAGCTTCATTATCGGCAGCGCTGTGGATGGCCTGCCACAGCCACCAATGCAGAGATGTTGAAATACGCTGAGCTGAGCTCATTATTCTTGCTGATAAATGCGCCCATCACTACTCAATAATCGGCATTAAAGCTGTCAGTCAGCATTGGTGGGGCGAATGTAACCCTGAAAACTCGCGGATTCTCTAAGGTTTGTACAAGATGGGTTCCACGAAATCTCACAAATGAGCACCGATTACAAAGAAAGTCAATTTCTTCTGAACTGTTGGAGTGTTTCAATGTTGATGGAGAGAACATTTTGGCTGAGATTGTTGCAGGGGACGAAACCTCAGCACATCATTTTGTTTGTTGAAGACCTATGCTCTCCTCGGAGTCTAAAAGAAGAAAAAAGAAGAGCTGAGCAGGTCTAAAATATTAATGTTCATTACCTTAATATTAATTGAGTTATTGAGTTATTGGGTTATTGAGTTATTAGCGAGTCATCATCATTGGACTCTGACCATAGGTGCTCAAATCCCCTCCTCAGCAAGTCCCACAGTGTCCAGCGACTGACAACTCCAGTTCTATGTTGGTTGATAAGTCTTCTTACACGACCACTAAGTTTCTCGTTTCTGGCAGTGTCCAGCGACTGACGACTCCAGTTCTATGTTGGTTGATAAGTCTTCTTACACGACCACTAAGTTTCTCGTTTCTGGCAGTGTCCAGCGACTGACAACTCCAGTTCTATGTTGGTTGATAAGTCTTCTTACACGACCACTAAGTTTCTCGTTTCTGGCAGTGTCCAGCGACTGACGACTCCAGTTCTATGTTGGTTGATAAGTCTTCTTACACGACCACTAAGTTTCTCGTTTCTGGCAGTGTCCAGCGACTGACGACTCCAGTTCTGTGTTGGTCGATAAGTCTTCTTACACGGCCACTAAGTGTCTCGTTTCTGACTGCTCCCATCGCTTTCATTCGAAGGAGTGACTTGGACTCATGGTTGTCGAAGTCCTGTGTCCTTCCCACTTCTTGGAGGACATTGATGACGTCCGTGAGGCTACTCGGGGACCCTGTCCCCTGCTAGAAAAGAATAGATTGACTGGCAATTGATTGGTCGTCATCAAGTGCCATGTCTGCTGGCGTAGGTGATTATGTCTCTCCACAACTTTCGATCTCGACAATTATTTATCATTTCTGTTGTTGACCTTCTGCCAAGCCATTCTCTTAAGCTGTCTGGTATTTTTTCTCTTTGCTTCCCTCTATCTCTTCGTCCCTCAATTTTCCCAGTTGTTACAATATACTCCAGTTGTTCTCTTCTCATTACATGGCCAAAAAAATGATGATTGTTTCTTCCTAATATTGGAAATTAGCTCTCTTTTTGCTTTGGCCTCTTTCAGAACATTTTCATTACTCTTCTTAGCTGTCCATGGTATTCTCAACATTCTTCTGTAAAACCACATTTCTACAGCCTCCAGTGATTTTATTGTCTGTTGTTCTATTGTCCATGATTCACATCCTTATGTTAAGATTGGCTCTACATAACATTTAAGAACACTTTTTCTTGTTTCTATTGTCAAAAATGGATTGCATAGTATCTTCCTCATTTTTTTGGAAAGCTGCTTTTGCCTAACCCATTCTGCATCTCACCACTTGTGTACATCTTCCATCTGAGGTTAGCAAAGTTCCCAAATATTTAAATTCATTTACCTGTTTTAATATAGTTTCGCTTGTCTTTATTTTCCAAAATTGCAGAGTACGCATGTCGTACGTAGCGACTGAGGACGTTCTGGGTTTCGATCTTCGCTGGTGTTACTGAGCTCGTACATCTGAATCTTCGGTGGTATCGTTAGTGTGTAGCAAGCGTGTTGGAGGACGGTCTGGGGGGGGGGGGGTGAATCTGAGCAGTGTGGAGTTGCACCTTGTACCCTGGAGATGATCTGTCGACTAAAGTAAATTAATCATTATTAATCACCTGTGAGCAATAAATCATTATTATAATCATCATAATCATCATCATGATAGAACACAGTCACGGTATCGTTCATCATCATTACCATCATCGAGCGCCGTCTCTGCATCGGTGGTCAGACACCATGGAGCGTCATTCCGTTCTGTCTCTTGTTCTGATAGTGCAGGTTGTCATAGGCTGACTTGTCCATCTCCACATCGATGGTCAGATACCATGGAGCGCCATTCCGTTCTGTCTCTGCTTTGATAGTGCAGGTTGTCATAGGCTGACTTGTCCATCTTCACATCGGTGGTCAGGCACCATGGAGCGCCATTCCGTTCTGTCTCTGCTTTGATAGTGCAGGTTGTCATAGGCTGACTTGTCCATCTCCACATCGATGGTCAGATACCATGGAGCGCCATTCCGTTCTGTCTCTGCTTTGATAGTGCAGGTTGTCATAGGCTGACTTGTCCATCTTCACATCGGTGGTCAGACACCATGGAGCGCCATTCCGTTCTGTCTCTGCTTTGATAGTGCAGGTTGTCATAGGCTGACTTGTTCATCTTTCGATGTTACTCTTCCATGTTAGTCTGGCTTGCCTCTACCTCGTTTACCTTGTTCTTTTTCCCTTCCAAGATTACTTTTAGTAGACTGTTGTGTATTTTAACGTCCACCAGAAATCTCATCTATCTTGTTTGAATTGAGTTTAGTAGTTCTCGTTTCATTTTTAGTTGTTTTAAGACTTCATCATTTGTTTTCTTTTCTTTCCATCCAATTTGTTCTATTCTTCTATAAATCCACATTTCAAAGGTTTCAATTTTCGTGTCTAATATCCATATCCACGATGCACTGTGGATAGAAGATTGTGGAGGGACATGATCACCTACGCCAACCGGTAAGGCACATGATGATGATGAATGTCCATGTTTATAAATATAATTGTTTATTTTTATTTTCTCAGATCATGATGCATCTTGATCGTCGTGTGCTATACCGATTAGCGTAGGCGATCATGTCCTTCCACAATCTATCCACTGTGCATCGTATCAATTCTGTTGTTGACTGTTTTCCATGCTATGAAACCACGTTATCTGGCATCTTCTGTTTCTGTCGTCCGCTATCTCTCTTTCCCTGTATTTTGCCTGTTGTAGTAACCAATGAAAAGAAGAATACAGATGTTGATTGTTTTGTTTTTCTTTTTTGGTGATGTTTTTTAAGAGTTCGCTTTTTGTGTTGGCCTCTTTGCGAAAATCCTCATTGGTCTTTTCGGCTTGTCAGGGAACTGTCAACATTCTTCTGAGAAATGCCATCTCTGTGGATTCTAATCGTCTTGTTATTTATCATTCTATCTATTGACCTTTCGAGCCGTAGCCGGCCCATAGGGCGTAGACCAAGATACACCTTTTCCTATCTGAATTTTTGTTCTAGCAGTTTTCTTTTAAAGATATTTTATCAAATCTCGTCATTTGTCTCTGTTCTATGCAATCAACTCTATCTCATTGAGGGAGCCGATTCCTGCTGCTCTTGCCTCTCTCATCAATGTTCTTCTCAGCGTCTCCTTGGGTCTTCCTCTATTTCTCTTACCTGTTGTTTCCCATATGAGGGCTTGCTTTGCTATTCTGTTATTATCTCTTCTCATCACTTGTCATTTATCATTACAGGTCAACTATACAAAGCCAACAGACCTAGAAGACGGACTTACATTGATCGTCCTCGGGATCACCGTCTGCTTCTTCATCTGCTGCCTCATCCCCGCCATCTACAACGTGACACAGATCGCTGAAGTCCCTCCCAACACGATCTGGTCGTACTACTTAATCGCTGCTAGCGACACGATGTTATGTGTTAACGCCAGCATGGACTTTTTTTTCTACTGCCTCCTCGGTAGGAGATTCCGAAGCATCTTCATGAATCTGTTCTGCCACAGACTTTACGTAAAGAGGTCCCCACACGTGGTCAGCCATCTCAAGGCTACACATGTTAACAGTGAAACGTGTTACCACTCCGTTTAAATGTGGACTTGGCGTATCCAACGAGGAGTGAACGAGTGTCGGAATAAATTATGTAAATTAAGTGTGGTCTTGTGACACTAAAAAATAATGTAGGGAATTAATTATTCCTATATTGCTATACTCTAACTAACGTTTAGCCAGATTTCAGAACAGGATCGCATTTTTTGTTATTCACTAATGTTATTCTCTAATGTTATTCTCTAATGTTTAGCCTTATTCCAGAACTGGATCGCTTATTTGTCCAATGTTATACTCTAAAGTTTAGCTCAAAAATACTTAAATGTAACGCATTTGTTTATAGTGTTACACTCTAATTGAACACGAAACTAACACATAAGACTAAACTCTTAATATATCAAACTTGTGTGCTTAGCACACTATTATATGGGTATGTAACCTGGACAACATATTCAAATCACGAAAAAAGACTAAATGTCTTCCACATGCGATGTCTCCGCAAAATAATGCACATCAAATGGCAGGACAAAATAACCAACTTAACTGTCCTGCAACGTGCTAAGACCCCAACAATCATGTCGATGGTCAGATGTCGCAGACTAAGATGGCTGGGGCACATCCAGCGAATGGAAGAAAATCGCATCCCCAGGCAAATACTATATGGTGAACTAATATACGGACAATGAAGATCGGGTATCACCTGTAGCACATGATGTCCCCTTCCGAACGAGGGTTTTCCATTGGAATCCCCTTTAACGTTGTTGTCGTTATTTCTATTGTTGTGGCAATTCATGATTGTACAAAGAAGTTACGACGGTGGTTTTCTGTTGCCTTCCGTCGGTTTGTTTACGGTTGGCTCCGCTAGCCTTTGACTAAAAAGTCTCACCCACAAGGCAGTGGGGTTGTTTTACTTCGGGGTACCCTCCCTTAGCCTTTTACTCTCCGAGCTTACCTGCAAGGCAACAGGGCAGCCACAGGTTGTACTGTTTACTGCATACAGTAGTAGGTAAAATTACCCGACCTGACAAATTGGGTCAAATGAAATCGGGTGCGATCATCGCAAATAAGCCTTATGAGTCATATGGCTAAGATATTACTAAGAATCATAATGTGAAGAGTGCTAAACAAAATCAGTCCAGAAATTAGTGATGAACAGTGTGGTTTTGTTACAGATAAAGGAACAAATAATGCCATTTATATCATAAGATCTTTAGTAGAAAGAGCCATAGAGGTGAAAACAGATCTATACCTATGTTTCATAGATTACACCAAGGCATTTGACAAAGTAAAGCACCAAGAAATAATTAACATTTTAGAAAGCATAAACGTAGACAGCAAAGACTTAAGAATAATAAAGAACATGTACTGACAGCAAACAGCGGCCATAAGAACTGGAAACCAATTGGGAATGGTTAAACAAATAAAACAGGGTGTTAGACAAGGTTGTATGCTGTCACCAGATTTGTTTAATTTATAGTGAGATTATTTTAAGATCCATAAGGGGCATGCCTGGAATAACAATTGGAGGTCATAACATAAATAATCTAAGGTACGCTGATGATACAGTCCTAATCGCTAAGAGTGATAATGAGTTACAAGAAATGTTGGACATTATAGTGACAGAAAGAAAAAAGAACGGACTCAGCCTTAATAGCAAAAAGACAGAGGTAATGGTAGCAACAAAGAAAAAGACATCACCTCAGTGCAAAATAAAGACAAGTGGAACAATATTAAAACAGGTAAATGAATTTAAATATTTGGGAACTTTGTTAACCTCAGACGGAAGATGTACAAAAGAGGTGAGATGCAGAATGGCTCAGGCAAAAGCAGCTTTCCAGAAAATGAGGAAGATACTATGCAATCCATTTTTGACAATAGAAACAAGAAAAAGTGTTCTTAAATGTTACGTAGAGCCAGTATTAACATATGGATACGAATCATGGACAATAGGACAACAGGCAAGAAAATCACTGGAGTCTGTAGAAATGTGGTTATACAGAAGAATGTTGAGAGTACCATGGATAGCAAAGAAGAGTAATGAAGATGTTCTGAGAGAGATCAAAGCATAAAGAGAGCTAATTTCCAATATTAGGAAGAAACAATCATCATTTTTTGGCCATGTAATGAGAAGAGAACAACTGGAAAAAATTGAGGGACGACGAGATAGAGGGAAGCAAAGAGATAAACTAACAGACAGCTTAAGAGAATGGCTTGGCAGAAGGTCAACAACAGAAATGATAAATAGCTGCCGAGATTGAAAGTTATGGAGAGACATGATCACCTACGCCAGCAGGCCCGGTACTTGATGATGATGATGAATACACGGAAAAAGATATCATTTTCCTCATCACAGAGGACAAGAGGTTGGGTTTAATCCCAACCGACGGCTTCTGGGTTCACCCATCCTTAAATCATCATCATCACCACGTGCCATACCGGTTGGCGTAGGCGATCATGTCCTTCCACAATGTTCTATCTACAGTGCATCGTATCAGTTCTGTTGTTGAATGTTGTCCATGTCATGACACCAAGCTATCCAGTATTTTCTCTCTTTGTCATCCGCGATCTCTCTTTCCTTTTATCTTGCCAGTTGTTACCAAGTATTCCAACTTTCCTCTTCTTATGATGTGCCCGAAAAATGCTGATTGTTTATTTCTTATGTTTTTCATGGGTACTTGATTTTTTTCTGGAAAAATAAATCAGTACGAAGCGCAATACTGACCACATTCCCCTAAAAATCATGTGCTGAAGGTATGTCACTATCATGCAGCATAAAAATAAACAAGACAAATCTGAAACAAGCGCAACGTTTGAAATACTTGGGCACAGTGATAACATCAGATGGAAGATGCAACACAGAAATAAAAAGCAGAATAGCTCAGGCAAAAAAATTGCATTTCAGAAAATGTAAAATATCTTATGCAACAAATATATGTCAATAGAAGTGAGAAAGAGAGTTCATCGATGCTATATTGAACCAATTCTGACCTATGGATATTAATCATGGACAATAGACAAACAAATGAAAAGACGATTAGAGGCCACAGAGATGGGATTTCTCAGAAAAATGTTGAATGTTCCATGGACAGCTAAAAAGACCAATGAGAAAGTTCTCAAAGAGGCCAACACAAAAAGGGAGCTCTTAAAAAACCTCAGAAAGAAACAATCAACATTTTTCGGGCACATCATGAGAACAAGAAAGTTGGAATACTTGGTTACAACTGGCTAAATAAAAGGAAAGAGATATCGCTGACGACAAAGAGAGAAAATACTGCATAGCTTGGTGTCGTGGCATGGAAAACAGTCAACAATAGGGACCAAAACCGGCACATAGGGTGGACGTCATAGTTCTCCACGGCTGAAGTTTTGTTGCTAGTTCTTGTAGTTCTTGTAGTTCTTGTAGTTCTTGCTTGTTTTTTAGTCCCATGGTTGAGCCTTCCCTAGTTATTGTTCTGTGTAGCGATTCTCTGGGTCTGATAACCATGTGCATTGCATGTTTGTTCTTGCTGAAGGCATATTGAGTCGATACGTCGTTCTGGTTTGTGTTGTACCTTATTCCGTGAAGCCTCAAGCAAACCCTTTTTTAAAATGTATTTTCTATATCTTTTTTTTTTTTAAATGTCTCTTCTGATACCCATGTAGCATCGTAAACAACCCTCATATATATCAACACCATCATGTTCCATGTACTAACATTCAAGGCTACTGAGACCAAGGGTGGTTGCCACAGAGAGAAATCATAAGTAAAAATCCTAACCGGTCTAGCCGGGATTTGAACCCACAACGTCTCTGTCTCGAGGCCGGCGTCTTGCCTCGAGACCAACCAGTACCCCGAAGTATGATGACAGCTTTACAGAAAAGAAACAAAATAAAATCATGACGTTTCGGCCAATATATTCGGCCTTCTTCAGAAAACACGAACATAGTAACGGATAACGAAATGAAGATAAACAGAACTACATGTTCTAGAGTAAACAGATCTACATGTTCTAGAGTAAACAGAGCTACATGTTCTAGAGTAAACAGAACTACATGTTCTAGAGTAAACAGAACTACATGTTCTAGAGTAAACAGAACTACATGTTATAGAGTAAATAGAACTGCATGTTCTAGAGTAAACAGAACTGCATGTTCTAGAGTAAACTGAACTACATGTTATAGAATAAACAGAACTACATGTTCTAGAGTAAACAGAACTACATGTTCTAGAGTAAACAGAACTACATGTTCTAAAGTAAACAGAACTAGTGGGTCTGAAATAAAAAAAAGTGAAATAAAAAGAGTAGACAAATCAAGAAGGGAAAAACACTATATTACAGGAGAATCATTAATTTAAAATAAAAATATGAAATAAATACAATTATCAGCTGGGAATCTAGGCTCGAGTTTTGATCTGCATCAAACTGGTAGTCAGATGTTGTAGCGTTTCTTGGATGTTATTACAGTTTTTCTTGGATGCTGTTGTAGCGTTTCTTGGATGTTATTACAGCTTTTCTTGGATGCTGTTGTAGCGTTTCTAGGATGTTATTACAGAATTTCTTGGATGATGTTGTAGCGTTTCTTGGTTGTTGTAACGTTTCTAGGATATTGTTGTAGCGTTTCCTGGATGTTGTAGCGTTTCTATGATATTGTTGTAGCGTTTCTTGGATGTTTTAGCGTTTCTTGGATGTTATTACATAATTTCTTGGATGTTGTTATAGCGTTTCTTGGTTGTTGTAGCGTTTCTAGGATATTGTTGTAGCGTTTCTTGGATGTTGTAGCGTTTCTTGGATGTTGTTGCAGCGTTTCTTGGATGTTGTTGTAGCGTTTCTTGAATGTTGTTGTAGTGTTTCTTGGATGTTGTTGCAGCGTTTCTTGGATGTTGTTGCAGCGTTTCTTGGATGTTGTTGCAGCGTTTCTTGGATGTTGTTGTTGTAGCGTTTCTTGATTGTTGTTGTTGTAGCGTTTCTTGGATGTTGCAGCGTTTCTATGATATTGTTGTAGCGTTTCTTGGATGTTGTTGTAGCGTTTCTTGGATGTTGTTGCAGCGTTTCTTGGATGTTGTTGCAGCGTTTCTTGGATGTTGTTGCAGCGTTTCTTGGATGTTGTTGCAGCGTTTCTTGATGTTGTTGTTGTAGCGTTTCTTGATTGTTGTTGTTGTAGCGTTTCTTGGATGTTGTTGTAGCGTTTCTATGATTTTGTTGTAGCGTTTCTTGGATGTTGTTGTAGCGTTTCTATGATATTGTTGTAGCGTTTCTTGGATGTTGTTGTAATGTTTCTTGGATGTTGTTGTAATGTTTCTTGGATGTTGTAGCGTTTCTTGGATGTTGTAACATTTCTTGGTTGTTGTAGCTTTTCCTGGATGTTATTGTAGCTTTTCTTGGTTGTTGTTGTAGCGTTTCTTTAATTTTGTTGTGGTTTTTCTCAGATGTTATTGTAGCTTTTCTTAGTTGTTGTTCTTGTAGCTTTTCTTGGATGTTGTAGTAGCTTTTCTTGGTTATTGTTGTAGCGTTTCTTGGATGTTATAGTAGCGTTTCTTGGATGTTATTGTAGCGTTTCTTAGATGTTATTGTAGCGTTTCTTGGATGTTATTGTAACGTTTCTTGGATGTTATTGTAGCGTTTCTTGGATGTTGTCAGTACATCTTATACTGGGTCTACCCCGGTCTCTTTTTCCATGTCTTCTTTTAATACGTTTTGTATGGTCTATAATCTGTAGCTATTCTTCCCACATTACAATCCATTTCATTTGTTGTCTCTGTATGTAGTTTAGAATTGATTGAATGCCCAATCTATCTCTTATGCCATAATTTATTTATAACTGTCTCTTGTAATCACTTCAAGAGCTTAACTCAAACATATCAGTGTTGTAGTTGCTAGCTTCCATTGATCCTTATTTGTGACTGACTATGTTTGGTTCTGAGAGCCGCGATAGTTCAGTGGTTAGTAAACTGGACGACAAAGGACAAGAAGTAGGGTTCGTTCCCAACCGACGGCCTCCGGTTCACCCAGCCTTTAATGGGTACCTGATTTATTTTTCTGGGAAAGTAAAGCGGCACGTGCGTAATACCGACCACATTACCCCAAAAATCATGTGCCGAAGGTCTGTAAAATTTATGGTCACTAATACTATATTCCCTCTAACCCACTTGGCATGACGGGGGTACTTTACTTACTATGTTTGGCTCTCTTAACACAAGCTGGGAGTGAATATACTCTGTACAAGATGTTTCTTGGTGATTGATAGATACTGTATAGTAGTGAAGTTTATTTTGTGCCGAGCATAGAGTGTAAGCCTTAGAGACAATGCAGCAGGAGGTCGACGCCTGGGAGTTATGACTCAGGCGGGCCCACCTGCCCTTGAGTGTCAAGAAGCTAAGGGACCGAAACACGTACTCGACGGGGTCCTCTTCTGATAATCAGTTTGCCTCCTGCTGTGAAGCTCTGTACAAAGAGTTTCCAATTATTATTATTATATTATGTCAATAAATAAATTTATTTATATCAACACTTTTAAGGAGAGGACAGTAGATGTGACGTCACTATTTGTGTAATTTGTAAATATTATTACTCCCTTTTAAATTATTTGTATTTATTATAGGCTGTGGGAGCGGCGTTAGCTCAGTGGTTAGTGAACTGGACTACAAAGGACAAGGGGTAGGGTTCGATCCCAACCGACAGCTTCCGGTTTCACCCAACCTTAAAGAGTACCGGAATTTTTTCTGGGAAAGTAAAGCGGCACAGGCGTATTACCGACCACATTACCCCAAAAATCATATGCTGAAGGTCTGTAAAATTTATGGTCACTAACACCATATTCCCTATACGCAACTTGGCGTGATGGGGGCTCTTTACTTTTTTTTTACTTTTATTGCTCCCTTTGTTCATGATTATTTCAGGCAATTTAAGAAGGTAGTTTGCCATTCCTTTCCTTCTTGGCAGTGACTGTACTAGTCGGAGATCGCAGCCATTGTCTCTATACATGAGATCCTCTGCCTGCCATCGCGGTGTGGGGACCATAACCGGCACTACTTGTCAGCTGCTCCCACAACACCATCCACCACCTGCTCCAATGGCTTCACATAACTCTGACAGGTGGGCTAAACGGGAGCTACACAGAGATGAGATTTCTCAGAAGAATGTTGTAAGTTCCCTGGACAGCTAAAAAGACGAATGAGGAAGTTCTCAAAGAGGCCAACACAAAAAGGGAGCTCTTAAAAAAACATCAGAAAGAAGCAATCAACATTTTTCGGGCACATCATGAGAAGAGGAAAGTTGGAATACTTGGTTACAACTGGCAAAATAAAAGGAAATAGAGATCGCGGATGACAAAGAGAGAAAATACTGAATAGCTTGGTGTCATGGCATGAAAAACAGTCAACAACAGAACTGATACAATGCACTGTAGATAGAAGATTGTGGAAGGACATGATCACATACGCAAACGGTAAGGCACATGATGATGATTGTAATTATTTGTATTTATTATAGACTGTGTCTGTTGTGCTTACAGTAGAGGGGTTTTTGTCTGAATCCTCGGAATCATCCGCTACAAAAATACACTAGACAACCTACATACAGCCATCAAGAATAAGAGACCCGGCGTGCTTTCGCGTGATGTGATTCTGCTGCACTACAATGCTCGCCCACATGTCACGAACATTGTACAGGAAGCGTTAGCAAAAGAAACGGTAGGAAGTTCTGTAAAACCCATTCTACAGCCCCGATCTGTCAACGTGTGGCTTCCATTTGTTCGGGCACTTGGAAACAATCTCTAAAGGGACAACGATTCGACTAAGATGCTGACGTCATGGCCTCGGTTAAAACAAAATAGTTCCATGAGCAACCAAAGTCATTTTTCTCTATGTCGGCATCTTACGTCTACCCAAGTAGTGGGATGCGTGTCTAATTTTCTAAGACTACTTTTTTTCCCTAAAGAACTGGATGAGTACTTGCTTCCTAATAATTCCTCTTCTTATTTTCTGCTTCATCTGCCTTTCCACGTCGAGGCGAGATATAATTTGCGGTCTTTAGCTTTTCTGTTCTCCTCTGCTGCTGTTATGTTTTCTAGCGCTTTTAATATTCCATCCATCCATCTTTATCGTGGTCTACCTTTTGGTCTGGTGTTCTCACAACGTTTGCTGAAGGCTCGTCGTGTTGTGTTTTGATATTTCTGCCTTGTCAGGTGGCTAAACCATTTTATCTATAAAATCTTTATCTTTATCTATATTTATCTATATTTTTATAGTTATATATATTTTGATATATTCTAGGCGTGGGCTATTCCTAGATATTTGAAGACCTTCAGTTCAAGTATTTAATGACAACAGTGGCACCAGACTAACTGAGCGAAAGGATATATTGCAAAGATGGGGCGATTACTGCACAGCAATGTACGAAGGTCATCATCATCATCAACTACCAGGCCTGCTGGCGTAGGCGATCATGTCTCTCTACAACTTTCGACCTCAACAGTTATTTATCATTTCTGTTGTTGACCTTCTGCCAAGCCATTCTCTTAAACTGTCTAGTGTTTCTTCTCTCTGCTTCCCTCTGTCTCATCGTCCCTCAATTTTTCCAGTTATTGGCGATTCATGATTGTACAAAGAAGTTACGACGGTGGTTTTATGTTGCCAAGGCAGTGAGGTTGTTTTACTTCGGGGTACACTCCCTTAGTCTTTTACTCTCCTGAGCATATCTGCAAGGCAGCAAGGCATCTCCATGTTGTACTGTTTACTGCATACAGTAACAGGTAAAATTACCTGACCTCACAACAAAAAGATAAAAAAATACCAGACAGCTTTGGAGAATGGTTTGCAAGAAGGTAAACAACAGAAACGATAAATAACTGTCGAGATTGAAAGTTGTGGAGAGACATGATCACCTACGCCAGCAGGCCCGGTACTTGATAATGATGATGATCCTATTATGCTATGTAAAGTGGTCAACACAAAAAGGGAGCTCCTAAAAAACATCAGAAAGAAACAATCAACATTTTTCGGGCACATCATAAGACGAGGAAAGTTGGTATACTTAGTTAAAACTGGCAAAATAAAAGGATAGAGAGATCGCGGACGCCAAAGGGAGAAAACACTGGATAGCTTGGTGTCATGGCATGGAAAACAGTCAACAACAGAACTGACATGATGCACTGTAGATAGAAGATTGTGGAAGGACATGATCGCCTATGCTAATCGGTGTGGCACATGATGATGATAATAATACTATTATCTTAATGATTGTATGATAGAATCATAACGATAATATTGCAGTATTTTGAATGAGTATATGTTATGATATTAATGATTGTATTTTCACATTTTAACGATTATATTTTATAATAGTAATGATTGTACACTGGTATGTTAATTAATGTATGTTAAGATGTTAATGAAAGTATCTATCTATCTATTTACCTTTCGAGCCGTAGCCGGCCCATAGGGCGTAGATCAAGATACTCTGAAGATACTTCTTATCTGAATTTTTGTTCGAGCAGTTTTCTTTTAAAGATATTTTATTAAATCTCGCCATTTGTCTCTGTTCTGTGCAAGCAGCTCTATCCCATTGAGGGAGCCGATTCCTGATGCTTTTGCCTCTCTCAGCAATGTTCTTCTCAGTGTCTCTCTGGGTCATTCTCTTTTTCTCTTACCTGTTGTTTCCCATATGAGGGCTTGCTTTGCTATTCGGTTATTATCTCTTCTCATCACATGTCCAACATATGACCATCGTCTTTTCTTTATTACTGAAGATATTAGTGGTTGATTGGCGATTTCTCTAATTTCCTCGTTTGTTTTGAATTGGTTCCACGCTATACCAAGTATTTTACTTACACATTTATTTTCGAATGCGTTCAACTTTGTTTCTATATCTCTTGTTGTTTTCCAGCTCTCACATGCATACGTAAGGGTTGATAGCACATTTGATTTGAATAGTCTCAGTTTTGTGTTTGTGCTAATGAGTTTTGATTTCCACAACTTTTCAAGGCTTCTGAAAGACATTGCTGCCTTAGCTATTCTGATTCTAATTTCTTTGCTTGTATCCTCTTCTCGATCAATGTGACTTCCAAGATAAATTTATCGATCTCTTGCACTGGTTTGTTTTCCATGTATATTTTGTCATCTGTTGGAATTAAGCTTTTCATGACTTTAGTCTTTTCATGATTGATCTCAAGTTCAATTTTGCTGGCTATTGATGATAGTTCATTTGTGTTTTCCTGCATCGTTTTTATCTGACTGCTGATGAGAACTATGTCATCAGCAAAGGCGCGGTCCTCCAAATGGTCTCCTTGAATCCACTCGATGCCTTTATTACGAGTGCAGCATTTCTTCATTATGAAGTCCATAACAACTCCAAATAACAAAGGCGATAAAATACATCCTTGTTTAACCCCAGTTTCTATTGGGAAACATTCGCTCAGTCCTTCCTCTGTTCGAACTGCACATGTGTAACCATCATACATGTCTTTGATAATATTTAGGATTTTTGATGGTAAGCCATATTGCTTCAGAATTTTTCACAAAGAATTTCGATGAATACTGTCAAATGCTTTTTTTGAAGTCGATGAAGTTAAGTACGAAAGAATGAAAATATATTACCATTTTATTTATTCCAGTTTATGATTTTAATGAATGTGTTTTAGAATCTTAATGATTGTTAGATAATTTCAGTGATTTCATGTTAGACTATTAACAAATGTATGTTACAACTGTATTGATTGTATTCCATAATCTTAATGATTGTATTCCATAATCTTAATGATTGTATTCCATAATTTTAATGATTGTATTCCATAATCGTAATGATTGTATGAGAGAATCTTAATGATTGTATGGTAGAATGTTACAGCTTGTCCCAAAATTGTAATGAATGTACGTTAGTTTCTAAGAGATTGTGTGCAAGAATCTTAACGAAAGTACGTTACAATCATTTTGATTGCATGATAAAATCTTAAAGATTGTACGTTGGAATCTTAATGATTTATGTTGGAATCTTATTGATTGTATGAAAGAATCTTAATGATTGGACGTTAGAATCTTAATGATTATATGTTAGAATGTTAATGTCTGTATGAAAGAATCTTAATGATTGCATGAGTGAGTTTTAACTATTGTATGTTGAAATCTTAATGATTGTAAGTTGGAATCTAAATGATTAAAAGCTAGAATCATATTTATTGTATGATAGAATCTTAATGATTGTACGTTAGAATCTTAATGATTGTATGTTCGACTCTTAATGATTGTATGAAAGAAACTTAATGATTGCATGTTGTAATATTAATGATTGTATAGAGTTTTAACTATTGCATGTTGGAATCTTAATGATTGAAAGCTGGAATTTTATTGAGTGTATTATAGAATCTTAATGATTGTATGTTGGAATATTAATGATTGTATGATAGAGTTTTAACTATTGTATAATGGAATCTTAATGATTGAAAGCTGGAATCTTTTTGAGTGTATGATAGAATCTTAATGATTGCATGTTGGAATATTAATGATTGTATGATAGAGTTTTAACTATTGTATGTTGGAATCTTAATTATTGTATAATGGAATCTTAATGACTGTAAGCTGGAATCTAAATGATTGAAAGCTGGAATCTTTTTGAGTGTTGGATAGAATATTAATGATTGTATGTTAGAGTCTTAATGATTGTGATAAAGAATCTTAATGATTGTATTATAGAGTTTTAACTATTATATGTTGGAAATCTTAATGATTGTATATTGGGATCTAAATGATTGTAAGTTGAAATCTTAATGACTGTATGCTGGAAATTAAATATTGTAAGTTGGAATTTTAATGATTCTATATTAAAATCCTAATGATTGTGTGATATAATCTTAATGATTGTTTATTTTAATGTTAATGCTTGTTTGTTGGAATTTTAAAGATTGTATGTTAGATTTCAGCACGAGCACCAGTGACGACCTTGTCGCCAGGCTACAATCATTTAAAATAAAACATGAAACAAGCAGAAATGATTACTTGGAAGAACAAGCTAGGCCTATGTATAATCAGCAAGCTAATGGAACCATTAAAGTACATATATTTTTGTCCACTGCTAAAGTTACTGAACACCTATGAGTCTGCCAGAACTTCTACTGAATTAACTCAAACAATATAAAATAATGAAAAACCTTATCATGTCACACATCATCATCATCATCATCATCATCATCACCAAGTACCGGGCCTGCCGGCGTAGGTGATCATGTCTCTCCACAACATTTGATCTCGACAGTTATTTATAATTTCTGTTGTTAACCTTCTGCCAAGCCATTCTCTTAAGCTGTCTGGTATTTTTTCTCTTTGCTTTCCTCTATCTCTTCGTCCCTTAATTTTCCCAGTTGTTACAATATATTCCAGTTGTTCTCTTCTCATTACATGGCCAAAAAATGATGATTGTTTCTTCCTAATATTGGAAATTAGCTCTCTTTCTGCTTTGGCCTCTTTCAGAACATTTCCATTACTCTTCTTAGCTGTCCATGGTATTCTCAACGTCCTTCTGTAAAACCACATTTCTACAGCCTCCAGTGATTTTATTGTCTGTTGTTCTATTGTCCATGATTCACATCCTTATGTTAAGATTGGCTCTACATTACATTTAAGAACACTTTTTCTTGTTTCTATTGACAAAATGTTTTGCATAGTATCTTTCTCATTTTTTTGGAAAGCTGCTTTTGCCTGAAACATGTTACACAGTAAAGACATAAACAATAAATATGTTTATACGTGTTTTTCTTTATTTTGTTTCCATTTTGTTGCCTTTTTCAATAAAAGTAAAAACATTTATAATTGTAAACATAAATTGTATGGCGTTGTCATGTACACACACAAATAAGGTACAATTAATTATTTTATGTCAGTGCTTTATTCTTTATGTTTCATATCATGTTTGTATTCGAGAAATTTATCTTCATTAAACATGATGCCGAATAATTATATCATCATTTCTGGAACGGTTAGACGTTGTGGTATATACATGAGCAATGTACTTGAGGGTCTTCGTAATCATCATTATGTCATGTGGAGGATGGTGTTGTGGTAGTAGGTGGAGGGTGGTGTTGTGGTAGTAGGTGGTGGGTGGTGTTGTGGGAGGAGGTGGGTGGTGTTGTGGGAGTAGGTGGTGGATGGTGTTGTGGTAGTAGGTGGAGGGTGGTGTTGTGGGAGTAGGTGGAGGGTGGTGTTGTGGGAGTAGGTGGAGGGTGGTGTTGTGGGAGTAGGTGGAGGGTGGTGTTGTGGTAGTAGGTGGTGGGTGGTGTTGTGGGAGTAGGTGGAGGGTGGTGTTGTGGGAGTAGGTGGTGGGTGGTGTTGTGGGAGTAGGTGGTGGGTGGTGTTGTGGGAGTAGGTGGAGGGTGGTGTTGTGGGAGTAGGTGGAGGGTGGTGTTGTGGGAGTAGGTGGAGGGTGGTGTTGTGGGAGTAGGTGGTGGGTGGTGTTGTGGGAGTAGGTGGAGGGTGGTGTTGTGGGAGTAGGTGGTGGGTGGTGTTGTGGTAGTAGGTGGAGGGTGGTGTTGTGGGAGTAGGTGGTGGGTGGTGTTGTGGGAGTAGGTGGAGGGTGGTGTTGTGGGAGTAGGTGGTGGGTGGTGTTGTGGGAGTAGGTGGAGGGTGGTGTTGTGGGAGTAGGTGGAGGGTGGTGTTGTGGGAGTAGGTGGTGGGTGGTGTTGTGGGAGTAGGTGGAGGGTGGTGTTGTGGGAGTAGGTGGTGGGTGGTGTTGTGGTAGTAGGTGGAGGGTGGTGTTGTGGGAGTAGGTGGTGGGTGGTGTTGTGGGAGTAGGTGGAGGGTGGTGTTGTGGGAGTAGGTGGTGGGTGGTGTTGTGGTAGTAGGTGGAGGGTGGTGTTGTGGTAGTAGGTGGAGGGTGGTGTTGTGGGATTAGGTGGTGGGTGGTGTTGTGGGAGTAGGTGGAGGGTGGTGTTGTGGGAGTAGGTGGAGGGTGGTGTTGTGGGAGTAGGTGGAGGGTGGTGTTGTGGGAGTAGGTGGTGGGTGGTGTTGTGGGAGTAGGTGGAGGGTGGTGTTGTGGGAGTAGGTGGAGGGTGGTGTTGTGGGAGTAGGTGGAGGGTGGTGTTGTGGGAGTAGGTGGTGGGTGGTGTTGTGGGAGTAGGTGGAGGATGGTGTTGTGGGAGTAGGTGGTGGGTGGTGTTGTGGTAGTAGGTGGAGGGTGGTGTTGTGGGAGTAGGTGGTGGGTGGTGTTGTGGGAGTAGGTGGAGGGTGGTGTTGTGGGAGTAGGTGGTGGGTGGTGTTGTGGTAGTAGGTGGAGGGTGGTGTTGTGGTAGTCGGTGGAGGGTGGTGTTGTGGTAGTAGGTGGTGGGTGGTGTTGTGGGAGTAGGTGGAGGGTGGTGTTGTGGGAGTAGGTGGTGGGTGGTGTTGTGGTAGTAGGTGGAGGGTGGTGTTGTGGGAGTAGGTGGTGGGTGGCGTTGTGGGAGGATGTGGTGGGTGGTGTTGTGATGGTAAGTGATGGGCGGTGTTGTGGGAGGAGATAGTGGGTGGTGTTGTGGGAGTAGGTGTGGGTGGTGTTATGGGAGGAGGTGGTGGTTGGTGTTGTGGGAGGAGGTGGAGGTGGTGTTGTGGGAGGAGGTGGTGGGTGGTGTTGAGGGAGGAGGTAGTGTTTGGTGTTGAGAGAGGAGGTGGTGGGTGGTGTTGTGAGAGGAGGTGGTGGGTGGTGTTGTGGGAGTAGGTGGTGGGTGGTGTTGTGGGAGTAGGTGGAGGGTGGTGTTGTGGGAGTAGGTAGTGGGTGGTGTTGTGGTAGTAGGTGGGGGGTGGTGTTGTGGGAGTAGGTGGTGGGTGGTGTTGTGGGAGAATGTGGTGGGTGGTGTTGTGATGGTAGGTGATGGGCGGTGTTGTGGGAGGAGATAGTGGGTGGTGTTGTGGGAGTAGGTGGTGGGTGGTGTTATTGGAGGAGGTGGTTGGTGGTGTTGTGGGAGGTGGTGGTGGATGGTGTTGAGGGAGGAGGAAGTGGTTGGTGTTGTGAGAGGATGTGGTGGATGGTTTTGTGGAATGATGTGGTTGGTGGTGTTGTGGGAGTAGGTGGTGGATGGTGATGTGGGAGGAGGTGTTGGGTGGTGTAGTGGGAGGAGGTGGTGGATGGTGTTGTGGGAAGAGGTGGTGTTGTGGGAGTAGGTGGTGGATGATGTTGTGGGAGGAGGTGGTGGGTGGAGTTATGGGAGGAGGTGGTGTTGTGGGAGGAGATTGTGGATGGTGTTGTTGGAGAAGGTGATGTATGGTGTTGTGGGAGGAGGTGGTGGGTGGTGTTGTGGGAAGAGATGGTGGGTGGTGTTGTTGGAGAAGGTGATGTATGGTGTTGTGGGAGGAGGTGGTGGGTGGTGTTGTTGGAGAAGGTGATGTATGGTGTTGTGGGAGGAGGTGGTGGGTGGTGTTATGGGAGGAGGTGGTTGGTGGTGTTGTGGGAGGAGATGGTGGAGAAGATGGTGGGGGGTGTTGTGGGAGTAGGTTGTGGGTGGAGTTATGGGAGTAGGTGGTAGATGGTGTTATGAGTAGGTGGTGGGTGGAGTTATGACAGTAGGTGGTGGATGGTGTTGTGGGAGTAGGTAGTGGATGGTGTTGTGGGAGGAGGTGGTGGGTGGTGTTGTGGGAGTGGGTGATGTATGGTTTTGTGGGAGGAGGTGGTGGGTGGTGTTGTGGGAGGAGGTGGTGGGTGGTGTTGTGGGAGTAGGTGGTGTATGGTGTTGTGGGAGTAGTTGATGTATGGTGTTGTGGGAGGAAGTGGTGGGTGGTGTTGTGGGAGGAGGTGGTTGCTGGTGTTGTGGGAGGAGGTGGTTAGTGGTGTTTTTGGAGTAGGTGATGTATGGTGTTGTGG
Source organism: Megaustenia siamemsis (assembly GCA_032433765.1). Classification (NCBI taxonomy): domain Eukaryota; kingdom Metazoa; phylum Mollusca; class Gastropoda; order Stylommatophora; family Ariophantidae; genus Megaustenia; species Megaustenia siamemsis. Next base: position 15,465,595 of record JAVIAB010000025.1, on the reverse strand, counting down.
GAGGAGGTGATGGTTGGTGTTGTGGGCTGAGGTGGTTGGTGGTGTTGTGGGAGGAGATGATGGATAGTGTGTTGGGGGAGGTGGTGGGAGTAGGTGGTGGATGGTGTTGTGGGAGTAGGTGTGGATGGTGTTGTGGGAGTAGGTGGTGGATGGTGTTGTGGGAGTTGGTGGTGAATGGTGTTGTGGGAGTAGGTGGTGGATGGCGTTGTGGGAGTAGGTGGTGGATGGTGTTGTGGGAGTAGGTGGTTGATGGCGTTGTGGGAGTATGTGGGGGATGGTGTTGTGGGAGTAGGTGGTGGATGGTATGTTAATGTATGTTAAGATGTTAATGAAAATATCTATCTATCTATTGACCTTTCGAGCCGTAGCCGGCCCATAGGGCGTAGACCAAGATACTCCTTCTCTTATCTGAATTTTTGTTCGAGCAGTTTTCAATATTTTTTTTAAAGATATTTGATCAAATGTCGCCATTTGTCTCTGTTCTGTGCAAGCAGCTCTATCCTATTGAGGGAGCCGATTCCTGCCGCTTTTTCCTCTCTCAACAATGTTCTTCTCAGTGTCTCTCTGGGTCTTCCTCTTTTTCTCTTACCTGTTGTTTCCCACATGAGGGCTGGCTTAGTTATTCGGTTATTATCTCTGCTCATCACATGTCCAATGTATGACCATCGTCTTTTCTTTATTACTGAAGATAGTAGTGGTTGATTGGCGATTTCTCTAACTTCCTCGTTTGTTTTGAATTCATTCCACGCTATACCAAGTATTTTTCTTACACATTTATTTTCGAATGCACTCAACTTTGTTTCTATATCTCTTGTTTTCCAGCTTTCACAAGCATACGTAAGGGTTGATAGTACATTTGCTTTGAAGAGTCTAAGTTTTGTGTTTGTGCTGATGAGTTTTGATTTCCACAACTTTTCAAGGCTTCTGAAAGACATTGCTGCTTTAGCTATTCTGATTCTAATTTCTTTACTTGTATCCCCTTCTCGATCAATGTGACTTCCAAGATAGATAAAGTGATCGATCTCTTCCACTGGTTTGTTTTCCATGTATATTTTGTCATCTGTTGGAATTAAGCTTTTCATGACTTTAGTCTTTTCATGATTGATCTCAAGCCCAATTTTGCTGGCTATTGCTGATAGTGCATTTGTGTTTTTCTGCATCGTTTTTATCTGACTGCTGATGAGAACTACGTCATCAGCAAAGTCGAGGTCCTCCAAATGGTCTCCTTGTATCCATTCAATGCCTTTATTACCAGTGCAGCATTTCTTCATTATGAAGTCCATAACAACTCCAAATAACAAGGGCGATAAAATACATCCTTGTTTAACCCCAGTTTCTATTGGGAAACATTCGCTCAGTCCTTCCTCTGTTCGAACTGCACATGTGTAACCATCATACATGTCTGATAATATTTATGAGTTTTGATGGTAAGCCATATTGCTTCAGAATTTTTCACAAAGAATCTCGATGAATACTGTCAAATGCTTTTTTTGAAGTTGATGAAGTTAAGTACGAAAGAATGAAAATATGTTACCGTTTGGATGATGTTGTGGGAGGAGGTGGTGGGTGGAGTTATGGGAGGAAGTGGTGTTGTGGGAGGAGATTGTGGATGGTATTGTTGGAGAAGGTGATGTATGGTGTTGTGGGATGAGGTGGTGGGTGGTGTTGTGGGAGGAGATGGTGGGTGGTGTTGTTGGAGAAGGTGATGTATGGTGTTGTGGGAGGAGGTGGTGGGTGGTGTTGTGGGAGGAGGTGGTTGGTGGTGTTGTGGGAGGAGATGGTGGATGGCGTTGTGGGAGTAGGTTGTGGGTGGAGTTATGGGAGTAGGTGGTGGATGGTTTTGTGTGAGTAGGTGGTGGGTGGAGTTATGACAGTAGGTGGAGGATGGTGTTGTGGGAGGAGGTGGTGGATGGTGTTGTGGGAGGAGGTGGTGGGTGGTGTTGTGGGAGTGGGTGATGTATGGTTTTGTGGGAGGAGGTGGTGGGTGGTGTTGTGGGAGGAGGTGGTGGGTGGTGTTGTGGGAGTAGGTGGTGTATGGTGTTGTGGGAGGAGGTGGTTGGTGGTGTTGTGGGAGGAGGTGGTTATTGGTGTTGTTGGAGTAGGTGATGCATGGTGTTGTGGGAGGAGGTGATGGTTGGTATTTTGGGAGGAGGTGGTTGGTGGTGTTGTGGGAGGAGATGATGGATAGTGTGTTTTGGGTGAGGTGGTGGGTGGTGTTTTGGGAGTTGGTGGTGGATGGTGTTGTGGGAGTAGGTGTGGATGGTGTTGTGGGAGTAGGTGGTGGATTATGTAGTGGGAGTTGGTGGTGGATGGTGTTGTGGGAGTAGGTGGTGGATGGCGTTGTGGGAGTAGGTGGTGGATGGTGTTGTGGGAGTAGGTGGTGGATGGCGTTGTGGGAGTAGGTGGTGGATGGTGTTGTGGGAGTAGGTGGTGGATGGTATGTTAATATATGTTAAGATGTTAATGAAAATATCTATCTATCTATTGACCTTTCGAGCCGTAGCCGGCCCATAGTGGGTAGACCAAGATACTCCTTCTCTTATCTGAATTTTTGTTCGAGCAGTTTTCAATTTTTTTTAAAGATATTTGATCAAATCTCGCCATATGTCTCTGTTCTGTGCAAGCAGCTCTATCCTATTGAGGGAGCCGATTCCTGCCGCTTTTTCCTCTCTTGTTGTGGGAGTAGGTGGTGGATGGTGCCATAGTAGTAGGTGGTGGATGGTGTTGTGGGAGTTGGTGGTGGATGGTGTTGTGGGAGTAGGTGGTTGATGGTGTTGTGGGAGTTGGTGGTGGATGGTGTTATGGGAGGAGTGGTGGTTGGTCTTGTGGGCGTTGGTGGTGGGTGGTGGTGCGGGAGTAGGTGGTGGATGGTGTTGTGGGAGTAGGTGGTGGTTTGTCTTGTGGGCGTAGGTGGTGGGTGGTGTTGTGGGAGTAGGTGGTGGGTGGTGGTGCGGGAGTAGATGGCGAGAATTATACCAAGCACTTCCTCAGTTCTTTATTTCTGATCTTATCGCTCATGCTGTTTCCTGTCATTCGACGAACTTAATTCACTTCAGTGGTGATTATTTTGCTTTTTGTTCTTTGGTTTATCATGTCATTAAATATTTAAATATCTGAGGTAGGTATGTAAATTAATTAGGTTAAATATAACATAAAAATTGTCAACTCAAATGTTAAATCGGTCCTATCATACGGCTGTGAAACGTGGAGAACAACAAAATTGACAATCATGAAGATACATACTTTCATTAATAGATGCTTACGCAGAATAAAAGGATGGAAATGGCAGGACAAAATCACTAACATATAATTATGGAAATGTACCTGTCAAATACCAGTAGATAAAGAGATACAGCGAAGACGATGGCGCTGGATAGGACACACACTACGGAAGCCAACTGAGATTATTACACAACAAGCTATTTTTTGGAATCCCCAGGGGAAAAGACAAAGAAGAAGACCAATGAATTCTTGGAGATGACAGATAGAAGCAGAGATGAAGATGATGGGGAAGACATGGAATGATCTTAAAAGTATGGCAAGAAACAGAATGGCTTAGAAAGTGTTTGTTAAGACCTATGCTCCACAGGGAGCTTAAAAAAGGTAGAAGAAGAAGATGTAAATTAAAGTGCCAAAATGGCTTTCAGAATAAGAAAAAATGTCTTGCGCAACAAGTCTATGACAAAAGAAGTGAGAATTAGAATTCATCGGTGCTATATAGAACCAATTCTGACCTATGGAAGCGAATCAGGGACAGTAGACAAACAAATGAAAAGTCAATTAGAGGCTAAAGAGATGGGATTTCGCAGAAGAACGTTGAAAGTTCCATGGACAGTAGAAAAGACCAACAAGGGAATTCTCAAAGAAGCTAATAAAAAAAGGAGTTCCTAAAAACATCAGAAGGAAACATGTTTCGGGCACATCATGAGAATAGGAAAGTTCGAATACTTGGTTACAACTGGCAAAGTATAGGGAAAGAGAGATCACGGACGTCAAAGAGAGAAAATACTAGACTATATACTAGAAATAATAGCTTGGTGTCATGGCATGGAAACAGTCAACAGAATTGATACGATGCACGGTTTACAAGAAGGGAGCCGCGATAGCTCAGTGGTTAGTGAACTGGACTACAAAGGACAAGGCTTAGGGTTCGATCCCAACCGACGGCTTCCGGGTTCACCCAGCCTTAAATGGGTACCGATTTTTTCTGGGAAAGTAAAGCGGCACGGGCGTAATACCGACCACATTACCACAAAAATCATGTGTTGAAGGTCTATAAAATTTATGGTCACTAACACCGTATTCCCTATACACTACTTGGCGCGACGGGGGTACTTTACTTTACTTTACGGTTTAAAGAGCATTGTGGAACGACATGATCGCCTACGCCAACCAGTATGGCACATGATGATAATGTAAATTGTGGGACTAATTGGTGCAGTCGTTGAGGGCTCGCTTGCCACGCACACCACCAGGGTTTGATGCTCGCTTGTCCCCACCAGTGAAACCAGCTGGGAAAAAAGGGGGTACCTGGCTGTTCGTTTAGGGACGGTCAGGCATACGGGATAAGAGCACTGTCCACACTCCCACAAAAAAAAATGTGCCCACGTATAGTGGAGGCTCTACACTCACTTAAGGCAGTAATGTCTTTACTGCTACAGGGCACCTATTTACAGCGGGGGTGGGGGTGGTGGGGAAGGGGAGTCGAAATTGACACCAACCCTAAACTTGAGATCGATGTGGCAGCGTGGTTGCTCTCTGCCAAATTTTCCGGATAAAATCTCAGTACGTGTTTCTGCAAGAACAAAATGATTTTTAGTCTAATTCAACATATGAAAATAGGTACCCGAGTCTGCTCCATGAAATGAGAACTGTCTAACATTACATCATTCACGCCATCTATTGCATGCGTCGTTTGTCGTGTAAAAAAAAACACAAATAAACATATTGAAGCAACATTCTTTCTCTAGTTTTCCAAAGGCGTTATATTTTAACGTAACCATGTCATTTAATTTCCTCTGTAGATTGGTGTTTTTATGCCGGCTCCTTTTAACGTTTAATCTTTTAACACGTCTTCATTGTCATTTTTCATTATTTTTGTTTCGTTCGCCAGCTTTTACCTCTGACGAAGTCCCTAGAGACTAGGAACTGAATTTTACGTGTTAATCCATTTTTTCCCCTAGCAGCCGTATGCACAGGGGTCCCTCGCCACACAAGCAGATAACTCCGACTTCGGAGGTACTCATATTTTTTTTTTCCTTTGATGAGTAATTGACGTTTCAAACCGGGCCTCGCTGTTTAGACCAGGGGTGGTTGCCGCAAAGAGAAATCATAAATAAAAATCCCAACCGGTGTAGCGGATTTGAACCCACAACCTCTCTGAGTAAGATCTTCAGCAGGCTACTCTAAACACTTCACCATTAACTCCGGAGTAAGACAAGGATGCGTTCTTTCCCCCTTACTTTTCATCACATATATGGACAATATAAGCAAATTAGCATGCCCAATCAAAGGAAACATACCAACACGGATGACAACAAACGATAACACAGAAGAGAACGAAATATACGTACCAGAAAACAACAGAAGAGAGGAAGAAATAAATGAAATACTACAGTAAAGTCTCGATTATGCGGTACTCAATAATCCGGAATTCTCAATTTAACGGACTTTTTTTTTTTTTTAATTATTATAGGGAGAAAGCTTGAATCATGTTTTGTTCAGTTAAATTAAATGCCTTTATCCGGAAATCGAAAACGCTACAACACGGTTTGTGCGCTGCGCTTACTTCTACAGGCTCTATCATTACACAATATTGCGTTTACAATAGTGTATTTACAGTAATATACTTCAAATAGGAGCGAACATATTTTATTCAATCCAGACATTGTGTCTCCAAATATTCCAAGTAAAAGCGACAGACAGTCTATATCTTCACTTTTTCCCCCGACTAAATGTTTTTGTCGGGAAATCTTAGTCGTGCCAAAAACACTTATCTACATGATTTTACAAATTTGCTTAATTTTCTCATAGCCTGCTTTAGATCTAAAGTTGGTCATGAATTTGTCAAAAATATGGCGTTTGACAGTCTGACCGAACATTAGAAGCAGACGTATTGTTTGTGAAAATTGAAGAGCCCATAACTTTGATGATTATAAATCAAAGGTTGAGCAGCCGGCGTGCAGTGACATAGAGATGGTGAGAAGAAAGGGGGAGGGGTTCAAAAATTACCGACTGGAAATTCAAAAAGAGTAAGATACAGAGTTTGACGTTAGTTTGTCTCAGACATTTGTGCAAGCTGAAATTCGTTCCATCAGTATAAATTATACATGACATGCTATAAACGCATGTGTGCATACTTTTTAACGGAATACATTTTTGTGTTAAATAATGGCCTCTGCGAGTGCAAACCACACCTCAATTTCCCGCAAAGGTAAACGCAAGCGAACTGTATTGACACTGAACCAGAAGATTGAAATCGCTAGTAGACTTGAAAAAGGCGTTAATCGCAACGTTTTGATGACTGAATTTGGCATAGCCTCTTCAACATTATATGACATACGAAATCAAAAAGATGAGTTGTTTAAGTTTGCGTCGGAGTCTTAAAGCAGCAACAATATACACCAGAGACGAAGTATGAAACGGCCAAAATTTGAAAAACTCGACGACGTCCTTTATGTGTGGTTTTTAGAAAGAAAGAAGAAGAAAAGGAATGCCAATATCAGGACCCATGTTGATAAAGAAAGCTAGTGAATGTCACACGAATTTAAATATTTCTGAGCATTGCAATTTTTCAATCATGTTTTTTCATAAATTTTGAGTTTGGTTTTCTTACTCTCGATTATCCAGAAAAATTCAATTATCCAGAATGGGTTCTTCCCCGAGCATTCCGGATAATCGAGACTTTACTGTATTTGCAGACGACCAAGTTCTGATACATGAAACAACTGAGGACCTACAAGAACATATCAACAGGCTAAACAACACTTGTAAACAATACAACATGAAGATCAACATAAGCAAAACCGAAGTAATGGCAATAGCGAGAAAGGAAGAAAAACTAAACATCATAATAGATAATACATCTTTGAAACAAGTAGACAATTTTAAATATCTGGGTAGCACGCTAACACAAGACAATAACCAAGAAACAGAGATAGATATAAGGTGTAACAAAGCATGCCAAGTTATAGGCCAAGTATCAACACTATTGAAAAACAAAGCAATAACTACGGAAGCAAAAAGGGCAATATACAAATCAATTTTTCTACCAACGCTGTGCTATCAGTGCCAGAATTGGACGCTGGACTCTAGAACAATAAGAAAGATAACGACCACCGAAATGAAATGTGTCAGAAGAATGACAGGAAACAGCTTAAGGGACAGAGTAAGAAACACTGACCTGAGGAAGAAACTCGAAATTGAACCAGCCATCGAATACATAAAGAAACAACAGATAAATTGGTTCGGCCACATAACAAGACAGAAAGAACTAACAATGAATCAAAGAGCCATAAACAAACGCTACGAAAACGTCAGATTAAGAGGAAGTCCGAGAAAGAGATGGATAAATGGAATACTAGAGTCACTAGGAGGAATAACATCAGAAGAGGCCAACAGAAGAGCAAAGAATCACAGATTGTTTCTCCCCTCGACGCCAACGGCAACAGAGGAAGGATAGAAGAAGAAGAAGAATCTCTCTGTCCCGAGGCCGGCGTCTTGCCTCGAGACCAACCAGTCCCCCAATTTTCATTAACAAATGTAAAAAAAAAAAAAAGTAAAGTACCCCCGTCACGCCAAGTGGCGTATAGGGAAATATGGTGTTAGTGACCCTATATTTTACAGACCTTCAGCACATGATTTTTGGGGTAATGTGGTCAGTATTACGCCCGTGCTTCTTTACTTTCCTGGGTGAACCCTGAAGCCGTCGGTTGGGATCGAACCCTACCCTTGTCCGTGGTAGTCCAGTTCACTAACCACTGAGCTATTGCGGCTCCCCATTAACAAATGTATTCAAGCCATTTTCTGCAGCATTTTGTTTCCAAAGAATCGATTTTCTTTACAACTGTTTTCCAGCTATACCCATGATTCACTGCGATATACGGATATCTGAAAGATACACATGAATAAATATAATATATAAATAAATAATATCTAGGGGCAAAAATAAGAACACATAATATATGATAAAAGTACAAATAACATAAAAGAAGACTCCAAGTATTTGTCGACTTGATTTGTTTAATGTGACGGGAATGTCCTGCGTCTTGTTCAGCGTGTCATCTTGTCTTCAAGACCGTCATTTGTGATAAATGTAATGTCGGTGTTTTGCTTAATGGAATCCACATTTCTGTTCGCCTTGGCAGAATGGACAGGGCAGAGGGGATATATTTTATTATCAGCGCTGTGTTATCTATTGGAGTGGTTTGTGGTTATTTAAGGCTCTGGTGTTGAGTTTAGGAGAGAGAGAGAGAGAGAGAGAGAGTGTGTGTATGTGTGAGAGCGAGAGAGATAGAAATTGGGAGCGCGAGAAAGAAGGAAAAAGAAAGATGGTGAGAGAAAAAAAAACAAGTAGAAAATAAGATGATGAGAGAGAAAGAGAGAAGGATAGAGAGAGATGATGACCAAGAAAATAAGGATAAAGAAAGATGATGAGCAAGATAGAGAGAAAGAAAAAAAGAATAGAGAAAGACACGGTGAGTGAGATAGAGAGAAGGATATAGAACGATAGTAAGAAAGACAGAGGGAGAGAAAAGTATAGAACAAGAGATGACGAAAGAGAAGAGAGAAGGATAGAGAACTATAGTGAAGAAGACACAGAGAGAGAAAAGTATAGAGAATATGATGGCGAGGGAGGTAGAGAGAAGGATATATATATATATATATATATATATATATATATAAAGAGAGAGAGATGATGATAAAAAAAGAAGGATAAAGAAAGATGGTGAGAAAGATAGAGAGAAAGAGAGAATGAGAAAAGGATAGAGCAAGAGATGGTGAAAGAGATAGAGAGAAGGATAGAGAACGATAATGAGGAAGACAGAGCGAGAGAAAAAAAAAGAAAAGTATAGAGAAAGAGATGGTGAGAGAGATAGAGAACGTTGGTGAGAAAGAGAGAGAGAAAGAAAATGGTAAAGCAAGAGATGGTGAGCGAGATAGAGGGAGATGTCGCAAAAGATAAAAAAGAATAGAAAAAGGCGACGAGGAAGAGAGAGAGAGAGAGAGAGAGAGAGAGAGAGAGAGAAGGATAGAAAGAGTGATGAATAGCAAGGCAGAGAAAAAAATAGAAAATTATCTTTTTTTTTTAAATAAGAGAAAAGCCGGGTTCACCAAGCTTCTAAAAATGGGTACCAGAGATTTTTTCTGGGAAGTAAAGGCGGCCTGACGTGATACCGACTACATAACTCGAAAATGTGTTGTGGTCATAGAACAATATGGTCACCAAAATCATATTCCCAATACGACTAGCAAGGCAGGGGAGAGAATCTTTACTTTTTTTTTTAAACAGAAAAAGTGGGGAGAAAAAACTTGGGGATAGAAATAAATGAAGAGAGAGAGAGAGAGAGAGAGAGAGAGAGAGAGAGAGGGGGGGAGGAGAAAGAGAGAGAGAAAGAGAGAGAAAGAAGAATAGTTGAGAAACGACATAAATAGAGTTAGGGAAAAGGACCAGTGGAGAAAAAACGATGAGAGAGAAGTAGAAGGAGAAGAAGAAGTAAACGATGAAGAATAAATGAAAGGAATGGAATAGAGAAGTAAGTTAGAGGATGAAATATGAGAGATTGACTGAAAGAAGATGAGTGGGGAATAGAAACGTGGAGAGAGAAAGGAAGAAGATGAAAGTTAGAGGAAAGAAGAAAAGGAAGTATAGATGAACGAAATGCATGGAGATAGAAGAAATAAAATGAGAAAGAGAAAAAGGAAAGAAGAAGTAAGAAAAAAAGGTAAGAGCAAGGGTTGGGGTCGGGGGGGGGGGGGGAAGAGAAGGAATAAGCAAGGCTTGACTTAATCCCGTTACCTGCGAGCTAGTTGCTCTGTACTTGTGTTGCTTATCAAAAAGACAAACGATGCAACAAGGCAAAACAAATATTCGGAAATATTCTTTTCACTATGTTACAACACAAACCAAATATTGGGAAAGCTTTTCACTATGTTTCAACACAAATCAAATATTGGGAAAGCTTTTCACTATGTTACAACACAAACCAAATATTGGGAAAGCTTTTCACTATGTTTCAACAAAAACCAAATATTGGGATAGCTTTTCACTATGTTTCAACACAAACCAAATATTGGGAAAGCTTTTCACTATGTTTCAACACAAACCAAATATTGGGAAAGCTTTTCAATATGTTACAACACAAACCAAATATTGGGAAAGCTTTTCACTATGTTTCAACACAAACCAAATATTGGGAAAGCTTTTCACTATACTACAACACAAACCAAATATTGGGAAAGCTTTTCACAATGTTTCAACACAAACCAAATATTGGGAAAGCTTTTCACTATACTACAACACAAGCCAAATATTGGGAAAGCTTTTCACTATACTTCAACACAAACCAAATTTTGGGAAAGCTTTTCACTATACTTCAACACAAACCAAATATTGGGAAAGTTTTTCACTATACTTCAACACAAACCAAATATTGGACAAGCTTTTCACTATACTTCAACACAAACCAATTATTGGGAAAGTTTTTCACTATACTTCAACACAAACCAAATATTGGGAAAGTTTTTCACTATACTTCAACACAAACCAAATATTGGACAAGCTTTTCACTATACTTCAACACAAACCAATTATTGGGAAAGTTTTTCACTATACTTCAACACAAACTAAATATTGGGAAAGTTTTTCACTATACTTCAACACAAACCAATTATTGGACAAGCGTTCACCTATACTTGAACACAAACCAAATATTGGGACTGTTCTCACCTATACTTCAACACAAAAGGATACCTATTACCAATAAGAAACATCTTATTCAGAGTATATTCATTCACTGGGACTAGTTGGTCTCGAGGCATGACACCGGTCTCAAGACAGAGAGGTACTGGGTTCAAATCCCGGCTAAATCAGTTGGGACTTTTATTTAAGATTTCTCTCTGCGGCAACCACACCTGGTCTCAGCAGCAAGGCCCGGCTTGAAACGTCAATTACTCATCGACGAAAAAAATATGAGTACCTCCAAAGTTGGCGTTCTCTGCCTGTGCGGCGAGGGACCCTTGTGCACAAGGCTGCCAGGGAAAAACAGATAAACTCGCAAAATTCAGTTCCTAGTCTCTAGGGACTTTGCCAGATATGAGAAGCTGGCGAGCGAAAAAAAAAAAAATTCATACCCATATTGTGCTACCAATACCAAACATGGTCACTTACGACTAAGCTTAAAAAAACAAACGTATCACCATTTAGATCTTTATGTTTGAGAAAAGGTCTTGGAGGAATCAGAAAAGAAATAACCAGAAATTATATTACAAGAGAAAGGGTAGACACTGAGCCAATCCTATGCTACATACATCATCGTCATCAAGTACCGGGCCAGCTGGCGTAGGTGATCATGTCTCTCCACAACGTTTGATCACGACAGTTATTTATCATTTCCGTTGTTGACCTTCTGCTACGCCATTCTCTTAAGCTGTCTGGTATCTTTTCTCTTTGCTTCCCTCTGTTTCTTCGTCCCTCAATTTTCCCAGTTGTTATAATATATTCCAGCTGTTCTCTTCTCATTACATGGCCAAAAAATGATGACTGTTTCTTCCTAATATTGGAAATTAGCTCTCTGTTTGCTTTGGCCTCTTTCAAAACATTTTCATTACTCTTCTTAGCTGTCCATGGTATTCTCAATATTCTTCTGTAAAACCACGTTTCTACAGACTCCAGTGATTTTCTTATATGTTGTACTATTATCCATGATTCACATCTATATGTTATGACTGGCTCTACATAACATTTAAGAACTCTTTTTCTTGTTTCTGTTGTCAAAAATGTATTGCATAGTATCTTTCTCATATTTTGGAAAGCTGCCTTTGCCTGAGCCATTCTACATCTCACCTCTGTTGTACATATACTATCTGATGTTAACATTGTTCCCAGATACTTAAATTCATTTACCTGTTTTAATATTGTTCCACTTTTCTTTATTGTGCATTGCCGTTGTGTATTTTTCGTTGTTATTATGAACTAAAAGACATATATTATCTGTATATTTTAATTGTGCATAAAGATTATTCGTTTAAAATGAAGCTACTTTTAACTTGTGCCCAACAAGGAGATATCACTAGAGGCAAAACGGGCACTCTGCAACATAATCCTCGTTCCAACGTTGTGTTACAAATGCCAGACATGGACACTAGATTCAAGAACAATTAGAAAATAACCACTGCAGAGATGAAATGTATTAAACGCATGAATGTCAAATAGCCTAAAGATAAGATCAAAAATGAAGATATGAAAAAAGGTAAGGGATAATTTTGTAATAGTATTCCTATGTCTGGAGAGAAAGAGAACGGAAACATAGAATGAGAGATACGTTGAATGATAAAAAGAAGAGATGAGAGAATAACGAGAAAGACTCGTCAGTACAGTAATCAAATAATTAAAGTTATGTCCCGGATTAATAATGACAGGTCAAGTTGAGAGTTCACTTAGAGGTAAAGGTCACTTACAGAATAAGACAATAACAAGATATTTATATCTTACATTTGAGAGGTCACTGACATTAAAGGTCTCTAGGTTAGCTCGTGATATCTAGAACAGCAATAAGAAAATATGGAGAAGATTCGAGCCAATTCACCGGGGCATGGCCATGTCAACCAGAAAAACAGAAAACTTTCCACCAAGTTCAACTGGCAGGCACACCGACACCTGAAACTCTCAAACACCCTCTTTTCATTGGAGACAAATAATAATAAATGAATATTATTATAGAGGGAAACTTCCGAAGCGATAATTCAGGGAATCATAGAAGGAAGAGGTATGTATTACAGCACTCAGAAAAAAATGGCAAATAAACAACAGAAAAAAAAAAAAAAAAAAAAAAAAAACGAAGAACAAAATCGATAATTCAGGAAATTATATTGTTTTTTTTTTTTTGCTGTTATTTATTTGTCATTTTTTTTTCTGAGTGCTGTAGTACATACCTCTTCCTCCTATGATTGCCTCCTTTCATTAGTTAACAGGGTCAGGGGATATGGAGTATGCAAAGTTGAGCGCGGAGAGGTTTGAATTATTTTTTTAATTCAACGATTTCGATCATTTTCAGATTAGATTTACTTCCAGTTTTATAGAGACACTAATCAAGAGACAATCAGTGCGATTGTTGTACAATACGATAGAGTCTAACTAATTTTGAAATAGGTTAGAGCTTGCTAGATGCAGTCTAGTGGAATAGTAGAGAGATTCCCAGTGAGTAGTGTTTCAGAATAAATATATAGATTCATCATCATCAAGTACTGGGGCTACTGGCGTAGGTGATCATGTCTCTCCACAACTTTCGATCTCGGCAGCTATTTATCATTTCTGTTGTTGACTTTCTGCCAAGGCATTCTCGTAAGCTGTCTGGTATTTTTTTTTCTTTGCTTCCCTCTATCTCTTCGTCCCTCGATTTTTCCAGTTGTTACAATATATTCCAGTTGTTCCCTTCTCATTACATGGCCAAAAAATGATGATTGTTTCTTCCTAATATTGGAAGTTAGCTCTCTTTTTGCTTTGACCTCTCTCATAACATCATCATTACTCTGGCGATTCATGATTGTACAAAGACGTTATGACGGTGGTTTTCTGTTGCCTTCCGTCGGTTTGTTTACGGTTGGCTCCGCTAGCCTTTGACTAAAAAGTCTCACCCACAAGGCAGTGGGGTTGTTTTACTTCGAGGTACCATCCCTTAGCCTTTTACTCTCCCGAGCTTACCTACAAGGCAGCAGGGCAGCCAGAGGTTGTACTGTTTACTGCATACAGTAGCAGGGAAAATTACCTGACCTGACTAAATCTAGATTAGATAATTAAATATTAATATGACAATTATTTGTGACAATCAATCAACAAGTGGAACAGATACAGTAGCAAACAATAGATAGAAAAACAATTCACGATCTATTAGGGGTGTGGCATCTCCAAACGGTGATAGCCTAGCTAACATCCCAACACGACAAGGTAAAGTACATGTTAATACTGATTTGAGGAATTGAGAGGAACAAGTTCATAAGAGAAAGGTGATTCTGTATAAAGAGTGCCTGTACATTATTTTATTCGATGAGCATGATAAAAAAAAATATCCGTATACTGAGTGATTCGATGAGCATGATAAAAAAATGTCCGTATACTGAGTGATTCAATGAGCATGATAAAAAAATGTCCGTATACTGAGTGATTCAATGAGCATGATAAAAAAATGTCCGTATACTGAGTGATTCAATGAGCATGATAAAAAAATGTCCGTATACTGAGTGATTCGATGAGCATAATAAAAATATGTCCGTATACTGAGTGATTCGATAAGCATGATAAAAAAAATGTCCGTATACTGAGTGATTCGATGAGCATGATAAAAAAAAAAGTGGAGGCAAACTCTGTACGCTTGCAAAGGTTAGAGTCATTGCAGAAGTAAAAAATACGTAAGGTCACCTTTGTCTATGTCCCTGGACATTCGGGAGTACGGGGAAATGAAATAGCGGACAAGTTGGCTAGCTGCGCTATTGTTGAGAACGGTCGACCAATGGATCGGGCGGACATCATCAATGCCCTCCGAGATGTGGGAAGAGCATAAGACTTCGACAACCATGAGCCCACGTCACTCCTTTGGATGAAAGAGATGGGAGTTAAGATGGGCACAGCCAGAAACGAGAAACGTGGTGGGCGTGTAAGAAGACATATCAACCAACATAGAACTGGAGTCGTCAGTTGCTGGGCGGGACTTGCGGAGGAGGGGATCTGAGCACCTATGGACATGTTCGGAGTGCAATGATGATGACCCACTAATAACTCAATAACTCAACAACTCAACAACTCAATAACTCAACAGAGAAAGTTGAACATTTGATTAATGAGTTATCATCAACCATCTTGAGTCAAGAATCAACCCAATAATTGTGATCATAATGAGGCCAGTGATTTGTCGAACAAACATTGATTGAACTAATAAATTGCTCTGTTATAATTGTCACGTGATCTATGTCGTCACGTCTTGACATAACTATCTTCTCTCAATTACTTCAATATTCTTTTATTTGCGACTACAATTTTCGCTATAGAGTACATAAAGTAACAACAGACAAAATGACTTGATCACATGATACAACAAAAAGATCAAAACAAAACACAACGAG
The DNA here is from genome assembly GCA_032433765.1 of Megaustenia siamemsis. Classification (NCBI taxonomy): domain Eukaryota; kingdom Metazoa; phylum Mollusca; class Gastropoda; order Stylommatophora; family Ariophantidae; genus Megaustenia; species Megaustenia siamemsis. The sequence goes on along the minus strand of JAVIAB010000025.1, from coordinate 15,450,259 downwards.
CCTTGAATAAAAGCGTTACGACAACACCAGGCTTAGTGATCGATCACCAAAAAAATATGAATGGATGGAATATTAGAATCACTAGTAAAGTAGAGAAGCCAACAGGAACGCTAAAGACCTCAAACTACATCTATCCTCGACGCTGAAAGGTAAACGAGGAAGGAACGAGGAAGAAGATAAAGTGACTCGCATTTTTAAAAAAGATAGTCCCATAGCAATTATCGTTAGATGTTGAAGTGTTTGTGCCTTCAATGTACTAAGACTCAGTTCCCAACAGGCGGATCACCAGTTCCCGTTTACCTTACCTTCTTTCTCAAAATATATTTAAGCGATTCATTTAGTCTCAACACAACACAACAAATACACAACACAACGAGCCCTCAATAAACGTTGCGAGAACACCAGACACAAGTGTCGACCACGAAAAAAGATGGATCGATGGAATATTAGAAGCACTAGGAAACAATGACATCAGCAGAGGCGAATATAAGAGCAAAAGGCCACACATTATATCTCCCCTCGACGCTGAAAGGCAAATGAGGAAGGAAAGAAGAAGGAGAAGAATAAGAATACGAAGAATTTCTTATAAAATATCTTACGCAACACATCATTGTCAATAGAAGTGAGAAAGATAGTTCATCAGTGCTATATAGAACCAATTATCACCTATAAAAACGAAACATGGAAGGTAAACAAACAAATTAAAAGACTATTAGAGGCCACAGAGATGAGATTTCTCAGAAGAATGTTGAAAGTTCCATGGACAGCTAAAAAGACCAACGGGGACATTCTGAAAGAGGCCAACACAAAAATGAAGCTCCTAAGAAACATCAGAAAGAAACAATCAATATTTTTCGAGCACATCATGAGAAGGGGAACTGCGATAGCTCAGTGGTTAGTGAACTGGACTACAAAGGACAAGGGGTAGGGTTCGATCCCAACCGACGGCTTCCGGGTTCACCCAGCCTTAAATGGGTACAGGATTTTTTTCTGGGAAAGTAAAGCAGCACGGGCGTAATACCGACCACATTACCCCAAAAATAATGTGCTGAAGGTCTGTAAAATATAGGGTCACTAACACCATATTCCCTATACGCCACTTGGCGTGACGGGTCACTAACACCATATTCCCTATACGCCACTTGGCGTGACGGGTCACTAACACCATATTCCCTATACGCCACTTGGCGTGGCGGGTCACTAACACCATATTCCCATACGCCACTTGGCGTGGCGGGTCACTAACACCATATTCCCTATACGCCACTTGGCGTGGCGGGTCACTAACACCATATTCCCCATACGCCACTTGGCGTGGCGGGTCACTAACGCCATATTCCCTATACGCCACTTGGCGTGACGGGTCACTAACACCATATTCCCTATATGCCACTTGGCGTGACGGGTCACTAACACCATATTCCCTATACGCCACTTGGCGTGACGGGTCACTAACACCATATTCCCTATACGCCACTTGGCGTGACGGGTCACTAACACCATATTCCGTATATGCCACTTGGCGTGACGGGTCACTAACACCATATTCCCTATACGCCACTTGGCGTGCCTGGTCACTAACACCATATTCCCTATACGCCACTTGGCGTGCCTGGTCACTAACACCATATTCCCTATACGCCACTTGGCGTGACGGGTCACTAACACCATATTCCCTATACGCCACTTGGCGTGCCTGGTCACTAACACCATATTTCCCTATACGCCACTTGGCGTGCCTGGTCACTAACACCATATTCCCTATACGCCACTTGGCGTGCCTGGTCACTAACACCATATTCCCTATACGCCACTTGGCGTGCCTGGTCACTAACACCATATTCCCTATACGCCACTTGGCGTGCCTGATCACTAACACCATATTTCCCTATACGCCACTTGGCGTGCCTGGTCACTAACACCATATTTCCTAAACGCCACTTGGCGTGCCTGGTCACTAACACCATATTCCCTATACGCCACTTGGCGTGCCTGGTCACTAACACCATATTTCCCTATACGCCACTTGGCGTGCCTGGTCACTAACACCATATTCCCTATACGCCACTTGGCGTGCCTGGTCACTAACACCATATTCCCAATACGCCACTTGGCGTGCCTGGTCACTAACACCATATTCCCTATACGCCACTTGGCGTGCCTGGTCACTAACACCATATTCCCTATACGCCACTTGGCGTGCCTGGTCACTAACACCATATTCCCTATACGCCACTTGGCGTGCCTGGTCACTAACACCATATTCCCTATACGTCACTTGACGTGCCTGGTCACTAACACCATATTCCCTATACGCCACTTGGCGTGCCTGGTCACTAACACCATATTCCCTATACGCCACTTGGCGTGCCTGGTCACTAACACCATATTCCCTATACGTCACTTGGCGTGCCTGGTCACTAACACCATATTCCCTATACGCCACTTGGCGTGCCTGGTCACTAACACCATATTCCCAATACGCCACTTGGCGTGCCTGGTCACTAACACCATATTCCCTATACGCCACTTGGCGTGCCTGGTCACTAACACCGTATTCCCTATACGCCACTTGGCGTGCCTGGTCACTAACACCATATTCCCTATACGCCACTTGGCGTGCCTGGTCACTAACACCATATTCCCTATACGCCACTTGGCGTGCCTGGTCACTAACACCACATTCCCTATACGCCACTTGGCGTGCCTGGTCACTAACACCATATTCCCTATACGCCACTTGGCGTGACGGGTGTAAAAGGAGGATGACATCATGAGAAGAGGAAAGTTGAAATACTTAGTTACAGCTGGCGAAATAAAAGGAAAGAGATATCGCGGACGTCAAAGAGAGGAAATACTAGATAGCTTGCCATGGAGTACGGGTTCGATCCTGCTTCGGACCATATATTGTTCTTTGTTTTTTTCTGTTGTTGTTTATTTGTCATTTTTTCCGAGTGCTAACACATACCTCTTCCTTCTATGATTCCCTATTATCGCCTCGGAAGTTTCCCTATTTAATAATATTTATTTATTATTATTTGTCTCTAGATAGCTTGGTGTCATGGCATGGAAAACAGTCAACAGAACTGAGACGATGCACGGTGGATAGATGATTGTGGAAGGACATGATCGCTTTCACCAACCGGTATGGCACATGATGATGATGATGATGATGATAATTTAAAGTGGCTGGGTGGACCCCGAGAGCCTTTTATGTCGGAGAAAATATGATCTCACCTGGCATTTCAACCTTGACACTTCAGGTCTGCCGGTGAGAGCGCTATCAACTGGACTCTCACTCCCAGGTTACTTATTTTAAAAAAATGGTTTAGTGACGTAGCGAAGCAGAAGCGACTCACAGCTGTTTGTCACCGATAATTTAGTTAAATTGTTAATTTGTGTCTGTCCATGAAGTTAAAATATACAGTCCGGTTTGCTGCCAGAGCTACTGAGTTTAGTGCTCTGTGCACACCGTGAGCTGTGTTCTTCATCCGAATGGTGTTTCTATATTCAGATTGATTACGGTGAATATAGTATGACGAAGGATAGTTCAGCTGCGTTCACTTTCGGTGATAATACGTCTTATGTTTTTTTGACATGTGCTGTGTTTGCTATGATAGGGACTGCAGCTGCCTTTCTTTATTTGAATATTTGATGAGATGTTAATTCTGATGATTTCCAACATTATAATTAAAATGCCACTCTGAGATGAAACTTAACAGCCTGGAACTACAAAAAAACAAACAAACAAACAAACAAACAAACAAACAAACAAACAAACAAACAAACACAAACCCTGCAGTTATCAACAAGCGCCATCAAAACAACGAAACGAGAAGTCGTTATCGTTACAGATGGAGGATAGATAGAGTGCTTGAAACACTCGGAGGGGTGTCAGCAGACGAGACCAATCAAACAGCAAAGGACCGAGAAAAATCTCTCCACCAGACATTGAAAGGCAAATAAGAAAGAAAGAAGAAATAAAAAAAAGAAAGAATAAAGAAGAAGCACAAAAATAATGAAATCTCTGGACAGCGTGTATTATTCTCAACGGAAGCCAGTCTTCCCAACAGCTTTTGAAGTTCTTCCTGTTTTGATTTCAAATCGATCATTAAGGCAACATACTTGAGCAAGACCACGATAGAATCGTTCTTGTCTTTTATCCTTTGGCTGTTACGTTCAAGCACCGCAGGAAAAATGAAGGAAAGTATAACATAACCTGATGTCTGAAGATGTTGTATTGTTTGTTCTCGAAGTCACTCCCCTTTTAGATGTAGCCTCGTTCGTTCGTATATGTGTTAGGATAGAAATGGTTTAATTCTTGTATGCGTCTTTTATTCCGTCTATCAATCTCTTGTTAGCTGTCCATGGTATTCTCAACATTCTTCTGTAAAACCACATTTCTACAGACTCCAGTGATTTTCTTGTCTGTTGTCCTATTGTTCATGATTCACATCCATATGTTAAGACTGGCTCTACATAACATTTAAGAACTCTTTTTCCTGTTCCTATTATCAAAAATGGATTGCATTGTATCTTGCTCATTTTTTGGAAAGCTGCTTTTGCCTGAGCCATTCTGCATCTCACCTCTTTTGTCCATCTTCCGTCTGAGGTTAACAAAGTTCCCAAATATTTAAATTCATTTACCTGTTTTAATATTGTTCCACTTGTCTTTATTTTGCACTGATGTGATGTCTTTTTCTTTGTTGTTACCATTAAATGTTCTGAGAGAGGTCATAGCAAAAAGAGAGCTAATTTCCAATATTAGGAAGAAACAATCATCATTTTTTGGCCATGTAATGAGAAGAGAACACCTGGAATATATTGTACCAACTGAAAAAAAATTGAGGGACGAAGAGATAGAGGGAAGCAAAGAGAAAAACATACCAGACAGCTTAAGAGAATGGCTTGGCAGAAGGTCAACAACTGAAATGATAAATAACTGTCGTATCGAAAGTTGTGGAGAGACATGATCACCTAAGCCAGCAGGCATGGTACTTGATGATGATGATCAATCTCTTCCTTGGTCTCCCTCTTGGTCATTGTCCTGATCTGGTGAGTCAGAAAGCTTCAGAAAATGTTCCAAGAATTTCGTATGTTCATTGTATATATATATATATATATATATATATATATATATATATATATATATATATATACCATATATATATATTCCATATATAGAAAAAAAGACATCACCTCAGTGGAAAATAAAGACAAGTGGAACGATATTAAAACAGGTAAATGGATTAAAATATTTGGGAACTTTGTTAACCTCAGATGGTAGATGTATAACAGAGGTGAGATGCAGAATGGCTCTGGCAAAAACAGCTTTCCAAAAAATGAGGGAAGATACTATGCAATCCATTTTTGAGAATAGAAACAAGAAAAAGAGTCGTTAATTGTAATGTAGAGCCAGTCTTAACATATGAATGTGAATCATGGACAATAGCACACCAGACAAGAAAATCACTGGAGTCTGTAGAAATGTGGCTTTACAGAAGAATGTTGAGAATACCATGGAAAGCTAAGAAGAGTAATGAAAACGTTCTGAAAGAGGCGAAAGCAAAAAAAAAAAAAAAAAAAAAAAACCAGCTAATTTCCAATATTAGGAAGAAACAATCATCATTTTTTGGTCACGTAATGAAAAGAGAACAGCTGGAATATATTGTGACAACTGGGAAGACTGAGGGACGAAGGGATAGAGGAAAGCAAAGAGAAAGGAAACAGACAGCTTAAGAGAATAGCTTGAGAAGGTCAACAACGGAAATGATAAATAACTGTCGTGATTGAATATTGTGGAGAGACATGATCACCTACGCCAGCAGGCCCTGTACATGCTGATGATATATATTCCATGCACGATTTTTTTTTTTTATTTTTTTTTTTTCATTTGCCAGCGTTCACCTCTGGCAAAATCCCTAGAGACCAGGAACTGAATTCTGCGTATTTATCCATCTTTTCCTTTACAGCCGCGTGCACAGGGGTCCCTCCCTCTGCGCACAGGCATAGAACTCCATCTTCGAGACACTCATTTTTTTTTTCCCGTCGAGTAATTGACGTTTCAAGCCGGGCCTCGCTGCTGAGACCAGGGGTGGTTGCCGCAGAGAGAAACCACAAATAAAAATCCGAACTGGAACACCCGAGATTTGAACTCACAACTTATCTTGTCCAGAGACCGGCGTCTTGCCCCGAAAGCATATAGTCCACCCCAGTTCAACCCAAATCCACAGGCACTGTTTAATTCCGATCTATTTTCTGATTTTCAAATTTGAATACTTGATCTATCTTTGTGTTGTTTATTTTGAACCTTAACTTTGAGCTTTTTTCAAGCGCCTCATTTTTCCTGGTTATGATCTTCTGTGTGTGGCCTTTTTTAATTTGGCCATGTTTGACAATGATAACTTTAGATTGGTATGTAAATGCCCTTTCTTCTCTCTCTTCTCCTCGTTTTCATCATACCCTATGGGACATCTCTTTTCATCTTTCCTCGTGAAACCTCCTATATAATTTTTCATTGTTTGTTTCCTTTTGGCACAGTTAAATCCTACATGCAGTAATGTCTATTAGTAGTATAGCGAACATCTACATAAATCTGGCCACCGTTTCTTTCCGTCATTTTTAGACCAGTGTTTTGTTTTCGATCTTGTATTTCTTTGTTTATTTAGAATAGTTTGTGTGTTATACATGATAAAGGATTTTTTTTCGAAACGTTGTAGTTTAGCTTGAATTCTATCAGTTTAGTTGCTTCATACTATTATATGTTTATTTTATATGAAAATGCTATCTATCATTTGTTTTGTAGCTGTTCATGAGATGTTTGGATGTTTCAAAATCGGTGCAGGTTGGTAGCTGATGTTGTTTGTTCTATGTAGCAATCTATCCTCTGGACTTCCGGTCAATATGGCGGATAGACGACAGGAACCGTTGAGGCACTGTTTGAAAAGTGTTTGTTGTTGCAGTTTCCTCATTTTCTAAGCCTCGCCTGCTGCCGGAACTACTGCGTTTAGTGCTCTGTACACACCATGAGCTGTGCCTTTCATCCGGTTGGTGTTTCTATATTCCGATTACTTGTGATGAATAATGGTATCGTATGACGAAGCACAGTTCATATGCGTTCACTTTCGGTGCCGCTTGACCTTATGCTTTTTGACGTGTGCTGTAGCTGCTATGATGGAGACTACATCTGCCTTTTTTTGTTTCGATATTCGATAAGATGTTAATTTCTGATGATTCCACTGGCACTGGCGGTTAAGCAATTATGTATTTTCATTCGTTTGCAGTAATACCGGGGACTTCTAATAACTATAACTATAACTCTAGCCTCTGTATTTATGTCTATGCATCCATCCGCTGCAAATACACTGCCTAAGTATTCAATTTCATGACTGTACAAAGAAATTACAATGTTGGTTTTCTGTTGCATCCATCGGTTTGTTTATGTTGTCTCCGCTAGCCTTTGACTAAAAAGTCTCACCCACCATGCAGAGGGGTTGTTTTACTTCAGGGTACCCAACCTTAGCCTTTTACTCTAATGAACATATCTGCACGGTAGCAGGGCATCCACTGGAGGCTGTAGAAATATAGTTTTACAGAAGAATGTTAAGAATACCATGGACAGCTAAGAAGAGTAATGAAAACGTTCTGAAAGATGTAAAAGCAAAAAGAAAGCTAATTTCCAATATTAGGAAGAAACAATCATACATTTTTGGCCATGTAATGAGAAGAGAACAACTGGAATATATTGTAACAACTGGGAAAATTGAGGGACGAAGAGATAGAGGGAAGCAAAGAGAAAAGATACAAGACAGCTTAAGACAATGACTTGGCAGAAGGTCAACAACAGAAATGATAAATAACTGTCGAGATCAAAAGTTATGGAGAGACATGATCACCTACGTCAGTAGACACGGTACTTGATGCTGATGATGGTTTCAACAGAACAAAACAAAATAAAATAAAGCAGTTATGTGTAATCAACAAACAAACAAACACACACGAAACAACACTTGCCAGATAGCTAATATTTGTGCCATTTTCTAATTGCTTCTGGAAAGATTATCTTAAAAACCTGTTGACACCAACACTTGAATGTCAAATGGGTGAACGTCACAATTTTTACATTCCAAAATTGTCCAACAGAGAAACAGTTAAAAGCCAAACTTCTCATTTAACAATAATTTGGCCGCGCATTTTGGGCGAAATTGACATTTTGTGAAATTATTTTTAGCTCCACAAATGAAATGGAAGAATAGGAGACGAAGACGGAAGTTAATAAATGTAAAAGTAGAAGATTGATGTGGAGAAGAAAATAGAAGAGAAGTGAAAAGTAGAGAAAAAATAGAGAAAAAAAGGAGAAAAAAAAAATAAAGAAAAAATAGAGAAAAAAATAGAGAAAAAAAACGGTATGGTTAACGCTTTACGTAACAAGTGGACAACACAAACCAGAAGACCGTTAAAACGACGTTAAAACGACATTAAAACGACGTTAAAACGACGTTAAAACGACGTTAACGACGGTCATTCCAGTAGAGAATAAGGAAATCTTGGATGATAAAGAAAAGACGAGTGATTCTTACAGAGGGATAGAGAGAGGCGGATGAGAGTGTGAGTGAGAAGAATACAATTGGAGGGATAGTGTGAGTTGTATGAGAGAAGAGATGTAGATGTATTTTTGTTTCGTTCGCCAGCTTTGACCTCTGACGAAGTCCCTAGAGACTAGGAACTGAATTTTGCGTGTTAATCCGTTTTTCCCTGGCAGCCGTGTGCACAGGGGTCCCTCGCCGCACAGGCAGATAACTTTGGAGGTACTCATATTTTTTCCGTCAATGAGTAACTGACGTTTCAAACCGGGCCTCGCCAAGCCGTGCCTCGCTGCTGAGACCAGGGGTGTTTGCCGAAGTGAGAAATCATAAATAAAAATACCAACTGGTGCAGCTGGGATTTGAACCCACAACCTCTCTGTCTCGAGGCAGACGTCTTGCCTTGAGACCAGCCAGTCCCCCAGTTAGATGTATGAAAGGAATATATTGGAGAAACAAGAGTGTGAGAACTTTGCAAGGAGAAAAGGTAGATTGTGGAGGTTCTAAATAAAGAATCTGGTTGGTTCTGTATCCCGCGGTTGAAGTTTTGTGGTGTACCAACATGACAGAGAAAGGACTGGGGGAATATGGCAAGTCTGACACTATGGTGTCAAGCGTGAGAATGGAGATAGAAGTAGTAACGGCAGTGATAGCATAGCTGGTTGCACAGGTTTCCTCTCACATCTTATTCTACTACCTTGTTGTCTCGTCAGACTTCCCGTCTAAACACATGACTGATTTCCCACCCCCCTTCCTCCCCCTGCCTCTTTTCCTTCCTATCCTGCGTCTCATTTTACTCACGGTCGCTGGGAGTGTTTAGATCTTGCCTCAGTTAAGTCTCGCTTTAATTTTATATATATTTTAGCTTACTAATTTGCACATATCTCTCTCTCTCTCTCTGTCTGCGATCAGGACTCAATCAGAGTAGGATTACAGACTCTCACATGAAGTCAGCTGTCAGGTTAAGTGTGTTGATCGCCCCCACAGACAGAACATCACAATTAGAGTCTGCCAGATCCACTCTGATTGAACACCCGTTAAAACGTTGCACTGTGTTCTGCGCCAGTGGCCCAGTGCATCCGATTTCAGCCAGCATTTTATTCAGGTTAGCTTTCCTTAGCCTTAGATTGTCCCCAATCTTCCTGCAAGGCAACAGATGATCTTTTCTGTAGGGGGATTCTGCCCTTAGATGGTCGTCCCTCCCAGGTTTACGAGCACCATCTGCTCGAGTCACTAGAGGTGACTAACACAAACATGCACACACACAGATTTGAGATGTGCCTAACACAGACATGCACAGGGCGATACGAGGCATGACTAACACTGACACAGATCAATATATAAGACACATGACTAACATAGACATGCACATAAAGATATGAGATATGTCTGACATGGACATGCACACTCAAAGATATAACACATGTCTAACATAGACATGCACACAAAGATATGAGATATCACTAACCCAAACATGCACACACAAAGATGTAACACATGACTAACACAGATACACACTAAGATATGAGATATGACTAAACACATACACACGTAAAGATATGAGACATGAATAACACGGCCACACCAAGATATAAGATATGACTAACATGACACACACCAAGATATGAGATATGACTAACATAACACACACCAAGATATGACATATGACTAACATGATACACACCAAGATATGAGATATGACTAACATGACACACACCAAGATATGAGATATGACTAACATGACACACACCAAGATATGAGATATGACTAACATGACACACACCAAGATTTTCACACATCATCTAGTTTCATCCTCCGATATTATAACACATCTGTCTTTCGTTTCATCATTTTATCTCTTATCCCTCTGTTTATTTCTCCTTGGTTTTACTTGCGCCGCTCATCTTAGATGTATTAGAGTTTATCTTTATTTCGTTGTTTCGTTTATGTTGTTCTTGTTTTCTGAGGAAGGCCGCATGTAGGCCGATAGGCCGATGCATCAGTATTTTGTTGTCCTTCTTTGTAAAACTATCACCATACCTGAAAGGAGTGTACCTTACAATCCACTACCTGATCATGGCCACACAGAACGTGGTTCATTGCCTTGGTGACTGACTCGCAAATTATGCTACGGTGTAAAGACGTAATGTATTGTTATATACATATGTTTTTTACACATCGGTTCATTGTGCACACACAGAGTTAGATATGCACAGTTTATACATATCTTGTACCCACCTCCCCATATTTTTAGAACCCTTACGTTCCGTCTTCTCGACTGACTGCCTGGTCAGTGAGATACATAGCTGGTCATCCCGCCTTCTCATTTTAGTCCATTCGGAGGCTGACCACGCTATGGAGCACAGGGAGGTGAGCTTTTTTTTATTTCCCTTTTTGATTATCTAGCATATTATCGTCATGTAGTTGGATTTGTTTACATATCCTTATATATTTTTTTTTGTCGTTTGTTGTTCCAGCTGAAGGCCTACTTGGCCGAAACGTCGATTTGTGTTTTGTCCATTACCACGTAAAGCTGTCACCATACCACTTGTTTCCTTTTTTATTTTTTTTTTAGAATTGCTATGCTACAGTGTCTGCGGCAGGAGTAGATGCAGGTCTTGGATGGCTCTACAGTGAGGTGTGTTAACCTGGGCGTACTGTCCAGGACACGCTGCTGTGTACTGTAATAGCCGATAAGGTCACTGGCAGCTCTGGCACTGAATGTGGTCTGGTTCTGGACAAAGAGAATATCGTCATGTTTGTTCTTCATTCCTGAAGTGAAGAGGAGAAGAATGGGTGTTCTTCCTCTTCTTCTGCGATCATGACGTCATTCAGACTAGGACTCCAGACTCTCTTATGAAGGCAGCTGTCTGTTTAAGTGATTCGATTGCTCCATATAGTTTCTCTTCCAGGAAGGTGGGTGTGGACCACATTGTCCTTCTCAGGTCTGTGTACTGGGAGCAATCCTGTAGAACATATAGGGTGTCTCTTTAATGACTGTGCATTTTTTGTTGTTGAAATAATTACGCACCTAAATTGTATCTATGTATGACGTAATAGTTCAAGCACCATTTACGTGTTCATTTAAACATCACTGCTACATGATAGATCTGGCTTACAATGGTGTTAACACAACTTTATTGTGTTAATACCAACATTACCCATTATAAGCTCGCCGATAGCAGTCAAGTATATTTGAATAATACCATTTATTTTACAATTTGTGTGACGTGACGTTTTTTCTTCCGAGAGTATAAATTCACTGCACTGCGACTTTAGAAACACCCTGTAGAATGGGTATGACACTAATGAATACTTTGAGAGACTGGGGAACATAAAGGTGGAAAAGGAGCCTGGTCGATCCGAAGTAAAAGTAAGTAAAGTGCCCCGTCACGCTAAGTAGCGTATATGGAATATGGTGTTCATCATCATCATCATGTGCCATACCGGTTGGCGTAGGCGATCATGACCTTCCACATTCCTCTATCTACAGTGCATCGTATAAGTTATGTTGTTGACTGTTTTCCATGCCATGACACCAAGCTATCCAGTATTTTCTCTCTTTGTCGTCCGCGATCTCTTTTTCCTTTTATTTTGCCAGTTGTAACTAAGTATTCCAACTTTCCTCTTCTCATGATGTGCCCGAAAAATGTTGATTGTTTCGTTGTGATGTATTTTTAGGAGCTACCTTTTTGTGTTGGCCTCTTTGAGAACTTCCTCATTGGTCTTTTTAGCTGTCCATGTCAGCTTTTCAACATTTTTCTGAGAAATCCCATCTCTGTGGCCTCTAATCATCTTTTCATTTGTTTGTCTACTGTCCATGATTCGCTTCCATAGGTCAGAATTGGTTCTATATAGCACTGATGAACTCTCTTTCTCACTTCTATTGACATAGATTTGTTGCATAATATATTTTTCATTTTATGAAATGCTATTTTGGCCTGAGCTATTCTGTTTTTTTTATTTCCGTGGTACATCTTCCTTCTGATGTTATTATTGTGCCCAAGTAGTTGATGCTTTGCACTTATTTCAGATTTGTCCTTTTTATTTTTATGCTGTATGATGGTGATGATTGTTTCTTCGATATGACCATTACTTCTGTTTTCTTACTATTCAGACTGAGACCTTTCTTGTTGCTTCCTTTTACTATTATGTCTATCATTTCTTGTAGTTCATTCTCTGTCTCTGCTATTAAGACTGTGTCATCCGCATATCGCAAATTATTTATGTTGTGACCGCTGACTTAAATTCCTTCTTTGTCCACTATTGATCTCATAATCAAGAGAGAGAGAGAGGCAAGAGCAGCAGGAATCGGCTCCTTCGATGAGTTAGAGCTGCTTGCACATAAAAGAGACAAATGGCGAAATTTGATAAAATATCTTTAAAAGAATTGAAAACTGCTAGAATAAAAATTTAGATAAGAGAAGGAATATCTTGGTCTACACCCTATGGGCCGTCTACGGCTCGAAAGGTCAATAGATAGATAGACAGGCAGACAGACAGACAGACAAACAGACAGACAGATAGATAGATAGATCTCATTATCTGTTCGCTGCAAAGCGAAAACAAATCCGGTGACAGAAAACAGCCTTGTCTGACTCCTTGTTTTATATATTGGAATTGTCCTGTTTGGTTGCTAATTCTTATGGCTGCTGTTTGTTGCCAGTACATGTTTTTTTTAATGAATATGGTGTTAGTGACAATAATTTTCCTCAAATTAATCCTGAGTCTCACACGTCGTGGTGACTGGTTTCACCAAGTGGCCATTCCCTCTGGTTCTATCGTGAACTCCCCCCGCCCCGACATACAACAGGGATTATAATATGTGTCACAAGGATAGATTTTTTTTTCAAACTATTATTTGTATGGGCCTTCAGCACACGATTTTTAGAGGTAAAGACATCAAGATGCACCAAGATGCGTAGAGATATGAAGCTGCTGTAAAGCTGATGATAATAGCAATACTAAAAAAAAAGAAGAAAAAAGTGGTATGGTGACAGCTTTACGTGGTAATGGACGAAACAAGAGAGTAGGGTGCTCGGTATTACGCCCGTGCCGCTTTACTTTCCCAGCAGAAAAATCCGGTACCCATTTAAGACTGGGTAAACCCGGAAGCCGCCAATCAGGATAAAACATGAACTCTTGTCCTTTGATCACTAACCACTGAGATATCGCAGCTCCCAAGGTCGTTCCGAATGTTCCCGTGATCCGTGCTTAATGGAAACAGCTGGTATATAATAGTATATAGACTAGGGTAGAATAGATCATAGAATGAGAGGTATAGTTTGGGTTGGATATCATAGTAGTTACCAAAACGAAGTAGAGATGGAACAGCATCGTAGCTAACTCAATAAAAGCATCATAAATAATTCAATAACAGCATGATAAATAACTCAATAACAGCATCACAAATAACTCAATAACAGCATCATAAATAACTCAATAACTCAAGAACAGCACCATCAGTAACTCAATAACAGCATTATAAATAACTCAATAACAGCATCATAAATAATTCAATAACTCAATAACAGTGTCATAAATAACTCAATATCTCAATAACAGTATCATAAATAACTCAATAACAGCATCATAAATAACTCAATAAACAGCATCATAAAAAAACTCAATAACAGCATCATAAATAACTCAATAACAACATCATAAATAACTCAATAACAACATCATAAATAACTCAATAACAGCATCATAAATAACTCAATAACAGCATCATACATATAAAGCATCCCCAAAAATAAAATAACAGCTGCAAGTTTTCGGAATGGAAAATGTTAGCTGTTATTGGAAATTTGGGGGAATAGATTTAAACTTGACTTTGTCACATGTCCATAAATTAGGTTGATAAACAAACTGGGGGTCAGGTTAAGTTGATGAGAGAAAGAGAAAGAGGTCAGCCTTTGTGTTAGCGTTATTTACAAACACTCAGATGTTAATTCTTTCAGTACAGATGTTTGTTATCAACGTAGGGATCTCAGAGACAAAATTTTTCATGGTTTTAAATATGAATCTACATGTTTATATTTATCTAACACTTAATGTATGATCATCATCTTTATCGAATGCCATCTCCGCAACGAAGGTTGGCTACCATTGAGCGCCATTCTACTCAGTCCCTCTTGCTTTGATGGTGCAGGTTGTCATAGGCTGGCTTATCCATCTCCGCAACGAAGGTTGGCTACCATTGAGCGCCATTCTACTCAGTCCCTCTTGCTTTGATGGTGCAGGTTGTCATAGGCTGACTTGTCCATCTTTTGATGTTACTCGTCCATGTTGGTCTTAGTCTGCCTCTGCCTCTTTTACCTTGTATTTTCTCCTCCAGGATTACTTTTAGTAGGCTGTTGTGTCTTTTAATATGGCCCAAAAATCGCATTTGTCTTGAGTTGTATTTAGTAGTTCTCTTTTAATTTTTAGTTGTTTTAAAACTTCATCGTTTGTTTTCTATACTTTCCATTAAATGTTACCTATTCTTCTATATATCCATATTTCAAAGGCTTCAATTTTCTGTTCTGTTTTCTTGTCTAATGTCCGTGTTTCTGTACCATATAGGAATGTTGAGAAAATATAACATTTTGCTATTCTTAATGTATGATATAAGTATGATATATAATGTATAATGGTAGGAACAAAACCCTACCAAGAATATATAGAACAACAACAACTTAAATGGTTTGGCCACCTGGTCAGAATGAATCCTCACCAATCACCATCAAGGGCGTTCTTCTCGAGAATGTATGGAAAAAGATAAAGATGAAGACCCATACGAAGATGGATAGATGCGGTGACAGAGACATGTAACAACAAAGGAAAATCACTAATTCAGACAGTTCGAGCAGCACAAGAACGACAAATGATATAAACCACCACACCTTTTATGTATCAGTGAGAAAGAGAAAAGAAGATGGATAGATGCGGTGACAGAGACATGTAACAACAAAGGAAAATCACTAATTCAGACAGTTCGAGCAGCACAAGAACGACAAATGATATAAACCACCACACCTTTTATGTATCAGTGAAAAGAGAAAAGAAGATGGATAGATGCGGTGACAGAGACATGTAACAACAAAGGAAAATCACTAATTCAGACAGTTCGAGCAGCTCAAGAACGACAAATGATATAAACCACGACACCTTTTAGGTATCAGTAAGAAAGAGAAAAGAAGATATAATGTATGAATTTTTAGATAATTAAACAAGGAATTAGATTTCATCATTACCAAGGTGATAGAATACCTATACAAAGAATATGGATTGATGACAGTTTACACTAATCAAATTGAGAGAAACGCACTGTGCGGCTAGTTTGACCGAAACTGACTTTACGCATGGTGCGTCGAAACGTAATGAAAGACTTAAATAAAATGTCAAGATGGATTCTTGTTTTGCCAAAGTTGACATAAAAGTCATCCAAGTTGAACTTCGTATTCTTCAATTTTCTGAGATATAACTAAACTAAACACCTAACAGTGTACCAACTATAGAACTCAATATCAAAATTCTTAAAGGCCTCTTATACAGCGTTTATCTTATGACAAGTTTAATTAAAGAAAAGTCTTTTCACTGGTTGTGAAATTATTGGAATATAGAGCAATGGTTTCAGCTAGTAAATTTGTTGAAATATTGTATAAACTAAGGAACCGCGATAGCTCAGTGGTTAGTGAACTGGACTACCACGGACAAGGGGTAGGGTTCGATCCCAACCGACGGCTTCCGGGTTCACCCAGCCTTAAATGGGTACCGGATTTTTTTCTGGGAAAGTAAAGCAGCACGGGCGTAATACTGACCACATTGCCCCAAAAATCATGTGCTGAAGGTCTGTAAAATATAGGGTCACTAACACCATATTTCCCTATACGCCACTGGGCATGACGGGGGTACTTAAAACTTATTGTATGAACAAAAATATTGGAAGATTTTTACTGTTAATGACTACCTGATAAAGGCTAATGATAATATTATTTAAGTTATCACTCACAAAATTTATATTTCTACTTCACGAATGCGTACATTTATTAAAGTATATTTGGTACAACTGGTTTAACGTAAAGGATGCAGATCAGACACGCCCATTATGACCAGCAAACTCTGGTGGGACTGTGAAGAAAGCTACTTTGTCTTGTCTGAAATAACAGTACCTTGTAAACTCTGGTAGGACTGTTTTGAAAGCTACTTTGTCTAGTCTGAAATAACAGTACCTTGTAAACTCTGGTGGGACTGTGAAGAAAGCTACTTTGTCTAGTCTGAAATAACAGTACCTTGTAAACTCTGGTGGGACTGTGATGAAAGCTACTTTGTCTAGTCTGAAATAACTGAACCTAGTAACTCTGGTGTTACTGTGATGAAAGCTACTTTGTCTAGTCTGAAATAACAGTACCTTGTAAACTCTGGTGGGACTGTGAAGAAAGCTACTTTGTCTAGTCTGAAATAACAGTACCTTGTAAACTCTGATAGGACTGTTTTGAAAGCTACTTTGTCTAGTCTGAAATAACAGTGCCTTGTAAATTCTGGTGGGACTGTGAAGAAAGCTACTTTGTCTAGTCTGAAATAACAGTACCTTGTAAACTCTGGTGGGACTGTGATGAAAGCTACTTTGTCTAGTCTGAAATAACTGAACCTAGTAACTCTGGTGTTACTGTGAAGAAAGCTACTTTGTCTAGTCTGAAATAACAGTACCTTGTAAACTCTGGTGGGACTGTGAAGAAAGCTACTTTGTCTAGTCTGAAATAACAGTACCTTGTAAATTCTGGTGGGACTGTGATGAAAGCTACTTTGTCTAGTCTGAAATAACTGTACCTAGTAACTCTGGTAGGACTGTTATGAAAGCTACTTTGTCTAGTCTGAAATAACTGTACCTAGTAACTCTGGTGTTACTGTGATGAAAGCTACTTTGTCTAGTCTGAAATAACTGTAAATAGTAAGCTCTGGTGGCACTGATTTCTGGGATATCTCTGGGGGCAACGATAGAACCAGAGGGATAAAGGCCGCTTGGTCAAGCAATCGCCACGACGTGTGAGATTGTGGATTATTTCATCCCTGTTAGAAAAAAATCATTTCTGTCTACCGCGGGTTTCGAACACCATACGCCGGCTTTTCAGCCAGTGAAACAGTGGTTTTAGCCACACGACCACGCCCACTTCTTAATTTTTAATAATACAATGGAGTTTTGAGACCCAATTATTCTTACAAAGTTACCAGATAGGAACTGAAATTAGGAAAATGATGTTTAAACCACTATTATAATTAGATCTACATTCCGGCACACAACACTTGCTCGACGTTTCTAAAACTAAATTCTTTCTGGCAGAATAGACACAAATCCGAAAGAATAAACGTAAAATAATAATTCAATTTCACGCGTGTATCGACTCTATCGCTAAGACTATTGCTTGAGTTACATGAAATGTTGGACATTATAGTGAAAGAAAGTAAAGATAAAGGACTCAGCCTTAATAGCAAAAAGACAGAAGTAATGGTAACAACAAAGAAAAAGACATCACCTCAGTGCAAAATAAAGACAAGTTGAACAATATTAAAACAGGTAAATGAATTTAAATATTTGGGAACTTTGTTAACCTCAGACGGAAGATGTACAAAAGAGGTGAGATGCAGAATGACTCAGGCAAAAGTAGCTTTCAAAAAAATGAGGAAGATACTATGTAATCCATTTTTGACAATCGAAACAAAAAAAAGAGTTCTTAAATGTTATGTAGAGCCAGTTTTAACATATGGATGTGAATCATGGACAATAGGACAACAGACAAGAAAATCACTGGAGTCTGTGAAAATGTGGTTTTACAGAAGAATGTTCAGAACACCATGGTCAGCTAAGAAGAGTAATGAAAATGTTCTGAAAGAGGCCAAAGCAAAAAGATAGCTAATTTCCAATATTAGGAAGAAACATTCATAATTTGTTAGCCATGTAATGAGAAGAGAACACCTGGAATATATTGTAACAACTGTGAAAATTGAGGGACTAAGAGTTAGAGGGAAGCAAAGAGAGAAAATACCAGACAGCTTAAAAGAATGGCTTGGAGGAAGGTCAACAACAGAAACGATAAATAACTGTAGAGATCGAAAATTGTGGAGAGACATGATCACCTACGCCAGCAGACCCAGCACTTGATGATGATCGGCTTCAAATAGTCAGTTTAACCTAACAGAAAGATGCTCGTCTTACTGATGTCATAATGACAGTACTTCGGCTCAGAGAGTAGAGAAAGGACATTTGAAAAACTATAGACGACTGACGTCATTGTAACCACAACCGCTGACGAAGCTGAAAATGTCATGCTAGTGGGGCTTTTCTTGAGGTTTCCCTTTCTGAGCTTAGGCTTGTCTAAAAGAGTCTATGAATGATATGGAGCTATCATCATCATCATCAAGTACCATGCCTGCTGGCGTAGGTGATCATGTTTCTCCACAACTTTCGATCATGACAGTTATTTATCATTTCTTTTGTTGACATTCTGCCAAGCCATTCTCTTAAGCTCTGTTTTTATTTTCTCTTTGCTTCCCTCTATCACTTTGTCCCTCAATTTTCCCAGTTGTTACAATTTATTCCATCTGTTCTCGTCTCATTCATCATCATCATCAAGTACCGGGTCTGCTGGCGTAGGTGATCATGTCTCTATACAACTTTCGATCTCGACAGTTCTTTATCATTTCTGTTGTTGACCTTCTGCCAAGCCATTCTCTTAAGATGTCTAGTATTTTCTCTCTTTGTTTCCCTCTATCTCTTCGTCCCTCAGTTTTTCCAGTTGTTACAATATATTCCAGCTGTTTCTTGCAACTCATTTTCACTCTTAGCTATTAAGACTGTATCATCAGTATACCTTAGATTATTTATATTATGACCTCCAATTGTTATTCCAGGCATGCCCCTTATGGATCTTAAAATAATCTCATTATAAATATTAAACAAATCTGGTGACAACTCACAGACTTGTCTAACAACTTGTGTTGTTTGATGAAACATTCCCAATTGGTTTCCAGTTCTTATGGCTCTTCTCATTACATAGCCGAAAAATGATGATTGTTTCTTCCTAATATTGGAAATTAACTCTTTTTTTGCTTTGGCCTCTTTCAGACCGTTTTCATTACTCTTCTTAGCTGTCCATGGTATTCTCAACATTCTTCTGCAAAACAACATTTCTACAGCCTCCAGTGATTTTCTTATCTGTTGTCCTATTAAATATGGAGCATATTTAATTGTAATCAGGCCCGCTGGTTGAGAAGGAAATACTAAAATCAGTCAAAGTTTGTGACGTCTGCAGTCATGAAAGCTGTGGATGACTAAAGTCATTACTCACAACAGCACCTTTTTGCAAAGCTGAAAATGTCACAAACTTTGGGTGATTGTTTCAGCCCGCGGGCCTTATCAATGCTATAAATTGTTGTGGACGATAGCTCTATAGATGCTCTTTTAATTTTGTATATAGATCATCATCGAGTGGCGCCTCCACAACGAAAGTTGGTTCCCACAGAGCGCCATTCTGCTCTGTCTCTTGCTTTGATAGAGCAGGTTGTCATAGGCTGACTTGTCCATCTTTTGATGTTACTCGTTGATGTTAATCTTGTCTGCCTCTTTTACCTTGTATTTTCCCTTCAAAGATTACTTTTTGCAGGCTGTGTCTTTTAACATGCCCACAAAATCTCATTTGTCTTGTTTGAATTGTGTTTAGTAGTTCTCCTTTAATTTTTAGTTGTTTTAAGACTTCATCGTTTGTTTTATTTTCTTTCCATCCAATTCTTCTTATTCTTCTAAAAATCCACATCTCAAAGACTTTAATTTTCTGTTCTGTTTTCTTGTCTAATGTCCTTGTTTGTTCTAGAACATAGGCAAAAAAAAAAAAAAAAAGAACATAAGCAAAGAAAAACCATCGGACGTGCTACGTCAACATGAGTGACGTAGCGGAAACTCTCGCAGACAGTCAGGACAAAAAGATCAGACTTCCAACCTGACATGTAATGAGAGTTAGACCAGACAGGAAATCCCCAATCACGGTGAACATATATTATATTTTGGCACATATTTACAAACAGGCAGAAACAAAAGATTACCCATTACATGTCCAGATTTTCAACTTAAAATAAACTTAATTGTCTGACGTGCTAAAAAGATATTATTCCAAAGTTGACACGAACAACCACAAAAATGGAGCATGACAGACAGCTAAGGAGTTTGCTATTTACAATACAAATTAATGACATTTTTTGACAGAATTATATCAATAGAGAGAAATGAAGGGTCGTGATCGTCAATTACATACGGAGGGGCATTATTTAATTGATTACAAAAATGTCCAGGAAGAATTATTTTTTCTTTTTCAACGTTCAAGTCTTGTAATTATTTGAACTTGTCTCTTTGTTCTGTTTCATGAAAATGTGTTGAGACAACATCATGACACATGATGAGCTTATCGTATTGTCGGTACTTTGTATATGTAGGGGTAAGAACAACACCATGACACATGAAGAGCTGGTCACATGGTCATTACTCGTAAATGGAGGGGTAAGAACACCACCGTGACACACGATGAGGAGACAAATAATAATAAATGAATATTATTATAGAGGGAAACTTCCGAGGCGATAATCAGCGAATCAATTCAGAGGAAGAGCTATGTTTACAGCACTCGGAAAAATGGACAAATAATCAACAACAGAAAAAAAAAAAAAAAAAAAAAAAAAAAAAAGCAGAAAAAAATATGGACCAAGGCATGATCGAACCCGTACTCGTTTAGTTAGCTGAGTGGCAGAGTTCCTAAGCGTTTGGCTTTTCGTGGCAAGGCGCTGTGCCACTGAGTACGGGTTCGATCCTGCCTTGGTCCATATTTTTTTCTGTTGTTGATTATTTGTCATTTTTCCGAGTGCTGTAAACATAGCTCTTCCTCTGAATTGATTCACTGACACACGATGAGCTGGTCACACGGTCACAACTCGTATATGGAGGGGTAAGAACAACATCATGACACATGATGAACTGGTCACATGGGCACAACTTGTATATGGAGGGGTAAGAACAACATCATGACACACGATGAGCTAGTCACATGGGCAAAACTTGTATATGGAGGGGTAAGAACAACATCATGACACATGATGAACTGGTCACATCTCGTATGTACGTGTGTCCTGATTTTCCCTTTAATCCTGCGCCGTGGCTGACAACCTCCGTCTTCAGCGAGTTGGATCTAGGTTTGACGTAGAAACTTTCCTTTTCTTATAGTGGATTCGGTCCATGTCTGTTGGGCCCACCATGTCCATGGTTTCAGTCTGGGTGCTCTCCCATAGCCTTTCTTTCTCCCGATTGTAGCTGCAAGGCAGCAGTAGTTTGCTTTCCGGGGTGTTCTACCTTTGTCATGCCCCTTTCCATGGACATACGGACGTATTTTAGTTGAAGCGCCTCCCCTCATAAGTAGACGAGATCTTTCATCTCTCGTTAGTTAATGAGGACAAATCTGCAGTTCCCGGTTCCGCGAAGCAGTTGACAGTTCTATCTAGGTTCTGACGATGGCCCCAGAGAGGTAAATTATTTTTATTATTATTGACTGTCCGCATGGAAGGTTGGCTACCATGGGGCGCCATTCAGCTCTGTCTTTTGTTTTGATGGTGCCGGTTGTTGTAGGCTGACTTGTCCATCTTTTGCTATTAATCGTATATGTTAGTCTTGGTCTGCCTCTGCCTGTTTTACCTTGTAATTTACCTTCGAGATTACTTTTAGTAGACTGCTGTGTCTTTTAGCATGCCCCAAAAATCGCAATTTCTTTGAACTGTGTTCAGTAGTTCTCTTTTCATTTTTAATTGTTTTTCAGTAGTTCTCTTTTCATTTTTAATTGCTTTAAAACGTCACCATTTGTTTTCTTTTCTTCGCATCCAATTCTCAAGTCACCTCAAAGTCCACCAAGCAATATTACAAGACAGTCAATAAACTGACACCTACAAGTAAGTAGGAAATGTGGAAGGTCCAGGCAGACCTGGAGAAGATCCATCGAGACGTAAGTAAAGGCTGCAGAACTGACGTTGGTTCGTAGGAGAATGTGGTACAGATCCGGGTCCGTTAGCAGAGAGTGGTTATTGTCCTTTGTTCCATGGCGACCTGCAGGGTGTCTTATTTTCTTCTGCCTTTTAGCTCCCTGTGCAGTATAGGTCTTCAACAAACACTTTTAGATCCCAGTGGGGCATAGGTCTTCAACAAACACTTTCAGCTCCCTATGGAGCATATGTCTTCAACAAACACTTTCAGCTCCCTATGGAACATATGTCTTCAACAAACACTTTCAGCTCCCTGTGGAGCATATGTCTTCAACTAATACTTTCAGCTCCCTGTGGAGCATAAGTCTTCACACAAACACTTTCTGCTCCCTGTGGAGCATAAGTCTTCAACAAACACTTTCTGCTCCCTGTGGAGCATAAGTCTTCACACAAACACTTTCTGCTCCCTGTGGAGCATAGGTTTTCATCAAACACTTTCCGCTCCCTGTGAAGCATAGGTATTCAACAAACACTTTCAGTTCCCTGTGGTGCATAGGTCTTCAACAAACACTTTAAGCTCGCAGATGTAGCATGAGTCTTCAACAAACACTCTCAGCTTCCTGTGGAGCATAGGTCTTCAACAAAAACTTTCAGCTCCAAGTGGACCATAAGTCTTCAACAAACACTTTCAGCTCCCTGTGGATCATATGTCTTCAACAAACACTTTCAGCTCCCTGTGGAGCATAGGTCTTCAACAAACACTTTCAGTTCCCTGTGGTGCACAGGTCTTCAACAAACACTTTCAGCTCGCAGTGTAACATGAGTCTTCAACAAACACTTTCAGTTCCCTGTGGTGTGGGGTTTCCAGAAAGAGGCCTGTTATGTAATACTCTAAGTTGGCCATCCGCACTGTGTGTCCTATCTAGCGCCATCTGATGTATCTCTTTATCTACTGATATTTGACTAGTGACGATTCATGATTGTACAAAGAAATTACGACGGTTGTTTTTCTGTTGCCTTCAGTCTTTTGTTTACGGTGAGCTCCGCTAGTCTTTGACTAAAAAATCTCATCCACAAGGCAGTGGGGTTGTTTTACTTCAGGGTGCCCTCCCTTAGCCTTCTACTCTCCCGAGTATACCTGCAAGGCAGCAGGGCAGCCACAGGTTATACTGTTACTGCATACAGTAGCAGGAATGCCCGGAATAACAATTAGAGGTCATATTATCAATAATCTAAGGTATACAGTCTTAATCGCTAAAAGTGAAAATGAGTTACAAGAAATGTTGGACATTATAGTGAATGAAAGCAAAAATAAAGGACTCAGCTTTAATAGCAAAAAAGCAGGAGTAATGATAACAACAAAGAAAAAGACATCACCTCAGTGAACAATAAAGACAAGTAGAACAATATTAAAACAGGTAAATGAATTTAAATATTTTAGAATTTGTTAACCTCAGACGGAAGATGTAGAACATAGGTGAGGTGCAGAATGGCTCAAGCAAAAGCAATTTTCCAAAAAAATTAGGAAGATACTATGCAATCCATTTTTGACAATAGAAACAATAAAAGGAGTTCTTAAATGTTATGTAGAGTCAGTCTTAACATATAGATGTGCATCATGGACAATATGACAGAAGACAAGAAAATCACTGGAGTCTGTAGAAATGTGGTTTTACAGAAGAATGTTGAGAATACCATGGACAGCTAAGAAGAGTAATGAAAACGTTCTGATAGAGGCCAAAGCAAAAAGAGATAATTTCCAAAATTAGGAAGAAATAATCGTAGGTGTAGGGTTCGATCCCAACAGACGGCTTCCGGGTTCACCCAGCCTTTAATGGGGCTAATAAAATGTAATCTTGGAGGGGAAAATACAAGGTAAAAGAGGCAGAGGCAGACCAAGATTAATATGGACCAGTAACAGCAACAGATGGACAAGTCAGCCTATGACAACCTGCCCTATCAAAGCAAGAGACAGAGTGAAATGGCGCACCATGGAAGCCAACCTTCGATGCGGAGACGGCACGCAATGATGATAATGATTGTATCATTGTATCTGTTCTATTTTAATAATGAAATCATTTTTTGTCCCAACCGGCCGCTCATTCGCCAGTCACAGCAATTCTCGAACCGTATACCCACTGACTGTTCCTGTAAGGTGTTGATTATAGTTATATCTGCTATTAGAATCTATGTCTATTTGTCTATCTGTTTGTCTGTTTGACCGTCCACCTGGCGTCAATCTCTGACTTTTTGTCCGTTCATTTGTCCGTCCATCTGTCTGTCTGTTTGTCCGTCTACCCGTCCGTTTACCTGTCTATCCGCCCACCTGTATGCCTGTTTGCCCGCCATCCGTCCGTCCACCTGTCTGTCTGTCCACCCGTCCGTCCACCTGTCTGTCCGTTAACCCGTCCGTCCACCTGTTTGTCTGTTAACCAGTCCGTACACCTGTTTGTCTGTTAACCAGTCCGTACACCTGTCTGTATGTCCACCCGTCCGTCCACCTGTTTGTCTGTTAACCAGTCCGTACACTTGTCTGTATGTCCACCCGTCCGTCCACCTGTTTGTCTGTTAACCAGTCAGTAGACCTGTCTGTCCGTCCAGCCGTCCGTCCACCTGTCTGTCCGTCCACCCGTACGTCCACCTCTCTGTCCGTCCACTCGTCCGTCCACTTGTTTGCCCGTCACCTGTCCGTCCAACTGTCTGTCCGTCCACCCGTCCGTTCACCTGTCTGTCCGTCCACCCGTCCGTCCACCTGTCTGTCCGTCCAGCCGTTCGTCCACCTGTCTGTCCGTCCACCCGTCCGTCCACCTGTTTGCCCGTCACCTGTCCGTTCACCTCTATGTCCGTCCACCCGTCCGTCCACCTGTCTGTCCGTCCACCTGTCTGTCCGTCCACCTGTCTGTCCGTCCACCCGTCCGTCCACCTGTCTGTCCGTCCACCCGTCCGTCCACCTGTCTGTCCGTCCCCCTGTCTGTCCGTCCAACCGTCCTTCCACCTGTCTGTCCGTCCACCCGTCCGTCCACCTGTTTACCCGTCACCTGTCTGTCCATCCACCCCTGGTCCACCTGTCTGTTTGTCCGTCCACCTGAGTGTCGAACTCTCTGTTCGTCCACTTGTCTGTCCGTCCAACTTTCTGTTTGTCCGTCCACCCATCCATCCACCTGTCTGTTTGTCCGTCCACCCGTCTGTCCACCCGTCTGTCCACCTGTCTGTCCGTCCACCTGTCTGTTTGTCCGTCTACCCATCCGTCCACCTGTCTGTTTGTCCGTCCACCCGTCTGTCCACCCGTCTGTCCACCTGTCTGTCCGTCCACCTGTCTGTTTGTCCGTCCACCCATCCGTCCACCTGTCTGTTTGTCCGTCAACCCGTCTGTCCACCTGTCTGTCCGTCCACCTGTCTGTTTGTCCATCCACCCGTCTGTCCACCTGTCTGTTGGTCCACCTGTCTGTTTGCCCGCCACCCGTCCGTCCACCCGTCTGTCCGTCCACCCGTCCGTACACCTGTTTGTCCGTCCACCCGTCCATCCACATGTCTGTCCGTCCACCCGTACGTCCACCTGTTTGTCCGTCCACCCATCCATCCACATGTCTGTCCGTCCACCCGTCCGTCCACCTGTCTGTCCGTCCACCCATCCGTCTTCCTGTCTGTCTGTTTGCCCGCCACCCGTCCGTCCACCTGTCTGTCCGTTCACCAGACCGTCCACCCGTCCGTCCTCCTGTCTATCCATCCACCCGTACGTCCACTTGTCTGTCCGTCCACTTTTCTGTCCGTCCACCCATCCGTCCACCTGTCTGTCCGTCCACCCGTCCGTACACCTGTCTGTTTGTACGTCCACCCGTCCTTCCCCCTGTCTGTCCGTCCACACATCCGTCAATCTGTCTGTGCGTCCACCCGTCCGTCCACCTGTCTGTCCGTCCACCCATCCGTCCACTTGTTTGCCCGCACCCGTCCGTCCACCTGTTTGCTCGCCACCCATCCGTCCACCTGTCTGTCCGTCCACCCATCCGTCCACCTGTCTGTCCGTCCACCAGCCCGTCTACCTGTCTGTCCTTCCACCAGCCTGTCCACCTCTCTGTCCGTCCACCCATCCGTCCACCTGTCTGTCCGCCCACCCATCCGTCCACCTGTCTGTCAGTCCACCCATCCGTCCACCTGTCTGTCCGTCCACCCGTCCGTCTACCCGTCTGTCCGTCCACCAGTCTGTCCATCTGTCTGTCCGCCCACCCATCCGTCCACCTGTCTGTCCGCCCACCCATCCGTCCACCTGTCTGTCCGCCCACCCATCCGTCCACCTGTCTGTCAGTCCACCTATCTGTCCGTCCACCCGTCCGTCTACCTGTCTGTCTGTCCACCAGTCTGTCCACCTGTCTGTCCGTCCATCCATCCGTCCACCTGTCTGTCCGTCCATCCATCCGTCCACCCGTTTGCCCGCCACCCGTCCGTCCATAAATCTGTCTGTCCGTCCATCCGTCCATCCATAAGTCTGTCTGTTTACCTAGCAAAAGTCGCCACATGTGGCAGAAATCGTAAACACCCCATATCCATCAATCTTTACTATCAAGTATCAGACCTGGTAGAATCCACACAGATTCTCCCAACACTTCCCTGTCCTGAACGAGCCTCTCATCCTCTTCAATAAAGCTGATGCATGTTGTTGTTGCATCTCACCTCAGTGTTTTTTTTCGTGTCTCTATACATCAGCATTTTTTTTAAGGCTTCCTTTCCCATTTTAATGCCTTCTTTTACATTTTCTTCTCCTCCCATCTCATGACATTGACAACACATATGACCACCTTCTTCTCTTGATTGCATATTATATTATTTGTAATTTTTATAATTTCTCTTATTTACATTAATGTAGACTGCTCCGTCAAGTCAAGCGAAGTTTTTTCTCTTTAAGGAATTTGCACCGTGTTTCGTTCGTTGTAGGCTGCATTCAACAGAGTAATTGGGAATCTGTGGGCGCAGACATTGTTGTGCGTGCTACGTCATCATATTGGCTCATCGCATATCCCTAGACCGGCCATACGCTAATCTTACTGTCTGTTGTTTGATGTGCGACGGGGATAATCCGACGACTGTGTTTTATATGTTCGGAATTGGAGTCAAGAACAATGTCCTAACATCATCAAGCGCCATACATTTTTAAAAATATGACGATCATCATTTTCAGGAGGACGTGAACTTCCGGTCAATATGGTGAATATGCGGCAGGAACCATTGAAGGCTATGCATGAAAAGTGTTCCTTGTTGCAGTTTCCTCATATTCCAAGTCCGGCTTGTTGCACTGAGTTAAGTGCTCTGTGCACACAGTGAGCTGTGTATCTCATCCGTTTTGATCATGTTTCAATATTCCCTGTGTTTACGATGAATGATGATATAGTATGACAAGGAACAGTTGGCTGTGTTCACTTTCTGTGCGGTTTCGCCTTATGTCTTTTGGCATGTGCTGATACTGCTATGATGGGGACTACATTTACCTTTCTATGTTTGGGAGATGAGTAAATAATTCGGATGACTCTACTGGCACGGGCGGTTGAGCAATTATGGATTTTAATTCGTTTGCAGTGATACCTATACCATCCATAACTATAACCATAATTTTTCTTATTTCTGCACTGGTTTAGTATTCATTTCATGGCATATGAATTATCTCCCTCGGGAATTTGTTTCAAAATCGATCTAATTTATTTAAATTTGACATTCAAGAAAGCGTTTTTACTTAAGTTTAGTGGGTCATCAACTGGAAGCTCTCCAAGATTTTCGTTAAAATTCATCATTGTTGTCTTAGAGAAGAGGTATCTGTTTCAATAGCAGGGGGTGTTTCAATAACATGGTGTGTTTCAACAAATAGGGTGTTTCACTTACAAAGAGTATTTGAATAATATGGGGTGTTTCAATAACAGGGAGTGTTTCATTTTTTATGGGTGTTGCAATAATAGAGGGTGTTTCAATAAGATGGGATGTTTCAATTTACATAGGGGTTGTAATAATAGGGAGTGTTTCAATAATAGAGGGTGTTTCAATAACAAGGAATGTTTCAATTTATATGGGTGTTTCAATAATAGAGGGTGTTTACATTTATATGGGTGTTTCAAAAATATGAAGTGTTTCAATAATATTAGGTGTTTCAATACCAGGTGGGTGTTTCAATAACATATAGTTTCAATAACAATGGGTGTTTCAATTATATAGATTGCTTCAGTAACATGGGATATTTCAATAACAGGGTGTGTTTCAATAAAAGGAAGTGTTTCAATTTATAGGGGTGCTTCAATAATCGACATTGTTTCAATAACAGGGATGGTTTCAATAACAGGGAATGTTTCAATAACAGGGAATGTTTCAATAACATAGGATGTTTCAACAATATAGAGTGTATATAGAGTGTTTCAATTACATGGGATATTTCAATAATCGGCGATGTTTCAATAACAGGGAATGTTTCAATAAGATGGGATGTTTCAATAATAGGAGATATTTCAATAATATGAGATGTTTCAATAATATGAGATGTTTCAATAATATGAGATGTTTCAATAATATGAGATATTTCAATAATATGAGATGTTTCAATAATATGAGATGTTTCAATAATATGAGATGTTTCAATAATATGAGATGTTTCAATTATATGAGATGTTTCACTAATAGGAGATGTTTCAATAATATGAGATGTTTCAATAATATGAGATGTTTCAATAATATGAGATATTTCAATAATATGAGATATTTCAATAATATGAGATGTTTCAATAATATGAGAAATTTCAATAATATGAGATGTTTCAATACTATGAGATGTTTCAATAATATGAGATGTTTCAATAATATGAGATGTTTCACTAAATGTTACAATACGAGACTGAATTTTCTTAAATGATAGTTTATCTAAACTCTATACACATTTGTATTTGATCAATACTTTAGTAGATTCTCTCATTTGTGGCTTCAAAGAAAGATCAAATACACACGATTCTTCTATGATACATTCACAGTGATTAGAAGATGTATCTTACAATATAAAATCATTATGAGTTTTAAGAAAATGAATATTGCATCCCCTGAAACTCAAAGATTTATCAATATGTGATATTTTTATTACAAACTTTAACTTATAAAATATCAGTCATACATTCATCATCATCATCATCATCATCATCATTATCATCACTGTGTGCCATACCGGTTGGCGTAGGCGATCATGTCCTTCCACAATCGTCTATCTACAGTGCATCGTATCAATTTTGTTGTTGACTGTTTGATACGGCACCAAGCTATCCAGTATTTTCTCTCTTTGTCGTCCACGATCTCTCTTTCCTTGTATTTTGCCAGTTGTAACCAAGTATTCCAACTTTCGTCTTCTCTTGATGTGCCCGAACACATGTTGATTGTTTCTTTCTGATGTTTTAGTAGCTCCCTTTTACATACACTAGCATTGACTTTAGCTGAAAGTGTTTTATTTTTGTGTCTAGTGTCATAAATTGAAACAACTTCCATAAAGTACAGGGACAGAGAATGACACCAAAATAAGGATATAAAAAACAGCAAGAGAAGCATTCGTTACACTGGGAAACATATGGAAATCCAAAGAAATTAGGTTAAATACAAAAATAAAAATTTTCAACTCAAATGTTAAAGAGTTAATTATTATATGGCTGTGAAACATGGAGAACAACTAACATGGAAATAAAGAAGATACAGACCTTCATTAATGGAAGCTTACGCAGAATAAAAAGATGAAAATGGCAGGACAAAATCACTAACATAGAATTATGGAAATGTACCAGTCAAATACCAGTGGATAAAGAGATACAGCGAAGACAATGGCACTGGATAGGACACACACTGTGGAAGAAAACTGAGAGTATTATACAACAGGCCTTTTTTGGAATCCCCAGGGAAAAAGACAAAGAGGAAGGCCAAGGAATTCTTGGAGAAGACAGACAGAAGCAGAGATGAAGATGATGGGGAAACATGGAATGATTTTAAAAGAATGGCAAGAAAAAAGAACGGCTTGGAAAGTGTTTGTTGAAGACCTATGCTCCACTGGGAGCTAAAAAGTAGAAGAATGAAGAAAATAAGAAGAAGAAGAAAATTAGAAGAAGAATATATTAGCATTTACTTTCGCTAAGATTGTTTCCATTTAGTATCTGGTGTCACAAATTGAAACCACTTCCATAAAATACCAACCTTAAGAATAAGGAGAATGTTCTACGTTTAGAACATCTCAAGCTATAAATGTTGTTAAACTTCCAAGATTCTCACTAAAATGCCACTTTCTGATTAAAACAAACCACTGTGCTTCCACCCCATAAAACGAGAAAATCGTATTTTACAAAAACCTCTTGTGTGTTACTTGTTCTGTTCTTGTAGGCGATCATAACATAACATGTTACCGTAATGTAATTCTGTTTTTCAATTATGTATATAAATGTGTGTCAGGGGACTGTTAAAGCGTTAAATGTCTACCGGACCGTTCCGGTTGAAAAAACAAGAATTGGTCACAAGTAAATTAAAACATAACGGTTGCCATGAGCCTATGTCATTGTGATTCAATTTTATTGTGAAGGAAAGTACAATGTGTCATGCGAGTCACGTGAATGGCAAATAAGAACTTTATTAAAAATGTATACACGTTTGTTGATCACATTAAAGATACGAAAAGTGATCGATTTATAAATAAAGAGAGGGGGGAGATATATACGGAGATAGGGCTATTGATTTCTTGACCAAATTTGTGGTATTGATTTCTTTTGATAAACAATCCAAAGTACTTACTAAAGGAACAAAAAGAACTTAGTACAAAGTACTTAGTAAAGGATTATTCAACTCTTATATGATGATGATCATCATCATCGAGTGCTGTCTCCGCAACGAAGGTTGGCTACCATGGAGCGCCATTCTGCTCTGTCTTTTGCTTCGATGGTGCAGGTTGTCATAGGCTGATTTGTCCATCTTTTGATGTTACTCGTCCATGTTAGTCTTTGTCTGCCTCTGCCTCTTTTACCTTGTATTTTCCCCTCCAGGATTACTTTTAGTAGGCTGTTGTGTCTTTTAACATGGCCCAAAAATCAATCGCATTTGTCTTGTTTGAATTGTGCTTAATAGTTTGGGCTTCTTTTCCTTCCATCCAATTCTATCTATACTTCTATCTATCCACATTTCAAAGGCTTCAATTCTCTCTTCTGTTTTCTTGTCTAATGTCCATGTTTCTGCACCATATAGGAATGTTAAGATCTTATGTGATACTAGCGCTAATATATGGATGTGAAAGTTAGAAATCCACACAGACTTTAAGAAAGAAATTGAATATCTTTGAAAACAAATATCTTCGTAGGATCTCAAACATAAGCTAGAAAGAACACATTTAAAAACGAACGGATAAAAGACGAATCAAAACGAGAATACGTGTTAAGCTTTGTTAAGAAGTCGACGTTTGAAATGCATCGCTCCTGTGTTGAGAATAAATTAAGAAAGACTTGCCCATCAGGCATTCTTATGGAAACCATCTGGTGAAAGAAAACATGGACGACCAAGAGAATCAATACACAAAACAATTACTAGGGGAAATCCAATCAACGGACTGAGAAACCGTGTTCGATCCAAGAGAAACATGAATCTTTTTGTATATAAATCATCATCATCAAGTACTGGGCCTGCTGGCGTAGGTGATCATGTCTCTCCACAACTTTCGATCTCGACAGATATATATCATTTCTTGTTGACTTTTTTCCAAGCCATTCTCTTAAGCTGTCTGGAATTTTGTTTCTCTTTGCTTCCCTCTATCTCTTCGTCCCTCAATTTTCCCAGTTGTTACAATATATTCCAGTTGTTTTGTTTTCTTCTCATTACATGGCCAAAAGATGATGATTGTTTTTCTTCTAATATTGGAAATTAGCCCTCTTTTTGCTTTGACCCCTTTCAGAACGTTTTCATTACTCTTCTTAGCTGTCCATGGTATTCTCAACATTCTTCTGTAAAACCACATTTCTACAGACTCCAGTGATTTTCTTGTTTGTTGTCCTATCATCCATGATTGACATCCATATGTTAAGACTGACTCTACATAACATTTAAGAACTCTTTTTTTTTGTTTCTATTGTCAAAAATGTATTGCATAGTTTCTTCCTCATTTTTTGGAAAGCTGCTTTTGCCTGAGCCATTCTACATCTCACCTCTTTTGTACATTTTCCATCTGAGGTTAACAAAGTTCCCAAATATTTAAATTCATTTACCTGTTTTAATATTGTTCCACTTGTCTTTATTTTGCACTGAGGTGATATGTCTTTTTCTTTGTTGTTGCCATTACCTCTGTCTTTTTACTATTAAGGCTGAGTCCTTTATTTTTGGTTTCTTTCACTATATTTGTAACTCATTTTCACTCTTAGCGATTAAGACTGTATCATCAGCATACCTTAGATTATATATATATATATATATATATATATATATATATATATATACATAAAATATATGAAAAAACAACATTACTAGAAGAAATGAAATCAAAACACAATAATATGAACATAGGAAGTACAAGCAGACATAATCGGAAAATACGAATTTCCATGACAAGCTAATTTAAAAAGTAATAATTCATTATTTTTTTAATAATGTGGAATAAAATTAGGTCACGTTATATTTCAACCTAAATGTTAAAGTTATGAGGTCAGTTTTAGGTCTAAGTTATGGCATCAGTTTTAGGTCAAAGTTATGACGTCAGTTTTATGTCAAAGTTATGACATCAGTTTTAGGTCAAAGTTATGACGTCAGTTATAGGACAGTAATGGATCGGGTTCAAAGCCCACCAACAGAGGTAGAGTTTATTTTATTTTATTTTTTTAAAAATAGGAAACTAATCCGTTACCCTTCTTTGATATTTTGGGTAGTGAGATCCGATGTCTAGCCCTCTCGGATAACGGCAATAAACAGGAGATCCCGTGTGCACTCGTGCACGTTTAAAATCCATTTTAAGTTCAAATCTAAAAGAGTATGCCATAAAAATAAGGCCGCTGTCCGGGTTAAATTATCAACAGCAAAAACCTACCCACGCTGTCGGTCCTTGGCCGTGCTTCGGAGTTCGTGCACGTGGGTCAGGAGTCCTCGGATTTTCTCGAGATACTCGAGCGAGATATATGAGCACCTATGGGGTTGTCCAGTGCACAGTGATGATGATTCTAACGTCAAAACCTGCAGTATCTCTAAGCAGGTCAAGTCCCCACTTCTCCGGTAAATCTAAATTAAAGGAAGCATCAACTTCGAATCAACTCCTGGCAATCTCAAAGGTTGAAAGTGCATCTATCTAACT
Organism: Megaustenia siamemsis; assembly: GCA_032433765.1. Classification (NCBI taxonomy): domain Eukaryota; kingdom Metazoa; phylum Mollusca; class Gastropoda; order Stylommatophora; family Ariophantidae; genus Megaustenia; species Megaustenia siamemsis. Next base: position 15,416,371 of record JAVIAB010000025.1, on the reverse strand, counting down.
GTTGACCTTTCGAGCCGTAGCAGGCCCATAGGGCGTAGACCAAGATACTCCTTCTCTTATCTGAATTTTTGTTCTAGCAGTTTTCAATTCTTTTAAAGATATTTTAGCAAATCTCTAAAGTCATGAAAAGTTTAATTCCAACAAGTGACAAAATATACATGGAAAACAAACCAGTAGAAGAGATCGATCACTTTATCTATCTTGGAAGTCACATTGATCGAGAAGGGGATACGAGCAAAGAAATTAGAATCAGACTGGCTAAAGCAGCAATGTCTTTCAGAAGCCTTGAAAAGTTGTGGAAATCAAAACTCATTAGCACAAACACAAAACTTAGGCTATTCAAATCAAATGTACTATCAACCCTTACGTATGCGTGTGAAAGCTGGAAAAAAACAAGAGATATAGAAACAAAGTTGAACGCATTCGAAAATAAATGTCTAAGGAAAATACTTGGTATAGAATGGAACGAATTCAAAACAAACGAGGAAATTAGAGAAATCGCCAATCAACCACTAATATCTTCAGTAATAAAGAAAAGACGATGGTCATACGTTGGACATGTGATGAGAAGAGATAATAATCGAATAGCAAAGCAAGCCCTCATATGGGAAACAACAGGTAAAAGAAAAAGAGGAAGACCCAGGGAGACACTGAAAAGAACATTGATGAGAGAGGCAAGAGCAGCAGGAATCGGCTCCCTCAATGAGATAGAACTGCTTGCACAGAACAGAGACAGATGGCGAGATTTGATAAAATATCTTTAAAAGAAAACTGCTAGAACAAAAATTCATATAGGAGAAGGTGTATCTTGGTCTACGCCCTATGGGCCGGTTACGGCTCGAAAGGTCAATAGATAGATAGATATCAAATCTCGCCATTTGTCTCTGTTCTGTGCAAGCAGCTCTATCTCATTGAGGGAGCCGAATCCTGATGCTCTTACCTCTCTCATCAATGTTCTTCTCAGTGTCTCTCTGGGTCTTCCTCTTTTCCTCTTACCTGTTGTTTCCCACATGAGGGCTTGCTTTGCTATTCAGTTATTATCTCTCCTCATCACACGTCCAACATATGACCATCGTCTTTTCTTTATTACTGAAGATATTAGTGGTTGATTGGCGATTTCTCTAATTTCCTCGTTTGTTTTGAATTCGTTCCACGCTATACCAAGTATTTTCCTTATACATTTATTTTCGAATGCGTTCAATTTTGTTTCTATATCTCTTGTTTTCCAGCTTTCACACGTATACGTAAGCGTTGATATTGGTCGTTTCAAATCTAAATGTTCACGATTAACATGAAATATCTCCTCTTTCCCTGCACTTACAAACCTGATTTTTTGCATCTGGCCTTGTTTTTCCAAGGTCCCACCGATTTCACAAAATTTAATGATGTAGGAAGTATGCTTCATCATGAAGCAGCACTTTCCTTTGATCTCAGTGAATTTACGGATCTTTTTGCTCCTGGAGAAAATAATTTACCGTACATTAATGGAAATCAGCTTCTCGACATAGGCGTCTCTACACAACTTGAAAGTTGGAGGCGTTTATCAACTGTTTACTTTCTATTGTTTACTTTCTTTAAAATACTATGAGAATGTCAATGTTATAGCCTTTACAGACGGCCTAAAACAAACCAGCGTATAAACAGTTCCATTAATGAAAACTATTTAAACAATATACAACAAAGAATACATTAAAAAAAATTAATTATCCGTTGCGAGCGATAACGAGCATGACATATCAAGCAAAGTTATTGTTTATGGGTACGCATGTGACTAAAGAGTCCGATGTAAGCACGGGATCCTCTTCACTGTAAAGAGCTACATTGTTCGTTTTATGTCTTTCCATGTGACTTTCATTATTTTACGTAAACAAGACATATGAAAGTGATTTAGTTTCTTTGCATGCCTGCAGTACACATATCAAGAATCTTTACATTTTCAAAACGTTATCAACTTTAGCTAAAGATTGATCATGCGGACATATAAAAACGTCCATTATTATTTCATTTATTCTGAATCAGAGGAGTCTAACATATTGATTACTAATCTGGGCTGAACGAACGATAGTCCATCTTTTTTCCAATAGTCATTTTCTTCTTTTAAGACATGATCTTCACATTTGCACCAAAAATCTTTGTCAATCTGTGATAGAGCAGCATATGTCAGTCCTTTTATATCGCATAGTTTAAAACTTGTATTCTCAGCTGCCACCTGCCCTTTAATTTTTGCCCAAACGAGTTCAATGGGGTTTAATTGTGGATGATAAGGGGGCAGTCTCAAGCACGTATGACCATGCTGTTGAATGATTTTGTCTATTTGGAATACTTTGGTCTTTTGCGATTTCTTAACAAGTGACAGTAATTCAGGTTTCAAAAATCCCTCGTTAAATGGAATTCCTTCCTTTCTTAGCCAAATCTTTATAACATCTTTTGTACTGGTAGATGTAGGAATTTTGTCTTCTTCTGCCACAGCGTTGTGGTACGACGCGTTGTCCATTACCAGACAGGATGGTCTGTCTAGAATTGGAAGAAGAGTATTTTCAATCCACTCTCTAAATATATGGCCATTCATCTCGGTGTGATAGTCCCTGTTGTCAGTATAATTAGAGGTGAATATAAGTTCTGCATTTTTCACCAACCCTTCTTTTCGGCTGCCTGCATGTGCCATTATAATACGCTGTCCTTTTCCAGTGGGTACACATCTTTTAATACTTCCATCTGATAACTGCCATTCCTTTGCACTTGTGTGGTGAGAATTTATCCAAGATTCATCTAGAAATACAATATCATAACCTTGGTTACGCATTTCCCGTACTTCACGTAAATATTTACTCCTCATAGAAACTAAGTGCGGCTTCTCGCAGATGACATTTCTACCACTATCGTACTTTCTAAACGTAAAACCGATGCTTCTAACAGTTCTCCATAATGTTGTTTTCGACACAACAATGTCATTTTCTGCTCTCAGTCGAATTTTCAGTTTTCTTAAAGTCACAGTTTCTTTGGAATCGAACATTTTACAAATTGCTCTTCTAATCACTTCCTTGTCAAAACTATCTACTACTTTCTTTCTTCCTAGCGTCCTAGTCTTGATTGAACTGGACACTCCGTTAGCTTTAAGCACTTGTTTGAAAAAGCGTTTGCTTATACCCAATGCGTGAATAGTTCTCTTTTCTGGCTTTGAGATGCTTCGATACAGTTTTCCACGCTTAGCTTCTATGCAAAAATATTTATACACCTTTATTGCCACTGATTGCAATGTAAGGAACTTTACTTTTATACCCATTGACTAACAGATCCCAAATTTAACGAAATTACCCAATAATTAGGATACGCCGTTGCACATAAATCACAACAAAACGACAGGAAATGGGATGCACCGGATATAAAATTATAACTATGACGCGTTTTATGTGTTTTTTAGTGCTTAAAACAGGGAAATTGGCGCGCATTACGTTCAAGATGACAAGTCCGTGGGTGCTCACTCATATGAAGCGGTAATTCCTCCAAATATATGGTTTGACCAAAATGCCTTAAATTTGTATACTTCAAATAAAGAATATTTAAAACTATACGTTTGTTGGTGAGGAAATGAATGTACTTCTTGGGACCAAAAAATCACAAGACCATATGCAAAATTTCAGCATTATCAATCAATTGGTTGCAGAGATATGGAATTTTAAACACCTTCAAAATATTTTGAAACGACCTATAGTACATTTGATTTGAATAGTCTAAGTTTTGTGTTTGTGCTGAATTGAAAGTGCATACACATGACAAATTGAATTACCGCCAGTTTACGCTACAACATCGCCAATGATAGCTACTTCTACAACATCGGCAATGATAGATACTTCTACAACATCGCCAATGATAGATACTTCTACAACATCGCCAATGATATATACTTCTACAACATCGCCAATGATAGATACTTCTACAACATCGCCAATGATAGATACTTCTACAACATCGCCAATGATAGATACTTCTACAACATCGCCAATGATAGCTACTTCTACAACATCGCCAATGATAGATACTTCTACAACATCGCCAATGATAGCTACTTCTACAACATCGCCAATGATAGATACTTCTACAACATCACCAATGATAGATACTTCTACAACATCGCCAATGATAGATACTTCTACAACATCGCCAATGATAGATACTTCTACAACATCGCCAATGATAGATACTTCTACAACATCGCCAATGATAGATACTTCTACAACATCGCCAATGATATATACTTCTACAACATCGTCAATGATAGATACTTCTACAACATCGCCAATGATAGATACTTCTACAACATCGCCAATGATAGATACTTCTACAACATCGCCAATGATAGATACTTCTACAACATCGCCAATGATAGATACTTCTACAACATCGTCAATGATAGATACTTCTACAACATCGCCAATGATAGATACTTCTACAACATCGCCAATGATAGCTACTTCTACAACATCACCAATGATAGATACTTCTACAACATCGCCAATGATAGCTACTTCTACAACATCGTCAATGATAGATACTTCTACAACATCGCCAATGATAGATACTTCTACAACATCGCCAATGATAGATACTTTTTTAGGTAGCTGAATTAATGGTTGGAAGTTCATTGGCGATGTTGTAGCGTAAACTGGCGGTAATTCAATTTGTCATGTGTATGCACTTTCAATTCAGCACAAACACAAAACTTAGACTATTCAAATCAAATGTACTATAGGTCGTTTCAAAATATTTTGAAGGTGTTTAAAATTCCATATCTCTGCAACCAATTGATTGATTATGCTGAAATTTTGCATATGGTCTTGTGATTTTTTGGTCCCAAGAAGTACATTCATTTCCTCACCAACAAACGTATAGTTTTAAATATTCTTTATTTGAAGTATACAAATTTAAGGCATTTTGGTCAAACCATATATTTGGAGGAATTACCGCTTCATATGAGTGAGCACCCACGGACTTGTCATCTTGAACGTAATGCGCGCCAATTTCCCTGTTTTAAGCACTAAAAAACACATAAAACGCGTCATAGTTATAATTTTATATCCGGTGCATCCCATTTCCTGTCGTTTTGTTGTGATTTATGTGCAACGGCGTATCCTAATTATTGGGTAATTTCGTTAAATTTGTGATCTGTTAGTCAATGGGTATAAAAGTAAAGTTCCTTACATTGCAATCAGTGGAAATAAAGGTGTATAAATATTTTTGCATAGAAGCTAAGCGTGGAAAACTGTATCGAAGCATCTCAAAGCCAGAAAAGAGAACTATTCACGCATTGGGTATAAGCAAACGCTTTTTCAAACAAGTGCTTAAAGCTAACGGAGTGTCCAGTTCAATCAAGACTAGGACGCTAGGAAGAAAGAAAGTAGTAGATAGTTTTGACAAGGAAGTGATTAGAAGAGCAATTTGTAAAATGTTCGATTCCAAAGAAACTGTGACTTTAAGAAAACTGAAAATTCGACTGAGAGCAGAAAATGACATTGTTGTGTCGAAAACAACATTATGGAGAACTGTTAGAAGCATCGGTTTTACGTTTAGAAAGTACGATAGTGGTAGAAATGTCATCTGCGAGAAGCCGCACTTAGTTTCTATGAGGAGTAAATATTTACGTGAAGTACGGGAAATGCGTAACCAAGGTTATGATATTGTATTTCTAGATGAATCTTGGATAAATTCTCACCACACAAGTGCAAAGGAATGGCAGTTATCAGATGGAAGTATTAAAAGATGTGTACCCACTGGAAAAGGACAGCGTATTATAATGGCACATGCAGGCAGCCGAAAAGAAGGGTTGGTGAAAAATGCAGAACTTATATTCACCTCTAATTATACTGACAACAGGGACTATCACACCGAGATGAATGGCCATATATTTAGAGAGTGGATTGAAAATACTCTTCTTCCAATTCTAGACAGACCATCCTGTCTGGTAATGGACAACGCGTCGTACCACAACGCTGTGGCAGAAGAAGACAAAATTCCTACATCTACCAGTACAAAAGATGTTATAAAGATCTGGCTAAGAAAGGAAGGAATTCCATTTAACGAGGGATTTTTGAAACCTGAATTACTGTCACTTGTTAAGAAATCGCAAAAGACCAAAGTATTCCAAATAGACAAAATCATTCAACAGCATGGTCATACGTGCTTGAGACTGCCCCCTTATCATCCACAATTAAACCCCATTGAACTCGTTTGGGCAAAAATTAAAGGGCAGGTGGCAGCTGAGAATACAAGTTTTAAACTATGCGATATAAAAGGACTGACATATGCTGCTCTATCACAGATTGACAAAGATTTTTGGTGCAAATGTGAAGATCATGTCTTAAAAGAAGAAAATGACTATTGGAAAAAAGATGGACTATCGTTCGTTCAGCCCAGATTAGTAATCAATATGTTAGACTCCTCTGATTCAGAATAAATGAAATAATAATGGACGTTTTTATATGTCCGCATGATCAATCTTTAGCTAAAGTTGATAACGTTTTGAAAATGTAAAGATTCTTGATATGTATACTGCAGGCATGCAAAGAAACTAAATCACTTTCATATGTCTTGTTTACGTAAAATAATGAAAGTCACATGGAAAGACATAAAACGAACAATGTAGCTCTTTACAGTGAAGAGGATCCCGTGCTTACATCGGACTCTTTAGTCACATGCGTACCCATAAACAATAACTTTGCTTGATATGTCATGCTCGTTATCGCTCGCAACGGATAATTAATTTTTTTAAATGTATTCTTTGTTGTATATTGTTTAAATAGTTTTCATTAATGGAACTGTTTATACGCTGATTTGTTTTAGACCGTCTGTAAAGGCTATAACATTGACATTCTCATAGTATTTTAAAGAAAGTAAACAATAGAAAGTAAACAGTTGATAAACGCCTCCAACTTTCAAGTTGTGTAGAGACGCCTATGTCGAGAAGCTGATTTCCATTAATGTACGGTAAATTATTTTCTCCAGGAGCAAAAAGATCCGTAAATTCACTGAGATCAAAGGAAAGTGCTGCTTCATGATGAAGCATACTTCCTACATCATTAAATTTTGTGAAATCGGTGGGACCTTGGAAAAACAAGGCCAGATGCAAAAAATCAAGTTTGTAAGTGCAGGGAAAGAGGAGATATTTCATGTTAAACGTGAACATTTAGATTTGAAACGACCAATAGTATCTGTCTGTCTACCTCCTACACTATAACGCCTTTATCGCTACCAAAGATAATACAGATATATATATATATATATATATATATATATATATATATATATATATATATATATATATATATGAGCATATAATGCAATTTAAAATTAGAATAATCTAAAATAATAATAAATATTTCAGACTTCCGGTCAATATGGCGAATAGGGCGGCAGGAACCGTTGAGGCTCAGCCTGATAAGCATTCCTTGATCAGTTTCCTCATATTCCAAGTCTGGCTTGCTGCTGGAGCTACTGAGTTTAGTGCTCTGTTTTGTGCTTGTCATCCGGATCGTTTTTCGATATTCCGATTGCTTACGATGAATGATGATATCGTATGACGAAGGACAGTTCAGCTGCGTTCACGTTTCGGTGCCGCCTGGCCTTATATCTTTTGGCGTGTGCTATAGCTGCTATAATGGAGACTGCAGCTGCCTTTCTTTGTTTGGATCCTTCAATGGGATGAGTTTTCATTCAGATGATTCCACTGGCACATTCAGCAGTTATAGATTTTAATTCGTTTGAAGTGATACCGGGTCCTTCGACTAACCATAACTATACAAATATGAGGGGGCTGATTGGTCTCGGCGCATGACGCCGGCTTCGAGAAAGAGAGGTTGTGGATTCAAATCCCGGCTGCACTAGATGGGATAGCTATCTATGATTTCTCTCTCTCTGCGGCAACCACCCCTGGTCTCAGCAGCGAGGCCCGGCTTAAAACGTCAATTACTCATTGATGGAAAAGAATATGAGCACCTCCTAAGTTGGAGTTATCTGCCTGTGTGGTGAGGGACCCCTGTGCACACGGCTGCCAGGGAAAAGCGGATTAACACGCAAAATTCAGTTCCTAGTCTGTAGGGGCTTCACCGGAAATTAAAGCTGGCGAACGCAAAAAAAATACAAATTATTGGTTATTGGTTATTTGTTATGGGTTATTGGTTATTGGTTATGGGTTATGGGTTATGGGTTATGGGTTATTGGTTATTGGTTATTGGTTATTGGTTATTGGTTATTGGTTATGGGTTATTGGTTATGGGTTATGGGTTATGGGTTATGGGTTATTGGTTATGGAAGGCCTCGGTATCACTGCAAACGAATTAAAATCCATAATTAAGTACCACAGAGCGTCAGAGACCCTGTGATTCATGGATTTGTTTCTTCTTTATTTGGTACAATGATAGAGTTCATATGAACTTTTAGTTAGAAAAGGACAAAAACAAATTCTGTATCTGAAAACATATCCATCTTTTCTTATTTTTGAAATATATTTACATATGCACTTTTATCATGCAAATACGTGACAGTGTCGCTACAAATTGTTGCCAATACAGAACTGAGCAAAATATCAACAATTCGGCGGGTTCTCACAACTCAACAGTCGACTTTGCCGTGAAAAAAAAGGAAAAACGTAGAGTTTCTAAAAATAATACGCAAGTCAGCGATGCTCATCCTGTGGTCGCTGGTACCCTGAACCGCATTTGATGAAATTCGAAAGAGTATTTTTATGGAAAGATAAGTACATATTTTTTAGTGTTATCTCAATATCAATATAAAGGACTCAGCCTTAATAACAAAAAGATAGAAGTAATAGTAATAACAAAAAAAAAGACATCACTACAGTGCAAAAAATAAAGACATGTGGAACAATATTAAAACATGTAAATGAATTTAAATATTTGGGAACTTTATTAATCTCAGACGGAAGATGTACAACAGAGGTGAGATGCAGAATAGATCAGGCAAAAGCAGCTTTCCAAAAAATGGTGAAGATACTATGCAATCCATTTTTGACAATAGAAACAAGAAAAAGAGTTCTTAAATGTTATGTAGAGCCAGTCTTAACATATGGATGTGAATCATGGACAATTGGACAACAGACAAAAAAATCACTGGAGTCTGTAGAAATGTGGTTTTACAAAAGAATGTTGAGAATACCATGGACAACTAAGAAGAGTAATGAAAACGTTCTGAAAGAGGTCAAAGCAAAAACAGAGCTAATTTTCAATAATAGGAAGAAACAATCATCATTTTTTGGCCATGTAATGAGAAGAGAACAGCTGGAATATATTGTAACAATTGGAAAAATTGAGGGACGAAGAGATAGAGGGAAGCAAAGAGAAAAAATACCAGACAGCTTTGGAGAATGGCTTGGCAGAAGGTCAACAACAGAAATGATAAATAACTGTCGCAATCGAAAGTTGTGGAGAGACATGATCACCTACGCCAGCAGGCCCGGTACTTGATGATGATGATGATGATGATCTCAATATTTCCTTTATCCATGTACTGTTGGCTTGAAGCTTGTCAGTAGAAGATAGAAATGAATAATATAACGTTGGAAGCTCTTTCATAAAGTAAAGTATAGATCCTTGCTATTTTTGGGCCATGTTAAAAGACACAGGAGCCGCGATAGCTCAGTGGCTAGTGAACTGGACTACAAAGGGTAGGGTTCGATCCCAAACGAGGGCTTCCGGGTTCACCCAGCCTTTAATGGGTACCGGATATTATTTCTGGGAAAGTAATGCGGCACGGGCGTAATACTAACCACCTTACCCCAGAAATCATGTGCCGAAGGTCTGTAAAATTTATGGTCACAAACACCATATTCCCTATACGCTACTTGGCGTGACGGGAGTACTTTACTTTTTTTTTACTTTTAAAAGACACAACCGGCCTACTTAAAGTAATCCTGGAGAGGAAAATGCAAGGTAAAAGAGGCAGAGGCAGACCAAGACTAACATGGACGAGTAACATTAAAAGATGGACAAATCAGCCTATGACAACCTGCACCATTAAAGCAAGAGTCAGAGCAGAATGGCGCTCCATGGTAGCCAACCTTTGTTGCGGAGATGGCACTCGATGATGACGATGATGAAAGATCCTTCATACGCCAAGTGGCGTATAGGGAATATGTTGTTAGTGACAATGCTTGCTTGCGTTCGTCCGACGACTAAGGGAGTATACCTCTTCATTATCATCCCTTAAAAGGAAGTTAACTAGACGTGTCTACGTTGTGTTGTGGTTTGCAGTATAACTGTGATATTTGCGCCTTTCGGCCCAACACATCCGACTTCAGTACGACATTTTTGAGTACTGGGTTGTCATCCTTCTTTGATCCCTACTTGTTTGGCCAGACTAGACAGATTAGTCTGTTACTAGAGGCACCACGGAGAGGCGGAGCAGATTCAGGATGGTCCTGGCGAACGTCATCAGCCGTGCTTCGATGACAACTTCCGGCTCTGCTGCTGTGTCTTCCCTTCCGTTAGTGACCATAATTTGTACAGACCTTCAAAACATGATTTTTGGGATAATTTGATCGGTATTACGCCCGTGCCGCTTTACTTTCCCACCAAAAAAGTCTGGTACCCATTTAAGACTGGGTGAACCCGGAAGTCATCGATCAGAATCGAGCACGAACCCTTGTTCTTTATGGTCTAGTTCACTGACCATTGAGCTATCGCGGGTCGCTAGCCATTTTCTATGCGAGATTATCTTTATCTTTCATCTCTCCCTTCCAATCTACAATATGCAACCATCCACCCATCCACTATCCATCCATCCATCCGTCCATCCATCCATCCGTCCGTCCGTCCGTCCGTCTGTCTGTGTCTCTGTCTGTCTATCTGTCGCTCTGTATGTCTATCTGCTACAACTAACCTATGTAGCTATATTGAAGTGAGTCATGGACGATAAGATAGGCAACACAAAGAACTTTCAGGCAGCTGAGATGTGGTTTATCAGAAGAATGCTATGAATTCAACGGATAACAAAAATTACAAATGAAGAATGTTTAAAACGAGTTGGAGAATCCAGAAATATCAAAATTAAGGAAGAAACAGTTTACATTTATTGGGCATGTGATGCGAAAAGAAGGCATTGAGAATACTATAACAACAGGCAGAATGAATGAAAAGGAGAACAGCGGAAAACCGAGAGAAACAGTATTGATGAACTCATCCAAATGAGATAACAAAAGATCACCGACTGAAATTATGACGTGCATGAAAGACCAAGTGATTTGGAGAGAGACGATAGCCTGCACCAAGCGGCATGGCACCTGATGATGATGATGGTGATAATGTCTGTCTGTCTGTCCATCTGTACGTCCGTCCAACCACCCACCCACAAATCCAACCATCCACCTACCTACCTACCTACCTACCTATCTACCTATCTACCTACACCTCTTCTATGTAACATGGTCAGCACTACGCCAGAAGCTATATTTCCCGTTAATAAACTCGTTCCCATTTAAGGCCGCACAATGCCTGAAGCCATTGATTAGGATTGAACCAAAACGTCTTGCCCTCGGTTGCCCAGTTCACAAACCACCTCGCTGCAGAGACTGCCTCACATAATAAACTCACTGCTTAATTAAATCATCCCTCAGAGACCTGGGGAATTGGGTACAAACAGAATGAATAAAGACAAAGAAGAGGGAAGCATTTATAAGTGCTGAGAAACACTGTATTTGATTAGACATATAATGTCAGCTAGACACGAGTCATATATAATTCATTCTGGCCGAGGCTAGATTGAGTTAGTCCTAGACTTGACCCGAGTGATATAAGGGGATTCCGTGGGTCTGATTACAAGGTGTTGAATACTTTCCCTTAATATTACATATTTCTATAATTCTATTGCAGGAAAATAAGATTCAGACTGTGTTCATCACTATCATGTTCTTTGGTTATTTGGTTATGGAAGGTCCCGGTATCACTGCAAACGAATTAAAATCCATAATTGCTCAACCGCCCGTGCCAGTGAAATCATCCGAATTACTAACTCATCTCCAAAACAAAGAAAGGTAGCTGTAGTCCCCATCATAGCAGTCTCAGCACACGCCAAAAGACAAAAGGCGAAACCGCACAGAAAGTGAACACAGCCAACTGTTCCCTGTCATACGATATCATCATTCATCGTAAACAATTGGAATATCGAAACATGATCAAAACGGATGAGACACACAGCTCACAGTGTGCACAGAGCACTTTTCTCAGTAGCTCCTGTAACAAGCCGGACTTGGAATGTGAGGAAACTGCTACAAGGACCACTTTCATAACTATCATGTGCTGTGTCTAAGAAAATTATTTATAATTGTTATTGGAGCTGGTGGAGGAATGTAACGTACATTTCTACAAAGTATATGTATTTCCTACCAGCTTTACATCATCACTGCATTTATTTGCTTGTTCCCTATATTTGTTTTTGTGTTTATTGCTACGAGGATTTTTTATTAAACTTTTACAGTTGTTTATTTGTTCACTTTTCACTGCCACTGATGACTTTCACGGTTGTTTGTCACTGATCATTTAATTATTTGATAATGATAGTTAGTGTCTTTCCAAGAAGATACAGTACTCATGTTTCTTCTATCATACATTCCAAGGAAATAAAATACTCATGTTTCTTCTATCATACGTCCCAAGAAGATAAAATACTCATGTTTCTTCTATCATACATTCCAAGAAGATAAAATACTCATGTTTCTTCTATCATACATTCCAAGAAGATAAAATACTCATGTTTCTTCTATCATACATTCCAAGAAGATAAAATACTCATGTTTCTTCTATCATACATTCCAAGAAGATAAAATACCCATGTTTCTTCTATCATACATTCCAAGGAAATAAAATACTCATGTTTCTTCTATCATACGTCCCAAGAAGATAAAATACTCATGTTTCTTCTATCATACATTCCAAGAAGATAAAATACTCATGTTTCTTCAATCATACATTCCAAGAAGATAAAATACTCATGTTTCTTCTATCATACATTCCAAGAAGATAAAATGATCATGTTTATTCTATCATACATTCCAAGAAGATAAAATACTCATGTTTCTTCTATCATACATTCCAAGAAGATAAAATACCCATGTTTCTTCTATCATACATTCCAAGGAAATAAAATACTCATGCTTCTTCTATCATACATTCCAAGAAGATAAAATACCCATGTTTCTTCTATCATACATTCCAAGGAAATAAAATACCCATGTTTCTTCTATCATACATTCAAAGTAAGTAAAGTAAAGGTAAAGTACGAGACTTCAATCGGCGACTTAGCACGCTAGTTTTCACCCATATATACTCGGCCGCCTAATAAGAAAAGTGTTCGGTGGCTTCTGGACAGTGTCGCTTCAAGCATCGAAACTCACGACGCGAGCTGGCATTCCTCACCTTCCCAGAGAACTACCCTGGTACTAATTTCTGCTAGTGGCTGAGTCAACCGCAACAAGACAACACGAAAACAACAATAAGACAGCAACAATAATTCAACGAAAACAAGATAACAACAACAAAACAACAAGACAACATAAAAAAAACAACAAGACAACATAAAAAAACAAGTCAACAACAAAATCAACAAGGAATTGTGTCACATGATCTTCATTGTTTTTATTTTCTGTGTTGCTATTGTTAATCTTCTTTTGATCTCGTTCCAACAGTCTCCATTGTTAGTTACTAAAGATCCCAGATATTCATAGTTTTGTTACAATTTCCAGTTCTTCACTGTCAAGTATAGTTTTGTGTTGGCTTTCTGATTTATCAAAAGACATTACTTTAGTTTTCTGCGTGTTTATGAAGAAGTTTCGCTCTTCATTGTGTTTATTAACAAACTCTACTTCTTTTTTAATCATCCAAAACGGTAATACAATAGGAGTAATACAGGAAGGGCAGGGGGGAATATAAAAGTAGTAATATAAGAGGGGGGATACAAAAGTAGTAATATAAGAGGGGAATACAAAAATAATAATATAAGAGGGGGATACAAAAGTAATAATATGCTTGCTTGCGTTCGCCCGATTACTAAAGTATTCTAGAGAATTCGTAGACTATAGAATCCCTCTTCATCATCTGCCCTTAAAAGGACGTTAAGTGGGTGTGTCTGCGTTGTGTTGTAGTTTGCAGTATAACTGATAATTGCACTTTTCTGCTCAACACATCCGACTTCAGCACGACCTTTTTGAGTACTGGGTTGTCTTCCCTCTTTGATCCCTACTCGCTTGGCCGGACTAGTCAGGTTAGTCTGTTACTAGAGGCACCGCAGAGAGGTGGAGCAGGGTCTGGATGGTTCTGGTTCACCGATCCTGGCGCAAGCCCTCAGCTGTGGGTCACTGACAATTTCCAGCTTTCAAGTAATAATATAAGAGGGGTAATACAAATGTAATAATATAAGAGGTGGAATACAAAAGTAATAATATAAGAAGGGGAATACAAAAGTAATAATATAAGAAGGGGAATACAAAAGTAATAATATAAGAGGTGGAATACAAAAGTAATAATATAAGAGGGGGAATACAAATGTAATAATATAAGAGGAGGAATACAAAAGTAATAATATAAGAGGAGGAATACAAAAGTAATAATATAAGAGGTGGAATACAAAAGTAATAATATAAGAGGAGGAATACAAAAGTAATAATATAAGAGGTGGAATACAAAAGTAATAATATAAGAGGGGGAATACAAAAACGATAATATAAGAGGGGGAACACAAAAACGATAATATAAGAGGGGAGCACAAAAACGATAATATAAGAGGGGGAACACAAAAACGATATAATATAAGAGGGGAACACAAAAACGATATAATAAGAGGGGGGATATAAGAAAGGGGATACAAGAAGGGGAATACATAAGTAGGGTGAAACAGGATGAATAAACAAGTAGAAGTAGAGGAAATGTGAGAAGAAGAATAAATGAGGAGTAATAGAGGACCGAAGTACAAGATGAATAATACCAACATAAAAATATAGATTGAACAATAAAAGATTTAAAATACAGGTTGAATAATAGAAGAATAGAAATACAATTTGAATAATTCATTATCGAGTGCCATCTCCCCAACGAAAGTTGGCTACCATGGAGCGCTATTCTGCTCTGTCTCTTGCTTTGATGGTGCAGGTTGTCATAGGCTGCTTTGTCCATCTTTTGATGTTACTCGTCCATGTTAATTTTGGTCTGCCTCTGCCTCTTTTACTTTGTATTTTCCCCTGCAAGATTACTTTTAGTAGGTTGTTGTGTCTTTTAACATGGCCCAAAAATCGCATTTGTCTTGTTTGAATTGTGTTTTGTAGTTCTCTTTTCATTTTTAGTTGTTTTAAGACTTCATCGTTTGTTTTCTTTTCTTTCCATCCAATTCTACCTATTCTTCTATCTATCCACATTTCAAAGGCTTCAATTTTCTGTTGTTTTCTTGTCTAATATCCATGTTTCTGCACCATAAAGCAATGTTGAGAAGACATAACATTTTGCTATTCTTAGTTTTAACCCTGGTGTTATTTGTTTTGATGTTAGTATGTTCTTCATGGCATTAAAATTACTTTTTGCCATTCCTATTCTTTTGAATAATTCAACAGTAAAAATACGTTTTTTTTTTTTAAATTGCGTTTATCAATTTCGCCTCTGACGAAGTCCCTAGAGACTAGGAACTGAATATTGCATGTTTATCCCTTTTTCCCTTTCAGCCGTGTACATACGGGTCCCACGCCGCATAGGCAGTTAACTCCGTATTCGGAGGTACTCATTTTTTTTTTCCGTCGATGAGTAATTGACGTTTCCAGCCGTTCCTCGCTATTGAAACCAGGGGTGGTTGCCGCAGAGAGAAATCATAAATACAAATCCCAAATGGTGCAGCCGAAATTTGAACTCACAACCTCTCTGTCTCGAGATCGGTGTCTTGCCACGAGAGCAACCAATCTCCAAAAATGCATGTACAATAAATCTACTATTAAAAAAATTAAGTTGAGTTTCAAATAGAAGTAAAAAAAAAATAATAAAAGATGGAATATATAAAATTAGTAATACAAGAATGGAATTAACGGATAAGTGATACTTCTTCTTTTCTTTTAACTTTAAACTCCCTGTGGAGCATAATAAATAAAAGTAAAGTTACTCCGTCACGCCAAGTGGCGTATAGGGAAATATGGTGTTAGTGACCCTATATTTTACAGACATGATTTTTGGGGTAATGTGGTCGGTATTACGTCCGTGCTGCTTTACTTTCCCAGAAAAAAATCCGGTACCCATTTTAAGGCTTGGTGAACCCGAAAGCCGTCGGTTGGGATCGAACCCCTACCCATTGTCCATTGTAGCCAGTTTACTAACCACTGAGCTATCGCGGCTCCCTGTGGAGCATAGGTCCTCAGCAAACACTTTCCAAGTCGTTCTGTTTCTTGCCATTCTTTTAAGATCATCCCATGTCTTCCTCATCATCTTCATCTCTGCTTCTATCTGTCTTCTCCAAGAATGCTTTTGCCTTCCTCTTTGTCTTTCCCCTGGGGTTTCCAAAAGAAGTAAGTAAAGTAAAGTACCCCCCGTCACGCCAAGTGGCGTCTCTGCTGTATAATACTCTCAGTTGGCTTCCGCAGTGTGTGTCCTATCCAGCGCCTTCGTCTTCGCTGTATCTCTTTATCCACTGGTATTTGACTGGTACATTTCCATAATTCTATGTTAATGATTTTGTCTTGCCATTTCCATCCTTTTATTCTGCATAAGCATCCATTAATGAAAGTCTGTATCTTCATGATCGTAATTGTTGTTGTTCTCCATGTTTCACAGCCATATAATAGGACTGACTTAACATTGGAGTTGAACATTTTTATTTTTGTATTTAACCTAATTTCTTTGGACTTCCATATGTTTCACAGTGCAACAAATAAGTGATACTATAAGAATACAAAATGAGTAATACAAGAATGGAAGTACCGGATAAGTGATACTATAAGAATACAAAACTAGTAATACAAGAATGGAAGTACCGGATAAGTGATACTATAAGAATGCAAAACTAGTAATACAAGAATGGAAGTACCGGATAAGTGATACTATAAGAATACAAAACTAGTAATACAAGAATGGAAGTACCGGATAAGTGATACTATAAGAATACAAAATGAGTAATACAAGAATGGAAGTACCAGATAAGTGATACTATAAGAATACAAAATGAGTAATACAAGAATGGAAGTACCGGATAAGTGATACTATAAGAATACAAAACTAGTAATACAAGAATGGAAGTACCGGATAAGTGATACTATAAGAATACAAAACTAGTAATACAAGAATGGAAGTACCGGATAAGTGATACTATAAGAATACAAAACTAGTAATACAAGAATGGAAGTACCGGATAAGTGATACTATAAGAATACAAAACTAGTAATACAAGAATGGAAGTACCGGATAAGTGATACTATAAGAATACAAAATGAGTAATACAAGAATGGAAGTACCAGATAAGTGATACTATAAGAATACAAAATGAGTAATACAAGAATGGAAGTACCGGATAAGTGATACTATAAGAATACAAAACTAGTAATACAAGAATGGAAGTACCGGATAAGTGATACTATAAGAATACAAAACTAGTAATACAAGAATGGAAGTACCGGATAAGTGATACTATAAGAATACATGATGAATGACACAAGATGAAGATGAATCTCTATTTCTATCTATTGACCTTTCGAGACGAAGACGGCACATTTGGGCAGAAGTTCTTGACTTTTTGTCCGACAGTCATGGTATCAAGTTTCAGACTTTGCACAGGACCCGCATTGTACCTCACCACACGTCTCTGTCCTGTATGAGTTGTTCGTTCTCACCCAGGGAGTTGATGCCTGCTGGTGTTGCTTCTCGTCTAAGTGTTGTTTTTAGTGTTTATCTAGGTCGGTCTTCGTTTTTCTTTTACCATCAGGTTCCCACTTGAAGGCCGTAGGTTGAGGAATACGAGATGTGGATTACATGATGGTACATGATGAGGAATACGAGATGTGGATTACATGACGATACATGATGAGGAATACGAGATGTGGATTACATGATGATACATGATGAAGAATACGAGATGTGGATTACAGGATGATACATGATGAAGAATACGAGATGTGAATTACATGATGATACATGATGAGGAATACGAGATGTGAATCACTAGATGATACATGATGAGGAATACGAGATGTGAATTACATGATGATACATGATGAGGAATACGAGATGTGGATTACATGATGATACATGATGAGGAGTACGAGATGTGGATTGCATGATGATACATGATGAAGAATACGAGATGTGAATTACATGATGATACATAATGAAGAATACGAGATGTGAATTACATGATGATACATGATGAAGAATACGAGATGTGAATTACATGATGATATATGATGAAGAATACGAGATGTGAATTACATGATGATACATGATGAAGAATACGAGATGTGAATTACATGATGATACATGATGAAGAATACGAGATGTGAATTACATGATGATACATGATGAAGAATACGAGATGTGAATTACATGATGATACATGATGAAGAATAGGAGGTGCGAATTACATGATGATACATGATGAAGAATACGAGATGCGAATTACATGATGATACATGATGAAGAATACGAGATGTGAATTACATGATACATGATGAGGAATACGAGATGTGAATCACTAGATGATACATGATGAGGAATACGAGATGTGAATTACATGATGATACATGATACAGAATACGAGATGTGAATTACATGATGATACATGATGAAGAATAGGAGGTGCGAATTACATGATGATACATGATGAAGAATACGAGATGTGAATTACATGATGATACATGATGAAGAATACGAGATGTGAATCACTAGATGATACATGATGAGGAATACGAGATGTGAATTACATAATGATACATAATGAAGAATACGAGATGTGAATTACATGATGATACATGATAGAGAATACGAGATGTGAATTACATGATGATACATAATGAAGAATAGGAGGTGCGAATTACAGTATGATACATGATGAAGTATACGAGATGTGAATTACATGATGATACATAATGAAGAATACGAGATGTGAATTACATTATGATACATGATGAAGAATAGGAGGTGCGAATTACAGTATGATACATGATGAAGTATAGGAGGTGCGAATTACAGTATGATACATGATGAAGAATAGGAGGTGCGAATTACAGTATGATACATGATGAAGAATAGGAGGTGCGAATTACAGTATGATACATGGTGAAGAATAGGAGGTGCGAATTACAGTATGATACATGATGAAGAACAGGAGGTGCGAATTACAGTATGATACATGATGAAGAATAGGAGGTGCGAATTACAGTATGATACATGATGAAGTATACGAGATGTGAATTACATGATGGTATATGATGAAGAATACGAGATGTGAATTACATGATGGTACATGATGAAAAACACGAGATGCGAATTACAAGATGATACATGATGAAGAATAGGAGGTGCGAATTACAAGATGATACATGATGAAGAATACGAGATGTGAATTACAAGATGATACATGATGAAGAATAGAAGGTGCGAATTACAAGATGATACATGATGCACAAGATGTGAATTACAGGATGATACATGATGGAGAATAGAAGGTGCGAATTACAGGATGATACATGATGGAGAATAGGAGGTGCGAATTACAAGATGATACATAATGGAGAACACAAGATGTGAATTACATGATGATACATGATGAAGAATACAAGATGTTAATTACAGGATGACACATGATGAAGAACACGAGATGCGAATTACAAGATGATACATGATGAAGGATACGAGATGCAAATTACCCAAAATGATACATGATGAAGGCTACTATTTGTGTAATTCAAGAAAGAAAATACATGATGAGTTTTGCAAGAATTAAAATTCAAGGCAGCAAATACAAAATAAGGAACGTAAGAGTATGAGTACAGAAGAAAAAGGTAATAAAACAATATAATTCACAGGAACCACTACTTATGAAAGATCAAATTTACGTGAGGGGAAAGATTACGCCCCCTCAGACAGAACTAGAACCTTCAGAAATTGATTTCTTTCAGAAATCTGATCTTTCCACGAGAAGTGCGAGACAGAACGTGATTTCACGAGATCAAACTTATTCCAGGCACGTGCTCTTTGCGTGAGCTAGCATCTGTCATGACAAGATGGCGAGTAAATAAGGCAAGATTATCCACACGGGAGTTTTGATTCCACAAGCTCGTTATTAACATACTTCATCCGGTGAATATTTGTATCAATTCATTTATTATGTAATTAATGTGATACTCAAGGTGGAATAAAAACATTGAAATAATAAACCTCCATTTCAACATTTGTTGCCGACAATAAGTCAAATAACCTCTGCCGAGATGAAATGCGTTAGACGAATGACATGAAACAACTTGAGAAATAAGATCAGAAATGAAGAAGTGGGTGAAAAGATAAGAATAATTCCCTCGTTAGAATACATAAAGAAATAACTTAAGATATTCTGATGATACTGTACTACTAGCAGAAAATCTACAACAATTAATTAATGAGATAAACATGGCATATAAAAAATATGGACTAGATATGAATGTCAAAAAGACTAAAACTATGATCATAAACAAAGAAAATTATCAAGACCCACAAGTTCAGAACTACAACTACCTGGGACATACTATAACCAGTGATGGAAAATGTACAACTGAAATAAAAGAATAGGAATGGCAAAAAGTAATTTTAATGTCATGAAAAATATACTAACATCAAAACAAATAACACCTGGGCTAAAACTAAGAATAGCAAAATGTTACGTGTTCTCAATATTCCTGTATGGTGCAGAAACATGGACATTAGACAAGAAAATAGAACAGAAAATTGAAGCCTTAGAAATGTGGATTTATAGAAGAATAGGTAGAATTGGATGGAAATAAAAAAAAAACAAACGATGAAGTTTTAAAACTAAAAATGAAAAGAGAACTACTAAACTACAATTGGAACAAGACAAATGAAATTTTTGGGGCATGTTAAAAGACACAACAGCTTACTAAAAGTAATATTGGAAGGAAAAATACAAGGTAACAGAGGCAGAGGCAGACCAAGACTAACATGGACGAGCAACATCAAAAGATGGACAAATCAGCCTATGACAACCTGCACTATCAAAGCAAGAGACAGAGCAGAATGGCGCTCCATGGTAGCCAACTTTCAATGCGGAGACAGCACTCAATGATGATGATGATGATGATGTTGATGAGACAGGTAAACAAAAAGACGACAAAAGGCCATCAAGATATCATTTTCTAACAAGAATGTTCAGAGCTCATTTGATAACTAAAACAACCATCGTGGAAATTCTAAAACTGGCCTACACAAAAGGAGAGTATCTAAAAAAATATCAGAGAGAAAAAAAATTGAGATTTTTCATGCACACTATGAAAAGAGGGATGTCAGAAAGATAGAAATAGCTACTTACTACCGCTACCGAAGCCAAACAAGGACCATTTTCAGATCAGTGTCTACAGAATCATCACAATGCAGAACACTGCGGGCAAGCTACTGGAGAAAATAGTTTCCCGTGTCCTCACCTGCCACCTTGAACAGAAACGCGTATTCCCACCCACACTCGGAGGTTATAGATATAACAAAGAGACATGGCTCAATGCGGCAGTCTTTGCTTATGACGTCTTCGAAGGCTTCCACAGACGAGAGGAGACATGTGCTGCTGCTATAGATCTGGAGGATGCATACAACTGGGTACCATTTTAATATCTCATGCATATGCTCCTCAAACTGGCGGTGCAGCCCTTACTCATAAGTTGGATCGATGCGCCACTGTTTCAGAGGAAGGTGATACTCAGATGTGGAATTTGGTCTTCCGAGCCAAAACCCATTTGTACAGGGCTACCACAAGGCTCACCATTGTCACCAGTTCTATTTAACGATCACGGAAAAACAGCTGGATGGGAGGGGAAGAACTTTGACTTTTGCTGATGATATTCTGATATATCGACAGGGAAGAGATAGACGGGGAATCGCCTCCACAATGCAAGACGAACTCGATCGCATTTCTTCCTGGTGTGGGGTTTCAGGTGCCTTGGTTAATCCTAATAAAGCATCAGTTTCATGGTTCTCTCTTAACAATCATATCGTTAATACGACCACACCGGTACGAATGGGAGCTGATGAGGTGACCAGGGACAAGATGATGACATACCTCGGAGTTAAGTTTGATCGCAGTCTGTTTTCGGTACCACGTCAACCATGTGATAACAAAATCCCGCAAAGGATTAGCCGCCTGGAAGGTCATGGCAGCTGCCAACATCGAGCAGAGGCTACTTACTCTTCTGTTCCAGGGATTAGTCCTCGCACCAATCGAGTATGCCCTGGCAATTCTTACTGTCAGTACGACTAAAATTGATAGAATGGAGAAAATACAAAATGAAGCCATGCGCATTATCTTGGGATGTACAAGGGACACTCCCTGTGTAGCAATGAGGTATCTTCTTGACTTTCCAACCATGGATGACAGAATCAAGTTCTGGAGAGCACGAGCATACCTTTAGTACAGATAAAGAGCATCCATTGCACCACGTGCTCAACACAGGGAAAGGTGCCAGGCTTAAAAGAGGCAAATCATGGGTGGGCTGAGCAGAAGATGTCATTAAACAGATCAGTGGGCTTACCAATATCAGCGTTGGTGAGGAGTGGATACCGGTACCTACGTCATTCAAGGGGACTTTCTCGTGTATTGTCACACTGGACAGAAAAAGTAGGGAACAGAACCCGGTCGTGGTTAATGCTGAGGTCAACGGTCTCATCTGCGATAACACCGATGAGAAAGATGTAGTCATCTATACAGACGGATCTGTAAGACGACACCAAAGAAGTGCATGGGCATTTACAGCCCGCTCGGAGGGCAGAATAGTCTACGAAGACAGTGGTGCATATGTCATGACCACGAGTAGCATGACAATGGAGGCGATGGCAGTGACCAAGGCATTCAAATGGTTAGAGTCACAAGACTACACCCACGCATGTGTACTGAGTGATTCGATGAGCATGATAAAAAAAAAGTGGAGGCGGGCTCTGTACGCATGCAATGGGTAGAGTCATTGCAGTAGTCAAAAATACGTAAGGTCACCTTTGTCTATGTCCCTAGATATGCAGGAGTACGGGGAAATGAAAGAGCGGACAGGTTGGCTAGCTGCGCTGTCGTTGAGGACGGTCAACCAATGGATCGGGCGGACATCATCAATGCCCTCCGAGATGTGGGAAGAGCACAGGACTTCGACAAACACAGATCAACGTCACTTCTTCGGATGATGGAAATGGGAGTTAAGATGGGCACAGCCAGAAATGAGAAACTTGGTGGCCGTGTAAGAAGACTTATCAACCAACATAGAACTGGAGTCGTCAGTCGCTGGACGCTGCAGGACTTGCTGAGGAGGGGATCTGAGCACCTATGGACATGTTCGTAGTGCAATGATGATGACCCGCAAATAACTCAATAACTGAGGAGGGGATCTGAGCACCTATGGACATGTTCGGAGTGCAATGATGATGACCCGCAAATAACTCAATAACTGAGGAGGGGATCTGAGCACCTATGGACATGTTCGGAGTGCAATGATGATGACCCGCAAATAACTCAATAACTGGGGTGGGGATCTGAGCACCTATGGACATGTTCGCAGTGCAATGATGATGACCCGCAAATAACTCAATAACTCAATAACTGAGGAGGGGATCTGAACACCTATGGACATGTTCGGAGTGCAATGATGATGACCCGCAAATAACTCAATAACTCAATAACTGAGGAGGGCATCTGAACACCCATGGACATGTTCGGAGTGCAATGATGATGACCCGCAAATAACTCAATAACTGAGGAGGGGATCTGAACACCTATGGACATGTTCGGAGTGCAATGATGATGACCCGCAAATAACTCAATAACTCAATAACTGAGGAGGGGATCTGAACACCTATGGACATGTTCGGAGTGCAATGATGATGACCCGCAAATAACTCAATAACTCAATAACTGAGGAGGGGATCTGAACACCTATGGACATGTTCGGAGTGCAATGATGATGACCCGCAAATAACTCAATAACTGAGGAGGGGATCTGAACACCTATGGACATGTTCGGAGTGCAATGATGATGACCCGCAAATAACTCAATAACTGAGGAGGGGATCTGAACACCTATGGACATGTTCGGAGTGCAATGATGATGACCCGCAAATAACTCAATAACTCAATAACTGAGGAGGGGATCTGAACACCTATGGACATGTTCGGAGTGCAATGATGATGACCCGCAAATAACTCAATAACTGGCAAAATGCAGGAAAAGAGAAATCAAAGAGATAGCTTGATATCGTGGGACGGTAGACTGTCAAAAGCAGAATTTATACAACGCAGAAAGATACGTCAGAGAGTAGTCCAAGGACATTGTTTAACAATAGTATCATCATGTTGACAATATCTTCATGTTCAACAATATCTTCATGTTCAACAATATCTTCATGTTCAACAATATCTTCATGTTCAACAATATCATCATGTTGGCAATATCTTCATGTTGACAATATCTTAATGTTCAACAATATCTTCATGTTCAACAATATCTTCATGTTCAACAATATCTTCCTGTTCAACAATATCATCATGTTGGCAATATCTTCATGTTCAACAAAATCTTCATGTTGACAATATCTTCATGTTGGCAATATCTTCCTGTTCAACAATATCATCATGTTGGCAATATCTTAATGTTCAACAATATCTTCATGTTCAACAATATCTTCATGTTCAACAATATCTTCCTGTTCAACAATATCATCATGTTGGCAATATCTTCATGTTCAACAATATCTTCCTGTTGGCAATATCTTCATGTTGACAATATCTTCATGTTCAACAATATCTTCATGTTCAACAATATCATCATGTTGGCAATATCTTCATGTTCAACAATATCTTCCTGTTGGCAATATCTTCATGTTCAACAATATCTTCATGTTCAACAATATCTTCATGTTCAACAATATCTTCATGTTGACAATATCTTCATGTTCAACAATATCTTCATGTTCAACAATATATTCATGTTCAACAATATCTTCATGTTCAACAATATCTTCATGTTCAACAATATATTCATGTTCAACAATATATTCATGTTCAACAATATCTTCATGTTCAACAATATATTCATGTTCAACAATATCTTCATGTTCAACAATATCTTCATGTTCAACAATGTCTTTATGTTGACAATATCTTCTTGTTCAACAATATCTTTATGTTGACAATATCTTCTTATTCAACAATATATTCATGTTTTGACAATTTCTTCTTTGTTCAACAATATCTTCATGTTCAACAATAATTTAATGTTCAACAATATCTTCATGTCCTACAATATCTTCATGTTCAACAATATTTTCATGTCCAACAATATATTCATGTTCAACTATTTCTTCATGTGCAACAACATTTTCATGTTCAAAAATATCTTCATGTTCAACTATATCTTCATTTTCAACAATATCTTCATGTTCAACTATATCTTCAGGTTGACAACATTTTCATGTAAAACCAAATCTTCATATTCAACAATATCTTCATTTTAAAAATAACTTCATGTTGACAATATCTTCTTGTTCAACAATATCTCCATGCTCAACAATATCTTCATGTTCAACAATATCTTCATGTTCAACAATATCATCACGTTCAACAATACCTTCACTTTCAAGAATATCTCCCTGTTCAACTATATCTCCATGTTCAACAATATCTTCATGTTCAACTATATTTTCATGTTTAACAATATCTTCATGTTCAACTATTTCTTCATTTTCAAGAATATCTTCATGTTCAACAATATCTTCCTGTTGACAATATCTTCATGTTCAACAATATCTTCATGCCCCGACTGGACTACCGACGTTCGGACAACCCGTGTTCGATTCCCGCTGGGAGCAGTGTGAATTGTACTCGTGGTTGGAAAAAAAATACCCCCACGGTGGACCCAGCCGTTGGCAGAAATGGGTACCAGGATATTATCCTGGGAAGGTGAGGAATGTCGCTTCGCATCTGAGTTTCGATGCTTGAGGCGACACTATACAGAAATATCCGAACATTTCTGGATAGGCGGCCGAGCACATATGGGTGGAAACTCACGCGCTAAGACGCCGGTTCAAGTCTCGTACTTTACCTTTATCTTCATGTTCAACAAAATCTTCATTTTCAAGAATATCTTCATGCTCAACAATATCATCATGATCAACAATATCTTCATGTTCAACAATATCTTCATGTTCAACAATATCATCACGTTCAACAATATCTTCACTTTCAAGAATATCTTCCTGTTCAACTATATCTCCATGTTCAACAATATCTTCATGTTCAACTATATTTTCATGTTTAACAATATCTTCATATTCAACTATTTCTTCATTTTCAAGAATATCTTCCTGTTCAACTATATCTCCATGTTCAACAATATCTTCATGTTCAACTATATTTTCATGTTTAACAATATCTTCATGTTCAACTATTTCTTCATTTTCAAGAATATCTTCATGTTCAACAATATCTCCGTGTTCAACAATATCTTCATGTTCAACTATATCTTTATGTTCAACAATATCTTCATGTTCAACAATATCTTCATGTTCAACTATATCTTCATGTTCAACTATATCTTCATTTCCAAGAATATCTTCATGTTCATCAATATCATCATGTTGAACAATATCTTCATGCTCAACAATATCATCATGTTCAACAATATGTTCATGTTCACCAATATCTTCATGTTCAACAATATCATCTTGTTCAACAATATCTTCATGTTTTGACAATATCTTCTTTGTTCAACAGTATCATCATGTTCAACAATATGTTCATGTTCAACAATATCTTCATGTTCAACAATATCATCATGTTCAACAATATCTTCATGTTTTGACAATCTCTTCTTTGTTCAACAATATCTTCATGTTCAACAATATCTTCATGTTCAACAATATCTTCATGTTCAACTACATCTTCCTATTTTATAATATCGTCATGTTCAACTATTTCATCATGTTGAAAATATCTTCATGTTCAACAATATCTTCCTGTTGACAATAACTTCATGTTCAACAATATCTTCATGTTCAACTATATAATCATGTTGACAATATCTTCATGTTCAACAATATCTTCCTGTTGACAATATCTTCATGTTCAACAATATCTTCATTTTCAACCATATCTTCATGTTCAAATATATCATCATGTTGACAATATCTTCATGTTTAACAATATCTTCATGTTCAACAATATCTTCATGTTCAGCAATGTCTTCTTGTTCAACAATATCTTCATGTTCAACAATATCATCATGTTGGCAATATCTTCATGTTGACAATATCTTCATGTTCAACAATATCTTCATGTTCAACAATATCTTCATGTTGACAATATCTTCATGTTCAACAATATCTTCATGTTCAACAATATCATCATGTTGGCAATATCTTCATGTTGACAATATCTTCATGTTCAACAATATCTTCATGTTCAACAATATCATCATGTTGGCAATATCTTCATGTTGACAATATCTTCATGTTCAACAATATCTTCATGTTCAACTATATCATCATGTTGACAATATCTTCATGTTCAACAACATCTTCATGTTCAACTCTATCATCATGTTGACAATATCTTCATGTTCAACAATATCTTCATGTTCAACAATATCTTCATGTTCAACAATATCATCATGTTGACAATATCTTCATGTTCAACAATATCTTCATGTTCAACAATATCTTCATGTTCAACAACATCTTCATGTTCAACTCTATCATCATGTTGACAATATCTTCATGTTCAACAATATCTTCATGTTCAACAATATCTTCATGTTCAACAATATCTTCATGTTCAACAGTATCTTCATGTTCAAAATATCTTCATGTTGACAATATCTTCCTGTTGGCAATATCTTCATGTTGACAATATCTTCATGTTCAACAATATCTTCATGTTCAACAATATCATCATGTTGGCAATATCTTCCTGTTGACAATATCTTCATGTTCAACAATATCTTCATGTTCAACAATATCTTCATGTTGACAATATCTTCCTGTTGACAATATCTTCATGTTGACAATATCTTCATGTTCAACAATATCGTCATGTTGACAACATCTTCATGTTCAACAACATCTTCATGTTCAACAATATCTTCATGTTCAACAATATCTTCATGTTCAACAATATCTTCATGTTCAACAATATCGTCATGTTGACAATATCTTCCTGTTGGCAATATCTTCATGTTGACAATATCTTCATGTTCAACAATATCTTCATGTTCAACAATATCATCATGTTGGCAATATCTTCATGTTCAACAATATCTTCATGTTCAACAATATCTTCATGTTCAACAATATCTTCATGTTGACAATATCTTCATGTTCAACAATATCTTCATGTTCAACAATATCTTCCTGTTGGCAATATCTTCATGTTCAACAATATCTTCATGTTCAACAATATCTTCCTGTTGGCAATATCTTCATGTTCAACAATATCTTCATGTTCAACAATATCTTCATGTTCAACAATATCTTCATGTTCAACTATATCATCATGTTGACAATAACTTCATGTTCAACAATATCTTCATGTTCAACTATATCATCATTTTGACAATATCTTCATGTTCAACAACATCTTCATGTTCAACTCTATCATCATGTTGACAATATCTTCATGTTCAACAATATCTTCATGTTCAGCAATATCTTCATGTTCAACAATATCTTCATGTTCAACAACATCTTCATGTTCAACTCTATCATCATGTTGACAATATCTTCATGTTCAACAATATCTTCATGTTCAACAATATCTTCATGTTCAACTATATCTTCATGTTCAACTATATCTTCATGTTCAACAATATCTTCATGTTCAACAATATCTTCATGTTCAACAATATCATCCTGTTCAAAAATACCTTCATGTTCAACTCTATGTTCAACTATATCTTCATGTTCAACAATATCTTCATGTTCAACAATATCTTCATGTTCAACTATATCTTCATGTTCAACAATATCTTCATGTTCAACAATATCTTCATGTTCAACAATATCATCATGTTCAAAAATACCTTCATGTTCAACTCTATGTTCAACTATATCTGCATGCTCAAAAATATATATGTTCAACAACTTCATCATGTTCAACAATATTTTTACGATCATCATCATTGTCTTCATCACTGTCACGATAATCATCACCAATTTCATGATCACCATCATAGTTTTCATTATCATCGTCATCGTAATCTTCATCATCATTATCTTCACTATTATTATCTTCACGATTATAGTCATCTTCATCATTATCATCATCTTCACAATTATAGTCATCATCATCATCATCATCATCATCTTCACTATCATCATCTTCACGATTATAGTCATCTTCATCATCATCTTCACTATCATCATCTTCACGATTATAGTCATCTTCATCATCATCATCATCTTCACGATTATAGTCATCTTCATCATCATCTTCACTATCATCATCTTCACGATTATAGTCATCTTCATCATCATCATCATCTTCACGATTATAGTCATCTTCATCATCATCATCTTTACGATTTATAGTCATCTTCATCATCATCTTCACTATCATCATCTTCACGATTATAGTCATCTTCATCATCATCATCTTCACGATTTATAACCATCTTCATCATCATCTTCACGATTTATAGTCATCTTCATCATAATCCTCACGGTCACCATCTTTGCGATCATAATCTTCATCACTTTCGTCATCAGCATCATCATCATCACTTTCCTCGTTATCATCATTTTCAATATCATCACTTTCGCCATAATCATCCTCATAATCATTTCTTTTCATGTTCTTCGCCGTTAATTCTTCTATTCACAACAGAAAGAAAAACAAACCTCCTCTAGCCGGAGCAAGTAGTCATTATAAGTAACCCATAGTTCTTCATTAACTTTCTTGTCTGAAAGCCAGAATTCGATTCTTAGTTCTCTGTACAGCTCACGTGTTTGAAGTACATGCTCTGGATTCTCTAGACCGGCTTATCGTCTAAACTGTGTGGAAGTAATGGTCTCCAAGTCTGTTAAGGTCAGTGTTCAGTCTACACTGCACAGATTGAAGTCGCAAGATTGTGGTCTTTTGTGGTCTCTTTAGGTTCAGGGTAAGGTCTTGTGGTAATTTACTCTTTGTATTTCTGTTTGCTATTCACTTCTAACATAAATAATTTGCGATATGCGGATGACACAGTCTTAATAGCAGAGACAGAGAATGAACTACAAGAAATGATAGACATAATAGTAAGAGAAAGCACTAAGAAAGATCTCAGTCTAAATAGTAAGAAGACAGAAGTAATGGTTATATCGAAGAAACAATAATCACCAGCATGCGGCATAAAAGCAAACAGGACAAATTTTAAACAAGTGCAAAACGTCAAATAATTTGGCACTATAATAACATCGGATGGAAGATGCACCACGGAAATAAAAAAAAAAGAATAGCTCAGGCCAAAATAGCATTTCAGAAAATGAAAAATATATTATGCAACAAATCTATGTCAATAGAAATTAGAAAGAGAGTTCATCGGTGCTATATAGAACCAATTCTGACCTATGGAAGCGAATCATGGACAGTAGACAAACAAACGAAAAGACGATTAGAGGCCACAGAGATGGAATTTCTCAGAAGAATGTTGAAAGTTCCCTGGACAGCTAAAAAGACCATTGAGGAAGTTCTCAAAGAGGCCAACACAAAAAGGGAGCTCCTAAAAACATCAGAAATAAACAATCAACATTTCTCGGGCACATCATGAGAAGAGGAAAGTTGGAATACTTGGTTACAACTGGCAAAATAAAAGGAAAGAGAGATCGCGGACGACAAAGAGAGAAAATACTGGATAGCTTGGTATCATGGCATGGAAAACAGTCAACAACAGAACTGATACGATGCACTGTAGATAGAAGATTGTGGAAGGACATGACTACGCCACCTGGTGTGGCACATGATGATGATGATTCATTTCTAGCGTTAGCGGGTTAGAGTTCTGTCATTCCAAAGGAGGAGTAAGACGTCTCCTTTCCTCCGCTAGTCTTCGGGACACCCATGGGCAAGGTGGAGCCCCCGTTTAGCCCCCCTATCAGAGTTATGTGAAGCCATTGGAGCAGATGGTGGATGGTGTTGTGGGAGCAGCCGACAAGTAGTGCCGGTTATGGTCCCCACATCGCGATGGCAGGCAGATGATCTCATGTATAGAGACAATGGCTGCAATCTCCGGCTAGTACAGTCACGGCCAAGAAGGAAATGAATGGCAAACTACCTTCTTATATTGCCTAGTATAATCATGACAAACCACACCTTAACATCTACAACTAACGACGTTAATGGGCAAACAAATGAAAAGACGATTAGAGGCCACAGAGATGGGATGAGGTTGTGGAAAGACATGATCACATACGCCAACCGGTATGGCACATGGTGATGATTCATTTCTATATATTATTTTGATTTGTACTTTCATTTCTTTCGTTGGTAGAAAGTTGAACAAAGATTGATCCTTATGAGAACCTGCTTTTTATATCTTGTTAGGTGGACTTGATGGTGTGGGTGTAAGGCATAGGGTTATGGACAGGGAGGTTCTGGGTTCGATTCCGGGCACAAGCGGAGGGAATTTTTAACTTGAAATCTGTGGTTTCTTTGTGGCTTTACCATCCCCTGGTCTCTGGGTAGTGAGATCTGATGCCTAGCCCTCTCTGAGTAGTGAGATATGATGTCCAGCACTCTCTGGGTTGTGAGATCCGATGTCTAGCCTTCTCTGGGTAGTGGGATCCGATGTCTAGCCTTCTCTGGGTAGTGGGATCCGATGTCTAGCCTTCTCTGGGTAGTGATATCCGATGTCTAGCCTTCTCTGAGTAGTGAGATATGATGCCTAGCCCTCTCTGAGTAGTGAGATATGATGTCCAGCACTCTCTGGGTTGTGAGATCCGATGTCTAGCCTTCTCTGGGTTGTGAGATCCGATGCCTAGCCCTCTCTGAGTAGTGAGATATGATGTCCAGCACTCTCTGGGTTGTGAGATCCGATGTCTAGCCTTCTCTGGCTTGTGAGATCCGATGTCTAGCCTTCTTCTGGGTAGTGGGATCCGATGTCTAGCCTTCTCTGGGTAATGATATCCGATGTCTAGCACTCTCTGGGTAGTGATATCCGATGTCTAGCACTCTCTGGGTAGTGGGATCCTCTATCTAGCCCTCTGGGATACGGCAAAAAACAAGAAGTCCCGTGTGCACTCGGCCACGATAAAGAACCGTTGGCAGTTAAAAGTTGAAAGTAGCAGGCAATATTAGCCGCTGCCCATGACAATTGCTATGCAAATTTACTCATGCCGAAACGGATATTTCGGGTCTAAAGGTTCCACATATCACAGCTTTGCCTAAAGATAATGACAAAACGCATCAACAGCCACGAGCGATCGCTGAAAAGCAGAGGATATATGGTCTGTCATCCTGTTCACACTTTACATACCAAAGTCACACTTTACATACCAAAGTCACACTTTACATACCAAAGTCACACTTTACATACCAAAGTCACACTTTACATACCAAAGTCACACTTTACATACCAAAGTCACACTTTACATACCGAAGTCACACTTTCTTTACGACCTGACCAATTGAGAACTGAGAAAGAAACAAATTGAAGGATACAGCAGATTTAAAAATCGCACCAGCATTGTAATTATTGAACAAATCTAAATGTTTTATCCATCAAATGAAAGAAGATTGGAGTAAGAGTACATATGTAGTAAAATAAATGTTAAAATAGTATAATAATAATAATCATCATCTTTTATCATGTATCCCCAGACCGGCCGTACGTTAATCTTACGGTCTGTTGTTCGACGTGCGACGGGGATAATTTGAAGACTAACTGTGTGTTTATATGTTCGGAATTGGAGTCAACAACGATGGCCTAACATCATCAAGCGCTATACATTTTTAAAAAGTACGACGATCATCATTTTTAAGAGGACGTGAACTTCCGGTATATGGTGGATAGGCGGCGGGAACAATTGAAGGCTATGCATGAAAAGTGTTCCTTGTTGCAGTTTCCTCATATTCCAAGTCCGGCTTGTTGCAAGAGCTACTGAGTTAAGTGCTCTGTGCACACCGTGAGCTGTGTGTCTCATCCGTTTTGATCATGTTTCGATATTCTAATTGTTTACGATGAATGATGATATTGTATGACAGGGAACAGTTGGCTGTGTTCACTTTCTGCGCGGTTTCGCCTTATGTCTTTTGGCGTGTGCTGAGACTGCTACTATGGGGACTAGATACACCTTTCTTTGTTTGGGAGATGAGATATTAATTCGGATGATTACGCTGGCACGGTCGGTTGACCAATTATGGATTTTAATTCGTTTGCAGTGATACCGGGGGCCTTCCATAACCAAATAGTAATAATTATAAAGAAAAAGAAGGTTAACAGAAAAACGTCTCAGAATCTGTAATAAGTGCATTTTTCTTTCACATTTCATTTAGTCTGTCAGTCTTTTAAAATTACATACGTTCTTTTCGAATTCAATAACAATAGGTAGAGCCACGATAGCTCAGTGACTACTGAACTGGTCTAACAAGGACGAATGGTCGAGTTCGACCCTGATCGACAGCTTCCAGGTTCACCCAGCCTTAAATAGATACAGGGATTGCTTTTTTCTGCGAAAGTAAATTTACTTCATAACCAACATTTCGTTTCCTAAATGTCTAAATGAACTCACACTCAAACTACAGCCACCTATGTTGTTAATTGACCCACGGGCTGACATTGTGTGACGTTTCGAGCCTTGCAATCAGAATTGTTGGGTAAAATGACGTTAGTCGTCTAAAGCTCGCATATCTGAAAACATCATAAACTTTTATTCTTCTTCTTCTTTCTTCTTCTATCCTTCCTCTGTTGCCGTTGGCGTTGAGGGGAGAAACAATCTGCGATTCTTTGCTCTTCTGTTGGCCTCTTCTGATGTTATCCCTCCTAGTGACTCTAGTATTCCCTTTATCCATCTCTTTCTCGGTCTTCCTCTTAATCTGGCGTTCTCGTAGCGTTTGTTTATGGCTCTTTGTGTCATTGTTAGTTCTATTTGTCTTGTTATGTGGCCGAACCAATTTATCTGTTGTTTCTTTATGTATACGATGGCTGGTTCAATTTCGAGTTTCTTCCTCAGGTCAGTGTTTCTTACTCTGTCCCTTATCTGTTTCCTGTCATTCTTCTGACACATTTCATTTCGGTGGTCGTTATCTTTCTTATTGTTCTAGAGTCCAGCGTCCAATTCTGGCACTGATAGCACAGAGTTGGTAGAAAAATTGATTTGTATATTGCCCTTTTTGCTTCCGTAGTTATTGCTTTGTTTTTCAATAGTGTTGATACTTGGCCCATAACTTTGATTTCAGGATTTCACTCTTTATTCCCCGTGAAATTATAAATGGATGTCACTCAAACAAACGAGTCGACAAAACTAAAACATGTCCAAAATAGGAAAGGAAGAAGGAATTTAAAAAAAAACCTGGCCATACGGAAATGACACTGTAACCAAGCACACATTGTGACGTCATTCGGTGACCTTTAATGTGAAACAAGAACTTTGTGAAAACCCAAAAATGTGCAAAGAATGGGGGATTTGAAACGAGCAAATGAAACTTTAACATAAGAAAGTGAAACACTTAACATTTATCATGTTCTAGCCAAATCTTTTAGTTTGACCTTATCTACCTTGCTAAAATATAAAACATTCAGTTTGAATTTATCTACAACGCTAAAACATAAAACATTTAGTTTGACCTATCTACAACGCTAAAGCATAAAACATTTAGTTTGACCTTTCTACAACGCTAAAACATAAAACATTTAGTTTGACCTATCTACAACGCTAAAACATAAAACATTTAGTTTGACCTATCTACAACGCTAAAACATAAAACATTTAGTTTGACCTATCTACAACGCTAAAACATAAAACATTTAGTTTGACCTTTCTACAACGCTAAAACATAAAATATTTAGTTTGACCTATCTACAACGCTAAAACATAAAACATTTAGTT
Organism: Megaustenia siamemsis; assembly: GCA_032433765.1. NCBI lineage: Eukaryota > Metazoa > Mollusca > Gastropoda > Stylommatophora > Ariophantidae > Megaustenia > Megaustenia siamemsis. The sequence goes on along the minus strand of JAVIAB010000025.1, from coordinate 15,381,098 downwards.
TGACCTATCTACAACGCTAAAACATAAAATATTTAGTTTGACTTATCTACAACGCTAAAACATAAAACATTTAGTTTGACCTATCTACAACGCTAAAACATAAAACATTTAGTTTGACCTATCTACAACGCTAAAACATAAAACATTTAGTTTGACCTATCTAAGGAGCTAGGTGTCAGGTCGAGTAATTTTACCTACTACTGTATGCTGCAAACAGTACAACCTGTGGCTGCCCTACTGCCTTGCAGGTAAGCTCGGGAGTGTAAAAGGCTAAGGGAGGGTACCCCGAAGTAAAACAACCCCACTGCCTTGTGGGTGAGACATTTTAGTCAAAGGCTAGCGGAGCCAACCGTAAACAAACCGACGGAAGGCAACAGAAAACCACCGTCGTAATTTCTTTGTACAATCATGAATCGCCACAATAATAGAAATCACAACAACGTTAAGGGGAATTCCAATGGAAAACCCTCGTTCGGTAGGGGACATCATGTGCTACAGGTGATACCAGATCGTAATCAAGCTACTGTAAACAAAATAAAGATAAAACAGACTCTTAAAATAGGTAATTAATTACGTATGTATGGATCCTCCAGTCTGCCCTCAAGCGGGTCCTCCTTATTTCCCGTCCCGAGGTACTCACTCCTTCCAACCGCCCCCCCCCCTTCCGAGAGAACTATACTCACCCTTACATATCATCCTCACAACTTAGCTGCTGTGAGGATACTCAACCGCTACCGTTCCATTCTCCTCTCTGACTCCACTACCCGTCTACTTTTTAGTGATCCCCCGATGATCGCTTTTAAGCGCGACAGGAATCTGATAGATATTTTGGTTAGGAGCCATCTCCCTCGCTCCCACCCTCAACACTTCGGTACGGCCCCTTGTGATCGTAACTGCATCACCTGTGCCTATGTGCTCCCTACTGACTCGGTCTTGTTCCCTAATGGACGGTTCGAGATCAAGCATAGCTTCACATGTGTGTCCCGCAACATCATTTATGCCATCATACGCCAACGATGCCACATGACCTATATTGGTGAATCTGGGAGAAGATTAGCGGAAAAATTTTGTGAACATCTTCGTGATGTCCAACAGAATACTGGTACTCCGGTGTCTTCCCACTTCAACTCCCTTGATCACAAGGGCAAAGACGACATCCGTGTCACTGGTATTGTCTTTTGTCACTCTGGCGACCGCAGCCGCTATACTTTAGAAAATCGCCTCATAGTCCAGTATGGTTCGCTGACCCCACGAGGTATGAATGTATCACACTTATACACATAGTTTCCTTTTGGTTGCTCCTTCCCTTTTGCAAAGCCTTCTCTACTGCACATATTTGGGTTCTTTGATCTACTTACTATGCCATGCTATTTATAGTTCTACTCCTCGAGTCCCTAATGAGACACTTCGGTGTTCTCCTCTATACCTTTTATCTGTGCTCCTTACCCCTTATTTGTTTTTATTTTACCCCACTCTCGGACATCTCACTCTTGCTGCCTTTTGAGCACCTGTTGGTCTGCTGTTATTTTCTTTCTCCTTTGTGTTTGCACACTGACCCCTGTGTGAACTCCTCTGGTTCTGTGTGCATTTGCGCACATTTCTGCACGTTTCTGTACGTTCACGACAGCCGCACTTGGTTGCTATTTCCTTTTCGTTTTGACCTCTGTTTACACACAGGATAGTTAATTTTGTTTTCTTTAACACATTTCGATTGTTTTTGTTTTGGTTGTTTCGTTATTGGTTTTGTGTGTGCGATTTTTATTTTGTTCCTGATGAAGGCCTATTGGGCCGAAACGTCGTTTAGTCTGTGTCGTCCACTTATCACGTAAAGCTTCTTACATACCATTTTTTTATATTTTTTAATTTTTCCTCACATTCAGCTTTACTGCAGCTTCGCATTTTTATGCCTTAACCCTCTTCTTCTTCTACCTTTTTATCACCCAGTGAAGCATAGGTCTTCAACAAACACTTTCCAAGTCGTTCTGTTTTTTGCCATTCTTTTAAGATCATTCCATGTCTTCCCCATCATCTTCATCTCTGTTTATATCTGTCTTCTCCAAGAATTCCTTGGTCTTCTTCTTTGTCTTTTCCCCTGGGGATTCCAAAAAAGGACCTGTTGTGTAATACTCTCAGTTGGCTTCCGCAGTGTGTGTCCTATCCAGCGCCATCATCTTCGCTGTATCTCTCTATCCACTGGTATTTGACAGGTACATTTCCATAATTCTATGTTAGTCATTTTGTCCTGCCATTTCCATCCTTTTATTCTGCGTAAGCATCCATTAATGAAAGTCTGTATCTTCGTGATTGTCAATTTTGTTGTTCTCAATATTTCACAGCCATATAATATGACCGACATAACATTTGAGTTGAACATTTTTATTTTTGTATTTAAGCTAATTTCTTTGGACTTCCATATGTTTCCCAGTGCAGTGAAAGCTCCTCTTGTTTTTGATATCCTTATTTTGGTATCATTTTCATTTCCTCCCTATCGAACACGGTGAGAATGACAAATAATTGGTTATCGTGATGTCAACACGCTGTTGAGAGAACAGAACGAATGAGACACAAACCAGGAAGTTGTCAGGACCTAGTCACATGTCACATGGATTCTAACTGGTTGGGTGGATATTTTTTTATATTTTTTTCAAAATAATTTTCTTCCCAGCTCCTTGCTTTCATCTCAAAAGTTCCATTTGAGGTCTAATTCTCGAAATTTTGTTGCATTTTTTTTTATAAAGATGGCGTGAGGCCAGTACATTGCACTTATTCTAAACAACAATATTTTACACACAGAACAAAACGAGCCCTCAATAAACGTTGCGAGAATACCAGACCCAAAAGTCGACCTATAAAAGACAGATCGAGGGAATATTTTCCACATCCACATATTTTATCATGCTCATCGAATCACTCAGTATGCAGGTGTGGGTGTAGCCTTGCGACTCTAACCAGATGAATGCCCTGGTCACTGTCATCACCTCCATCGTCATGCTACTCATTATATGTTTATATTGTATTTTTTTTTTCGTTCGCCAGCTTTTACCTCTGACGAAATCCCTAGAGACTAGGAGTTGAATTTCGCGTGTTAATCCAGTTTTTCCTGGCAGCCGTGTGCTCATGGGTCTCTCGCTGCAGAGGCAGATAATTCCGACTTCGGAGGTTCTCATATTTTTGTCCGTCCATGAGTAATTGACATTTCAAGCCGGGTCTCGCTGCTGAGACCAGGGATGGTTGCCGCAGAGAGAAATCATAAATAAAAATCCCAACTGGTGTAGCCGGGATTTGAACCCACAACCTCTCTGTCTCGAGGCCGGCTTCTTGCCATTAGAAGCACTAGGAAACATAACAGCCGCAGAAGCCAACGGAAGACCGCAAATGATATCTCCCCTCGACGCTGAAGGGCAAATGAGGAAGGAAAGAAGAAGGAGAAGAAGATCTTATGAGAGTGGTTACAATGTGTGATGATGCCACCCAAACATAAAACGTCACATCCTTAGCTCAAGTCAATATTTATGTCCGAATGAGATTTTAGCTCTTAATTCATTTCATTCATTGAGTGCCGTCTCCACTTCGAAGGTTGCCTACCATGGAGCGCCATTCCTCTCTGTCTCTTGCTTTTATGGTGCAGGTTGTCATAGGCTGTCTTGTCCATCTTTTGATGTTACTAGTCCATGTTAGTTTTGGTCTGCCTCTGCCTCTGTTACCTTGTATTTTCGCTTCCAATATTACTTTTAGTTGTCTGTTTTGTCTTTTAACATGCCCCACAAATTTCATTTGTCTTGTTCTAATTCTGTTAACCTAATTCAATATAATAATTGAGTTTTGAATAATTTAATTTTAGCTCTTAATGCTTGTTAGAAAAATCCCTCTGTTTTTTTTCTCGTTTATTCACCTGACTCTTGTATCCTAGATGGGGAACGGACAATTAGATGCAGTGCTGCGGTAAAGCTGGTAGCAAGGAGCCAGTAGTGGGGTGTAATTTACACTCCTACAAGGTACGACAGCTTTACAAAAAAGGAACACAACAGAATACTGACGTTTCGGCCTACATGCGGCCTTATTCAGAGAACAAGGACAACGATAACAAACGATGAGGTACAGATAAATGCTGCTACATCTAGGATGATAAGGACTGGTAAGTGAAGGAGAGGTGAACAGATGGATAAGAGATGAGATGGTGATACAAGTGAGAGATGTCTCACATGTTGGAGGATAGGTGAAATGTGGAAATATAAAATGTTAAGTAAAGATTAATTGTATATAACAATCGCCTTAGCTGGCAGGATCCGTTACGCTCACACTGTCGTCACAAATGGAAACTAACCTAAATGTCATCATCATCATCATCATCATCATCAAGTACCGGGCCTGCTGGTGTAGGTGTAACCATCTGAAGGAGGTACAGCAATTTATAGGTGGTAATGAAGGAGTAGGAGGTACCATTTTCATACTCATTCGAACACTGTTTCTAATTTTACTTGGAGCCCTTCGTTTATTTCTTTATTCTTCTGTTCATTTCTAACTTCATAGTACAAATGATGTTATTGTCAATTTCTATCTAAATTACAATCATCTCATTCTCCCTATCCTTGTCTAATTATCCTTGCCTAACTATCTTTGTCTAACTATCTATATAATCGGCCGTTACCCTACTTTGGTACGTTCCCCATCGAACGCACCACCCTAATCTATCTATGTATCCCTATCTATCGGCCTGTTTACATTATATCCTTCTGGATCATCTGCTAACCTCTAACGATTTCATTCTATCTCTCTCTAATCATATCTACTTCTTTCAACGGTTCGTCTCCATGATGTTGTTCTCACCTCCAGCACGTCTTCTCTCTTCGATGGTCCGGCTCCAAGTGACTAGTCTTCTCTAGTTTCCTTGCAACCGTAACCCCCGCCACGTCATGCCCCCATCTTTACGTCATTTTCTCTTCTGTATAAGTAAGTGCTTCATTTATATTTCCCTATTCTCTATCTCTTGGTGTGTACTTTCCTTCACACCATTCCCCGCTATTATATACTCTTAGCCGTACTTCCTCTGCTATACTGGTGTGGGTGATCATGTCCCTCCACAACTTTCGATCTCGACAGGTATTTATCATTTCTGTTGTTGACATACTGCCAAGCCATTCTCTTAAGCTGTCTGCTATTTGTTCTCTTTGCTTCCCTCTATCTCTTCGTCCTGTTGTTACAATATATTCCAGTTGTTCTCTTCTCATTACATGGCTAAAAATGATGATTGTTTCTTCCTAATATTTGATATTAGCTCTCTTTTTGCTTTGACCTCTTTCAGAGCGTTTTCATTACTCTTCTTAGCTGTCCATGGTATTCTCAACATTCTTCTGTAAAACGACATTTCTATAGACTCCAGTGATTTTCTTGTCTGTTGTCCTATTGTCCATGATTCACATCCATATTTTAAGACTGGCTCTACATAACATCTAAGAACTCTTTTTCTTGTTTCTATTGTCAAAAATTGAGTGCATAGTATCTTCCTCATTTTTTGGAAAGCTTCTTTTGCCTGAGCCATTCTGCATGTCACCTCTTTTGTACATCTTCCGTCTGAGGTTAACAAATTTCCCAAATATTTAAATTCATTTAACTGTTTTAATATTGTTCCACTTGTCTTTATTTTGCACTGAGGTGATGTCTTTTTCTTGATGTACTTGATTTATCTTCATTTCGTTGTTGTTTGTGTTTTTCTCGTTGTCTGAGAATGGCCACATGAAGGCCGAATTTGTCAGTATTTTGTTGTGTTCCTTGTTTGTAAAGCTGTCACCATACCTTGTAGGAGTGTACTTTACACCCCTCTACTTGCTCCACTTGTAAGAACAAGCTCAATTATTGTCAAATGTGAGAGTTTCTGGAAACGTAATATTCAATTGTAAACGAGCAAATCAACTAACGTATCAATGACAAACAACCGTGTCTTGATTCTATAACGCACCCATTCAGCTCTCATCTTCTTCTTCTATACTTCCTCCATTGCCGGTGGCGTTGAGGGGAGAAACAATCTGCGATTCTTTGCTTTTCTGTTGGCCTCTTCTGATGTTATTCCTCCTAGTGACTCTAGTATTCCCTTTATCCATCTCTTTCTCGGACTTCCTCTTAATCTGGCGTTTTCGTAGCGTTTGTTTATGGCTCTTTGAGTCATTGTTAGTTCTTTTTGTCTTGTTATGTGGCCGAACCAATTTATCTGTTGTTTCTTTATGTATTCGATGACTGGTTCAATTTCGAGTTTCTTCCTCAGGTCAGTGTTTCTTACTCTGTCCCTTAAGCTGTTTCCTGTCAGACTCATTTCATTTCGGTGGTCGTTATCTTTCTTATTGTTCTAGAGTCCAGCGTCCAATTCTGGCACTGGTAGCACAGAGTTGGTAGAAAAATTGATTTGTATATTGCCCTTTTTGCTTCCGTAGTTATTGATTGCTTTGTTTTTCAATAGTGTTGATACTTGGACTATAACAGCTTTCATGTTTGTTGAAAATATGAAACTTTGACAGAATGGCCGTTTCCTTATTTATATTTTTTTTAAAAATAAATAAAAGATAAAAATATCTCCGTTTTTTTGCCGCATCTTATTAATATGCGCAATCAGTGTATCCCTGCCTGGGGCTCTGCCTGGGAGAGTTTCAATCCTGGCAGGTTCTATTAATCCGGACAGATTTGCGCGTGGACATGTCAGACAAGAAAGGGCGCTTTGACCCCTACAGGCTACAGGCTACAGGCTACAGGCTACAGGCTACAGGCTACTGCGCAAGGGGACATCCTTCTCGGCTCACATAATAATTACTTTGTGAAGCAGTAAGATTAAATTGTGTAGACCTAATATAGTTTTTTTGTTACATTATATTATATTACATTATATTAAATAATCTAAGGTGTGCTGATGATACAGTCTTAATCGCTAAGAGTTAAAATGAGTTACAAGAAGTGTTGGACATTATAGTGAAAGAAAGCAAAAATAAAGGACTCAGCTTTAATAGCAAAAAGACAGAAGTAATGGGTACAACAAAGAAAAAGACATCACCTCAGTGCTGAATAAAGACAAATGGAATAATATTAAAACAGGTAAATGGATTTAAATATTTGGGAACTTTGTTAACCTCAAACGGAAGATGTACAAAAGAAGTGAGATGCAGAATGGCTCAGGTAAAAGCAGCTTCCCAAAAAATGAGGAAGATACTATGCAATCTATTTTTGACAATAGAAACAAGAAAAAGAATTCTTAAATGTTATGTAGAGCCAGTCTTAACATATGGATGTGAATCATGGACAATAGGACAACAGACAAGAAAATCACTGGAGTCTGTAGAAATGTGGTTTTACAGAAGAATGTTGAGAATACCATGGACAGCTAAGAAGAGCAATGAAAATGTTCTGAAAGAGGTCAAAGCAAAAAGAGAGCTAATTTCCAATATTAGGAAGAAACAATCATCATTTTTGGCCATGTAATGAGAAGAAAACAACTGGAATATATTGTAACAACTGGAAAAATTGAGGAACGAAGAGATAGAGGGAAGCAAAGATAGAAAATAGCAGACAGCTTAAGAGAATGGCTTGGCAGAAGGTCTACAACAGAAATGATAAAGAAATATCGAGATCGAATGTTGTGGAGAGACATGATCACTTATGCCAGTAGGACCAGGTACTTGATGATGATGATATTGAATTACATTACATTATTGAGTTATTTGCAGGTCATCATCATATCACTTCGAACATATCCATAGGTGATCAGATCTCCTCCTCAGTAAATCCCGCAGTTTCCAGCGACTGACGACTCCAGTTCTGTGTTGGTTGGTAAGTCTTCTTACATGCTCAATAAGTTTCTCGTTTCTGGCTGTCCCCATCGTAACTCTCATTTCTTTCATCCGAAGGATTGACGTGGACTCATAGATGTCGAAGTCATGTGTCCTTCCCACATCTTGGGTGGCATTGATGACCTCCGCCCGATGCATTGGTTGGCCGCCCTCAACGGCAGCGCAGCTAGCCAACCTGTCCGCTCTATCATTTCCCCGTACTCCGGCATGTCCATGGACGTAGACAAAGATGACCCTACCAATTTTTGACTTCTGCAATGACTCCACCCATTGCCTGCGTACAGAGCTCACCTCCACATATTTTATCATGCTCATCGAATCACTTAGTGTGCAGGTGTGGGTGTAGTCTTGTGACTCTAACTAGATGAATGCCCTGGTCACTGCCATCACCTCCATCGTCATGCTACTCATTATATATATATATATTTGTTTTTTTTTTCGTTCGCCAGATTTTACCTCTGACGAAGTCCCTAGAGACTAGGAACTGAATTTTGCGTGTTAATCCATTTTTTTCCTGGCAGCCTAATCTACAGCGGTCCCTCGCCGCACAGGCAGATAACTCAGACTTCTGAGGTACTCATTTTTTTCCGTCGATGAGACCAGGGCTGGTTGCAGCAGAGAGAAATCAAAAATAAAAATCCCAACCGGTGCAGCCGGGATTTGAACCCACAACCTCTCTGTCTCGAGGCGGGCGTCTAGCCTCGAGACCAACCAGTCCTCCATTTATTGTATTATATGTTTATTACTATTATCAGAAAATAAGTACGACCAAAATATACATGGAGAGAACAGGTGCAATCAGAGATGAAGATGATGGGGAATACATGGAATTAAAAGAATGGCAAGAAACAGAACGGCTTATAGAGTGTTTGTTGAAGACATATGCTCCACGGGAAGCTGAAAGGTAGCCGTGAATCTGTGGCATTTGAAGAGAAAGAAATTTTCAGGTGAAAAAAGCATATGGAGTGTTGGTTATTAGTCAGAAAAGTCATTCTGCTATTCATGGTGACGCCAAGATATGTTGGGTTTTGGTCAATAGGGAGTGTATGGTCTTTTATCTTCAAGTTTGCAGAGAGTGTGTTTCTTGATAGGCTGAAAATTTTATTGTAGTTTTTTCGTTCGTTGATTGGCAAGAACCAGGTGTTCGTCCATTTTTCAATTTCACCTAGGGCATCTTGCATCTTGGGTCCAGTCACCGACATACTTTCCTCGCGGGCCCATAACGCCAGATCATCTGCGTATTCTGGGTGGAATGTAACGCCAGATCATCTGCGTATTCTGGGTGGAATGTCCTTTGTGATGTCATTTATGAAAATTAAAAAGAGTGTTGGGGACAAGACTCCGCCTTATGGGAAACCTTGTTCGATTGGGACCTTCTTACTTAGTTGACCTTGTACTTGTACTCTGGCCGTTCTATCCTGAAGGTATTGAGAGACCCAATTGAATAAACGACCCTGGATGCCAAGTCTAAAAAGCTTGTTCTTTAAACCCTCTCGCCAAACCCTATCAAAAGCCTTCTCCATGTCGACCCACACTGCCAGTGTGTGTTTCTTTTTTTGTAGAGTATCCTCTATTTCCTGTGCAATGTAGGTGACCAGGTCTTCAGTTGATCTGTGCTGACGGAAGCCAATTTGTTGTGGTACTATTTGTTGTTGTGTCTCCAAATGCCACATAAGTCTTCTGTTAACCAGCCTTTCCATGAGTTTACTCAGGCAGCTCAGTAGGCTAATTGGTCTATAGCTACTTGGGTCTAGTGGGTCTTTTCCACGCTTGAGGATGGGCACCATAAGAGCTTCTTTCCAGATTGCCAGCACATGACCTCTCTTCCAGATAGCATTTATTATCCCTAGAAGCTGGCTCTTGGCTTTCTGTCCCAGATTTATGAGCATTTCGTTGGAGATTCCATCTTTACCAGGGGAACTTTTGAGCTTCAATCCTTTGAGGGCAACATCTAATTCAGTTGGGGTAAAGATGGTCGTCTGATGCTCTTCTAGTGTTAAAGGCATGTGTTTTGCATCTTGGATTTCTCGCCTTGCAGCTTTCTGTTTGTCTATTGGAATGTTTATTCTACTAATGTTTTTATAAGTCTCTATCAGTAGATTTGCTGCCCTTTTGCCTGTGAGTATGTTCTGATTGTGTGCTAATGATATTGGAGGTCGGCAGTTGTTTTCGTCGCTCAGAGCTCTAGCAAGTTTCCATAGTTTATGACCATTTGTGTCTAGATTAAGGCTCTTCAAGCATCGAAACTCACAATGGGTGACGGCATTCCTCACCTGCCCAGAGTACTACCCTGATACCCATTTCTGCCAGCGGTTGTGTCGACCGCGGGGTTTATTTTCCAACCACGAGTACAGCACACTGCTTCCAGCGGGAATCGAACACGGGTTGTCCTATCGTCGGTAGTCCAGGCGGGAGGCTTTCCCAACTAGGCAATCGAGGCCCCCAGTCGGGTAGTTTTCCCAACTAGGCAATCGAGGCCCCCAGTCGGTAGTTTTCCCAACTAGGCAATCGAGGCTCCCAGTCGGGTAGTTTTCCCAACTAGGCAATCGAGGCCCCCAGTCGGGTAGTTTTCCCAAATAAGCAATCGAGGCTCACTGTCGGGTAGTTTTCCCAACTAGGCAATCGAGGCCCCCAGTCGGGTAGTTTTCCCAACTAGGCAATCGAGGCCCCCAGTCGGGTAGTTTTCCCAACTAGGCAACCGAGGCCCCCAGTCGGGTAGTTTTCCCAAATAAGCAATCGAGGCTCCCAGTCGGGTAGTTTTCCCAACTAGGCAATCGAGGCCCCCAGTCGGGTAGTTTTACCATATAGGCAATCGAGGCCCCCAGTCGGGTAGTTTTCCCAACTAGGCAATCGAGCCCCCCAGTCGGGTAGTTTTCCCAACTAGGCAATCGAGGCCCCCAGTCTGGTAGATTTCCCAACTAGGCAACCGAGATCCCAAGTCGGGTAGTTTTCCCAACTAGGCAACCGAGATCCCCAGTCGGGTAGTTTTCCCAACTAGGCAATCGAGGCCCCCAGTCGGGCAGTTTTCCCAACTAGGCAATCGAGGCCCCCCAGTCGGGTAGTTTTCCCAACTAGGCAATCGAGGCCCCCAGTCGGGTAGTTTTCCCAACTAGGCAATCGAGGCCCCCAGTCGGGTAGTTTTCTCAACTAGGCAATCGAAGCCCCCAGTCGGGTAGTTTTCCCAACTAGGCAACCGAGGTCCACAGTCGGGTAGTTTTCCCAACTAGGCAATCGAGGCCCCCAGTCGGGTAGTTTTCCCAACTAGGCAACCGAGATCCCCAGTCGGGTGGTTTTCCCAACTAGGTGACCGAGGCCACCCATATGTAATTATATATTCCCCTCTCGTTTATTATTATTTTTCATTACTTTTGTTTTATCTCTATTGATTTCATGTCTTATTCTCTCCCTCTCTCTCTCTCGCTCTCTCTCTCTCTCTCTCTCTCTCTCTCTCTCTCTGCGTTCAGGGCTCAATTAGAGTAGGATTCCAGACTCTCACATGAAGTCAGCTGTCAGGTTAAGTGTGTTGATCGCCCCCACAGACAGAACATCACAATTAGAGTCTGCCAGATCCACTCAGATTGAACACCCTTTAAAACGTTGCACTGTGTTCTGCGCCATTGGCCCAGTGCATCCGATTTCAGCCAGCATTTTATTCAGGTTTGCTTTCCTTAGCCTTTGATTGTCCCCAATCTTCCTGCAAGGCAGCAGATGATCTTTTCTGTAGGTGGATTCGGCCCTCCCAGGTTTACGAGCACCATATGCCCGAGTCACTAGAGATGACTAACACAGACATGCACACAGCGATACGAGGCATGTCTAACACTGGCACACACCAAGATATATGACACATGACTAATATAAACTTGCACATAAAGATATGAGATATTACTGACATAGACATGTTCACACAAAGATATGACATGCTTAACATAGACATGCACACAAAGATATGAGATGTGACTAACATAGCCATGCACACATAAGGATATGAGATGTGACATACACAGACATGCACACACAAAGATATGAGATATGACTAACATAAACATGCACACAAAGATATGAGCTATCACTAACCCAGACATGTACACACAAAGATATGACACATGACTAACACAGACACACACTAAGATATGACACATGACTAAACACAGACTCGCATAAAGATATGAGACATGATTAACACGGACACACCAAGATATGAGATATGACTAACATGACACACAGCAAGATATGAGCCATGGCTAGCACAGAAACACATCAAGATATGAACCATGGCTTCACGGAAAAACACCAAGAAATGAACCTTGTCTAGCACAGAAACACATTAATGTATTCATATGCTTGGGTTTGTTGTAGTCGGCAGACTCTTCTTAACGTGGGAATCATCGTCATACGAGACGCAGGCCCCGATTAACTGTTCACAGGTTTCGTTCAAACAGTTGTCCGGAGATTTGAGAGTGCAATCTGACCCGTAGTACGTTTCCTTGCACGTACAGTCTGCACTTTCCGGGTCACATATGATGTCACAGCCATCAGAACACGTCGTTTGCTCTGTAGCCCAAAATTACCATCGCGACAAGTGTCAGTACATGTATAGCCAGGATGTTTACATTGTAGGCATTTTCCGGATTTTTCCTCACAAAAAGGACAGACACTGAGACAAGACCCGGAACAGTCGTGTCCATAAATCCCATGTGAACAGTTGCCGTGACACGTACCGATTATGACGTTGCAGTCTTTGCAACACCCACTTTGACAGAGTATCTGTGATATTTTGCAATTTCTTGATATTGTTACTTTTGAGCCCTAATGTTGAGCATTATTTTAGTAAGTTTTGAAAACGTTGGCGAATTTTACTAAAAAAAAAATATTTGAAATGTTACATGACTCGGTGACCTTCTAAAAATCATGCCGCGTGATATCACAGTTTGGGAACCGTGCGTACTGAGATTAAACTGTGGCTGGACAGATAATACCTGCCCCCTATAATAAAAAAACGTGCCCTAGTAAAAGTGATTACATCTGAGTTGGTCTTACAGCTCGGTAGGGCAGTTTAATAAGTCAATTAGTTAATACTTTATCAAAATACGGACAAGGTTAACTAGAACGTTCAGTTTGTCGCTGTCATGGAGACGGTGCGATGGTTTATGTTGACGTTCGTGGTTGCTTCGTCGGCTGCCCAGTGGATGACTGTCTTCGATGAGCATTTCAAGATCGCATGTCCTGAGAATCAGACCATTAAAACGTTGGAGAGCGAGCATGATAACCACCACGAAGACAGAGTGTGGAACTTTATCTGTGCCGCGCCGCCCAACGAGATCCGTCTGGGGAGTTGTGAGTGGAGCGGTAAGCTTTTAGTTATAGATAGACATTATGTTGATGATGACGACGACGATGATGATGATGATGACGACGATAATGATGGTGACGACGATGGCGATGACAATGATGACGATGATAATGATGATGATGACAATGATGACGATGATAATGATGATGATGACAATGATGACGATGATAATGATGATGATGACAATGATGACGATGATAATGATGTCGATGATGATGATGATGATGATGACAATGATGACGACGATGATGATGATGACGACGGTGGCGATGACGACGATGATAATGATCATCCGTCAATGACAATGATGACGATAACAATGATAACGATGACAAATTTGACGATGACATTGATGACGATGACAATGATGATGATGACGATGACAAATTTGACGATGACATTGATGACGATAACAATTATGACGATGACAATGATGACAATGACAAATTTGACGATGGCATTGATGAAGATGACAATGATGATGATGACAATGATGATGATGACAATGATGATGATGACAATGATGACGATGACAAATTTGACGATGACATTGATGACGATAACAATGATGACGATGACAATGATGACCATCAGAATGATGACGATGACAATGATGACGATGGCAATGATGACGAAAATGACGTTGACAATGATGACGATAACAATGATAACGATGACAAATTTGACGATGACATTGATGACTATGACAATGATGATGATGACGATGACAAATTTGACGATGACATTGATGACGATAACAATTATGACGATGACAATGATGACAATGACAAATTTGACGATGGCATTGATGAAGATGACAATGATGATGATGACAATGATGATGATGACAATGATGATGATGACAATGATGACGATGACAAATTTGACGATGACATTGATGACGATAACAATGATGACGATGACAATGATGACCATCAGAATGATGACGATGACAATGATGACGATGGCAATGATGACGAAAATGACGTTGACAATGATGACGATGACAATGGCTATGATGAAAATGATGACGATAATAATGATGACGACGAGATTGATGACGATGACAATGATGACGATGACAATGATGACGAAAATTACGATGACAATGATGGCGATGACAATGACTATGATGATGGCGCTGACAATGGCGCTGACAATGACGATTATGGCGATGACAATGATGATGATGACAATGATACGATGACAATGATGACGATGATGACAACGATGGCAATGACAGTGACGACGATGAAAATGGAGATGATGACAATGACGACGATGACAAAGATGACGATGATGACAACGATGGCGATGACAATGATGGCGATTGCAATGATGACAATAATGACGATGATGACAACGATGGCGATGACAATGATGACAACGATAGCGATGACAATGACGACGATGACAATGATGGCGATGCCAATGGCAGTGATGACGATGGCAATGATGACGATGATGACAACGATGGCGATGACAATGACGACGATGATAATGATGGCGATGATGACAACGATGGCGATGACAATGATGGCGATGACAATGATGACAATAATGACGATGATGACAACGATGGCGATGACAATGATGACGATGACAACGATAGCGATGACAATGACGACGCTGACAATGATGGCGATGCCAATGGCAGTGATGACGATGGCAATGATGACGATGATGACAACGATGGCGATGACAATGACGACGATGATAATGATGGCGATGACAATGGCAATTATTACAACGATGATAATGATGACAATGACGATGGTGGCGATGACAATGACTATGATGACAATGATGGCGATGACAATGACGATGATGACGATGATGGCGATGACAATGACGATGATGACGATGACAATGATGACGATGACAATGATGTTGATGACAATAACCATGATAACGATGAAAATGACGATGATGACGATGACAATGACGATGATGACAATGACGACGATGACAATGATGACGATGACAATGACGATGCTGGCAATGACGATGATGACAATGATAACGATTACAATGATGACGATGACAATGATAACGATGACAATGACGACGATGACAATGACGACGATGACAATGACGATGATGACAATGATAACAATGATAACAATGACAATGACGACGATGACAATGACGACGATGAGAATGACGATGATGACAATGACGACGATGACAATGATGACAATGATAATGACGATGCTGATAATGACGACGATGACAATGACGATGATGACAATGATGATGATGATGACAATGACGATGATGACAATGATGACGATGACAATGACGATAATGACAATGACGATGATGACAATGATGACGATGCCAATGACGACAATGACAATGACGATGAAGACGATGACAATGATGGCGATGACAATGACGATGATAACGATGACAATGACTATGATGACAATGATAACGATGACAACGACGACGATGACATGACGATGATGACAGTGATAACGATGAAAATGACGATGATGACAATGATAACGATGACAATGACGATGATGACAATTACGATGATGACAATGATAACGATGACAATGACGACGATGGCAATGACGATGATGACAATGACGACGATGACAATGATGACGATGACAATGACGATGCTGGCAATGACGATGATGACAATGATAACGATTACAATGATGACGATGACAATGATAACGATGACAATGACGACGATGACAATGACGACGATGACAATGACGATGATGACAATGATAACAATGACAATGAAGACGATGACAATGACGACGATGACAATGACGATGATGACAATGACGATGACAATGACGATGATGACAATGACGATGATGACAATGATGACAATGACGGCGATGACAATGACGATGATGGCAATGACGATGATGACAACGACGACGATGACAATTATGACGATGACAATGATGGCGATGACAATGGCAACGATGACATTGAAGACGCTGACGATTGCAACGATGACTTTGACGACAATTACAATGACGGCGATGGCAATGATAACATTGATGATGATGAAGATGACAACGTCAAATATAATGATAAATTGCGAGTGGAGCTGTAAGATTTTATTAACAGAAAGACATGATGATGATGATGTTGATGATGACACCGATGATGATGTATCGCTTCGTAATGTAGATAATACAAGTGGTTTGTATACTTCAACACTGTCAGTTATTATGTTACGAATAGCAATCATTGTTTTATAATCATTATAAATATATAAACTACGTTCACCATCATCATGTGCCATACCGTTTGGCACGTAGATAATCGTGTCCTTCTACAATCTTCTATCTACAGTGCGTCGTATCATTTTTGTTGTTGATTGTTTTCCATGCCATAACACCAAGCTGTCTAGTATTTTCTCTCTTTGTCGTCCGCGATCTCTTTCCTTTTATTTTGCCAGTTGTAACCAAGTATTCCAACTTTCCTCTTCTCATGATGTGCCCGAAAAATGTTGATTGTTTCTTTCTGATATTTTTATGAGCTCTCTTATATATATGAAGGTGTATCCACATGCTGGAGAGTTACCCAGTCTTTAACGTGGGAATGGGTTCAGGACAGTGCGACCGAGTGAGTGCACATTGGTCTAGACCATCCTCGGTGGGCCGTCGATGTTCAGCGACGAAATCAACAAAAAATATGACTACAGGAGGTGAAACGAAATAGACAAATAAAGAAACAACTTAACAACCAAGAAAGAACAGGAAATTCTACTAAAAATGTTTGAAAAGAAAACTGATTTGAGGACCTCCCAGAACGCATGCCACGTGATATCCCAGTCTGGAGACCGTGCGTATAGAGATTATACTGTGGCTGGACAGATAAGATCTGCCACCTATAAGAAACGTTCCCTAGTAAAAGTGATTACAGCTGAGTTGGTCTCTGTCGGTTGGGCAGTTTAATAAGTCAATTAATTAATACTTCATCAAAATACGGACAAGGTTAACTAGAAAGTTAAACTTGCCGTAGTCATGGAGACGGTGCGATGGTTTATGTTGACTTTCGTGCTTGCCTCGTCGGCTGCCCAGTGGATGACTGCCTTCGATCAGCATTTTAAGATCCAGTGCCCTGACCAGCAGGTTATTAAAACGTTGGACAGCGAGCACGACAACCACTACGAGGATAGAGTGTGGAACTTTATCTGTGCCGCGCCGCCCAACGAGATCCGTCTGGGGAGTTGTGAGTGGAGCGGTAAGCTTTTAGTTATAGATAGACATTATGTTGATGATGTTGACAATGATGATATGACAATGATGACGATGATGACGATGACAATGATGACGATGACAATGATGATGATGACAATGATGACGATGACAATGATGACAATGATGACGATGATGACAATAATAATGATGACGATGATGACGACGACGATGATGATGATGATTATGACAATGACGACGATGACAATGATGACGATGACAATGATGACGTTGACAATGATGACAATGACAATGATGACGATGACAATGATGACAATGACAATGATGACGATGACAATGATGACGATAACAATGATGACGATGACAATGATGACAGTTATGACAATGATGACAATGATGACGATGACAATGATTACGATGACAATGATGACGATGACAATGATGACGATGACATGACGACGATGACAATAATGACGCTGGCAATGATGACAATGACGACGATGACGACGATGACAATGACGACGATGACAATGACGACGATGACAATGATGACGATGACAATGATGACGATGACAATGATGACAATGATGACGATGGCAATGACGACGATGACAACGATGACAATGATGACGATGACAATGTTGACAATGATGACGATGACAATGACGACGATGACAATGACGACGATGACAATGACGACGATGACAACGATGACAATGACGACGATGACAATGTTGACAATGATGACGATGACAATGACGACGATGACAATGACGACGATGACAACGATGACAATGACGACGATGACAATGTTGACAATGATGACGATGACAATGACGACGATGACAATGACGACGATGACAATGACGACGATGAAAATGACGACGATGACAATGACGACGATGACAATGATGACGATGACAATGACGACGATGACAATGATGACAATTATGACGATGACAATGATGACGCTGGCAATGATGACAATGATGACGATGACAATGATGACGATGACAATGATGACGATGACAATGATGACGATGACAATGATGACGCTGGCAATGATGACAATGATGACGATGACAATGATGACGATGGCGATGATGACAATGATGACGATGACAATGATGACGCTGGCAATGATGACGATGACAATGATGACGATGACAATGATAATAACGACGATGACAATGATGAAGATAACAATGATGACACTGACATTGATGACGTTGACGATGGCAACGATAATGATGACAATGACAGCGCTGATATTAATGACGATGACTTTGAAGACGATGACGATGGCAATGAGGACAATAACGATTAAAATGACCACGATGACGAGGCCTTTGATAATCATGATGATGATGATGACAGCGATGTTCATAATGACGATAACCATGACGATAATCATGAAATAATCGTGACGATGGTGACAATAACGATGATAATCATGCCGATGATGTTAATGATACTGTTGATGATCCTGAGGATGAGGACGATGTTAAGCACGACGACGATGATGATGATGATGATGATGATGATGATGATGATGACAGCGATGATAATGGTGATAATAGTGATGAATATGATGATGACGACGATGATTATGCTGCTGATAACGCTAATGATGGTGACGATAATGATGTTGATGACGATAATGATTTTGATGATAATGATGATGATAACGGTGATGATGATGATGATGCTGATAATGATAATTTTGATGATGATGATGATGATGATCGGTGAACCAAAACCATCCAGACCCTGCTCCACCTCTCCGCGGTGCCTCCAGTAACAGACTAACCTGTCTAGTCTGGCCAAGCGTGCAGGGATCGAAGAGGTAAGACAACCCGGTACTCAAAAACGTCATGCTGAAGTCAAATGTGTTGGGCCGAAAGGCGCAAATATAACAGTTATACTGCAAACCACAACACAACGCAGACACGTCCACTACGTCCTTGTAAGGGCGGGTGATGAAGAGGAATATTCAAGTCTACTACGATACTCTAGAATACTTTAGTCTTCGGGCGAACGCAACCAACCACCATGATGATGATGATGACCGTCTTCAGGACTGCACCTTCCGTCAGAAGGCAATGACAAACCACTGACATATAATGTCAAGACAATTACAGTACAAAAAATTTGCTGGGGTAATAGCAACATTCTGTGGCATGCTACTAACTTTTTAATCTCACAGGTCGTGATCTCACAATGTTATTTTTATTTAAGTCCTTCTGTGGCAGGGGAGGGGGGATAATTTATGACAAAACATCGTTTTGGCACCAAAATAATTTGGGAACAAAATAAAAATGACATCATCGTTATGTGCCATACCGATTGGAGTTGGCGATCATGTCCTTCTACAATCTTTTATCTACCGTGCATCGTTTCAATTCTGTTTACTGTTTTCCCTGCAATGACATATATATCTAGTATATTCGCTCTTTGTCGTCCGCGATCTATCTTTACCTCTATTTTGCCAGCTGTAACCAAGTATTCCAACTTTACCCTTCTCATGATGTACCCGAAAAATGTTAATTGTTTCTTTCTGATGTTTTTTAGGAGCTTCGTTCTTGTGTTGGCCTCTTTGAGAATTTCCTCGTTGGTCTTTTTAGCTGTCCAGGGACGTCAACATTCATCTGAAAAATCCCATCTCTGTAGCCTCTAATCGTCTTTTCATTTGTTTGTTTACTGTCCATGATTCGCTTCAATAGGTTAGAATTGGCTCTACAAAGCTCCGATAAACTCCCTTTCTCACATGTATTGACATAGACTTGTTGCATAAAACGTTTTTCATTTCCTGAAATGCTATTTTGGCTTCAAGAAGCAAATAGAAAAGATACCAGACAGCTTAAGAGAATGGCTTGGCAGAAGATCAACAACAGAAATGATAAATAACTGTCGAGATCGAAAGTTGTGGAGAGACAGGATCACCTTCGCCAGCAGGCCCGGTACTTGATGATGATGATTCTACTTTTTATTTCTGTGGTGCATCTTACATCTGATGTTATTATTGTGCCCAAGTATTTGACACGTTGTACTTGTTTTAGATTTGTCCTGTTTTTTATGCTGCAAGATGGTGATGATTGTTTTTTTTTTTATATAACCATTACTTCTGTTTTCTTGCTATTGAGACCGAGACCTTTTCTTGTTGAATTCTTTTATATTATGCCTATCATTTCTTGTTGTTCATTCTCTGCCTCTGCTATTAAGACTATGTCATCCGCATATCGCAAATTGTTTAGGTTGTTGTCATTAACTTCAATTTTTTTGGTCTCCTATTGATCTCATAATATTCTCGTTGTAAAGTGAGAAGAAATCCAGCGACAGAACACAGCCTTGTCTGACTCCTTGTTTTATATATTGAAATTGTCCTTTTTGGTTGCTGATTCATATGGCTGGATGTCTGTTGACAGTACACTTTTTTATGATTCTCAGATCCTTGCCATCAATGTTTAATCTCTCCTGCATATTAATTATTTCCACATGCTTTACTTTGTTAAATGCTTTGTCAAAAATTAACAATTAAGGTCAAATTGCAAAAACTTCCAAATTGTTATAGAATTGTTCGTCTTTTAAGTAGAAAAGCGGGTACAATGTTACTTTATTAAATAACGTGACCTCAACGATTGATTGGTTAATTGATTGATTGATTGATTGATATGACATGAAATGATATCTCTACAGGTTATGTCAACAACTATGACGAGCTTCTCGAGTACGAATGCCCAGGAGAGATGGCCATAGCTGGTGTGGAGAGTATCAATGACAACTATCATGAGGACAGACAATGGAGTTTTATGTGTTGTGCTACTGTCTGTAAGTTTGAGCTGTGTTGTTTCTGTTTTGTTTCTTCATGTTGTTTATTTGCTCTGTTCGTGAAACATCAGCCTTTGACCCTGTTGATTTAAGGTAGTCAAGTCCATGTTGTTTCTACCTGTCTACTCACCTATCTATAACAACCTGCCACCAACCCTCCTATTCATCTATTCATTCAACGGACCATCCATTCCTTCATTCACCTAACCATCCAATCTTCCATCAGCCAATCCTTCCATCCATCCATTCTTCCACACATCCAGCATCCATCCAACCATCCACCCACACATTCAAGCATCCATACATCTACCAACCCATACATTCCTCTATCCTTACATCCAACCATCCGCTCACCAATCCAACCATCCACCCAACCATCAATTCATCCACTCACCCATACAACCATCCATCCATCAAACCATCATTCCATCCACCCATCAGCCCAACCAACCATCCACCCATACATCCACCCACCCATCCTTCCAATCATCAACTCATCCACCCAATCATCCATCCTTCCGACCATCCATTATTCAATCCACTCAACCATCCATCCACCCATCCTTCCATTCATCTATCCACTGAACCACCCAGTCATCCAACCCATCCATCCCTTTATCAACCATCCACCCATCCATCCATTCATCCAACCATTCATCCTTCATACACTCATCCATCCATTTATCCACGCTTTCATGTAACTGCCCGCCCATCCACCCAACCACCTATCCATCCAACCATCCATCCATCCAACCACCTATCCATCCAACCATCCATCCACCCAACCTATCCATCCAACCATCCATCCACCCAACCACCTATCCATCCAACCATCCATCCACCCAACCACCTATCCATCCAACCATCTATCCAACCAAACAACTATCCATCCAACCACCTATCCACCCTACCACCGTTTCAATCATCCAATTGCTTCTACCTGCAAAGCCAGTAACAGATCACGTGTTTAGACATATCATCTTATGTAGTGGGAGGTCTCACTATTTCGGTGCTTTGATTTACCTGAAGTCATGGCTAGTTGTTACCTCTAGCTGTAGGTCCCACTATTTCAACGCATTGATTAACCTGTTTACCTGTGGCTGTGGCTAGTTGTTACCGCTAGCTGTAGGTCCCACTATTTCAACGCATTGATTTACCTATTTACCTGTAGCCGTGGCGAGTTGTTACCTCTAGCTGTAGGTTCCAGTATTTCAACACATTGATTTACCTGTAGCTGTGGCTAGTTGTTGCCTTTAGCTGTAGGTTCCATTATTTCAACGCATTGATTTACCTGTTTACCTGTAGCTATGGCTAGTTGTTACCTTTAGCTGTAGGTCCCACTATTTCAACGCATTGATTTACCTGTTTACCCTTAGCTAGCTAGTTGTTACCTCTAGCTGTAGTTCCACTATTTCAACGCATTGATTTACCTGTTTACCTGTAGCTAGCTAGTTGTTACCTCTAGCTGTAGGTTTCAGTATTTCAACACATTGATTTAACTGTTTACCTGTAGCTAGCTAGTTGTTACCTCTAGCTGTAGGTTCCAGTATTTCAACACATTGATTTAACTGTTTACCTGTAGCTAGCTAGTTGTTACCTCTAGCTGTAGGTCCCACTATTTCAACGCATTGATTTACCTGTTTACCTGTAGCCGTGGCTAGTTGTTACCTCTAGCTGTAGGTTCCACTATTTCAACGCATTGATTTACCTGTTTACCTGTAGCTAGTTAGTTGTTACCTCTAGCCGTAGGTTCCAGTATTTCAAAACATTGATTTACCTGTAGCTGTGGCTAGTTGTTGCCTCTAGCTGTAGGTCCCACTATTTCAACGCAATGATTTACCTTTTTACCTATAGTCGTGGCTAGTTGTTACCTTTAGCTGTAGGTCCCACTATTTCAACACATTGATTTACCTGTAGCTGTGGCTAGTTCTTACCTCTAGCTGTAGATCCCCCTATTTCAATGCAATGTTTTACCTTTTTACCTATAGTCGTGGCTAGTTGTTACCTCTAGCTGTAGGTTCCACTATTTCAACGCATTAATGTACCTGTAGCTGTGGCTAGTTCTTACCTCTAGCTGTAGGTCCCACTATTTCAACGCATTGATTTGTCTGTTTACCTGTAGCCGTGACTAGTTGTTACCTCTAGCTGTAGATCCCACTATTTCAACGCATTGATTTACCTGTTTACCTGTAGCCGTGGCTAGTTGTTACCTCTAGCTGTAGATCCCACTATTTCAACACCTTGATTTACCTGTAGCTGTGGCTAGTTCTTACCTCTAGCTGTAGGTCCCACTATTTCAACGCATTGATTTACCTGTAGCCGTGGCTAGTTGTTACCTCTTGCTGTAGATCCCACTATTTCAACGCATTGATTTACCTGTTTACCTGTAGCCGTGGCTAGTTGTTACCTCTAGCTGTAGGTCCCACTATTTCAACGCATTGATTTTCCTGTAGCTGTGGCTAGTTCTTACCTCTAGCTGTAGGTCCCACTATTTCAACACCTTGATTTACCTGTAGCTGTGGCTAGTTCTTACCTCTAGCTGTAGGTCAAACTATTTCAACGCATTGATTTACCTGTAGCCGTGGCTAGTTGTTACCTCTAGCTGTAGATCCCACTATTTCAACGCATTGATTTACCTGTTTACCTGTAGCCGTGGCTAGTTGTTACCTCTAGCTGTAGGTCCCACTATTTCAACGCATTGTTTTACCTGTTGCTGTGGCTAGTTCTTACCTCTAGCTGTAGATCCCACTATTTCAACGCATTGATTTACCTGTAGCCGTGGCTAGTTGTTACCTCTAGCTGTAGATCCCACTATTTCAACGCATTGATTTACCTGTTTACCTGTAGCCGTGGCTAGTTGTTGCCTCTAGCTGTAGGTCTCACTATTTCAACACATTGATTTACCTGTGGCCGTGGCTAGTTGTTACCTCTAGCTGTAGATCCCACTATTTCAACGCATTGATTTACCTGTTTACCTGTAGCTAGCTAGCTGTTACCTCTAACTGTAGATCCCACTATTTCAACGCATTGATTTACCTGTAGCTAGCTAGTTGTTACCTCTAACTGTAGATCCCACTATTTCAACACATTGATTTACCTGTAGCTGTGGTGGTTGTCACCTACTGACGTTCCCAACGGTGACCTATTTCTCGTTACCAATGTCGTGATATCGTGTTTGCTCGTGACAGAACCTGCCAGCTGTTGGAACGACTTGATTTCCCATAAGCTACTGCAAGAATCAAAAGAAAAAATAACCAAGCCAAAAAATGTGTACGAATCTTGTCACATGGCAGATCAACAACTGACTTGAGTTTTGGGACAATATGCCAAATTTTGGACACAGTCTAGTGTAAATATGAGAGATAATTGGTCCTCTCCCACTCCCTCTATCTCTCTTTACCTTATCACAGAAAAGATGAAATCGAGCGACTAAATTGTTAAAATAGAAATATAAATAAATCTGTGGTGTGATTGACTTGGCGATAACGAAGTACTATCAAAAATCAAGCAGGGAGATGATAATGAAATACTTAAAATATAAACTGACAATGAATGTCAAATGGATTATAGGGAATATATAATTTCGATGACTCAGGCAAAAGCAGCTTTTCAAAAAATGAGGAAGATACTATGCAATCCATTTTTGACAATAGAAATAAGAAATAGAGTTCTTAAATGTTATGTAGAGCCAGTCTTAACATATGGATGTGAATCATGGACAATAGGACTTAGACAAGAAAATCACTGGAGTCTGTAGAAATGTGGTTTTACAGAAGAATGTGGAGAATACCATGGTCAGCTAAGAAGAGTAATGAAAATGTTCTGAATGAGGTCAAAGCAAAAAGAGAGCTAATTTCCAATATTAGGAAGAAACAATCATCATTTTTTGGCCATGTAATGAGAAGATTACAGTTGGAATATATTGTAACAACTCGGGAAATTGAGGGATGAAGAGATAGAGGGAAGTAAAGAGAAAAGTTACCAGACAGCTTAAGAGAATGGCTTGGCAGAAGGTCAACAACAGAAATGATAAATAACTGTCGACGGCGAAAGTTGTGGAGAGACATGATCACCTACGCCAGCAGGCCCGATATTTGATGATGATGATGTTAAGAACATAAATAATACATCAATCTAGTACAATAGGCTACCAAGGCCACCACTGTGAGGGGAGAAAAGAATAGAGCCGCTGTTACCTGCTACGCATATCGTAAGAGGCAACTAAGGAGGTTTGGAATCGTCTGTGCAGTCAAGTAGGACGTGCATGGAGCAACATCGTGAACAAAATTTACTTATGTTATTTTTTTTGGAAATGCTGTGACAAGTAGAAGACTGGATATGGGAATTCCTGACTGCAATGAAACTGGTTTCATGGATAGAATAGTACAATAACAAGTTATAAATAAAGAATCATCATCATCGAGTGCCATCTCCGCATCGAAGGTTGGCTACCATGGAGCGCAATTCTTCTCTGTCTCTTGCTTTGATGGTGCAGGTTGTCATAGGCTGATTTGTCCACCTTTTGATGTTACTCGTCCATGTTAGTCTTGGTCTGCATCTGCCTCTTTTACCTTGTATTTTCCCCTCCAGGATTACTTTTAGTAGGCCTTTGTGTCTTTTAACACGGCCCAAAAATCGCATTTGTCTTGTTTGAATTGTGTTTAGTAGTTCTCTTTTCATTTTTAGTTGTTTTAAGGCATCATTGGTTGTTGTCTTTTCCTTCCATGCAATTCTACCTATTCTTCTATATATCCGCATTTCAAAGGCTTTAATTCTCTTTTCTGTTTTCTTGTCTAATGTCCATGTTTCTGCACCATATAATAAAGAATATGGAAACAATAAAGAGTCTACAAGCAATAAAGACCACGAGCTATAAAGATTCTGCGAGCAAGGAAGAATCTGCCTGCATTAAAGATAACGGTAAAGGTTATAGTTATTCGAAGGCCCTGGTATCACTGCAAATGAGTGAAAATCCATAAATGCTCAACCGGCCGTGCCAAGTGGAATCATCGGAATTAACATATCATAGAATATCTAAACAAATAATGGCAGCTGCAGTCCCCATCATAGCAAACACAGCACACGTCAAAAGACATAAGGCGTATTAGAACCGAGAGTGAACGCAGCAGAATTGTCCTTCGTCATACGATATCATCATTCACCGTAAGCAATATGAATATAAAAACACGATCCGGATGAAACACGCAGCTGACGGTGTGCATAGAGCACTAAACTCAGTAGCTCTGGCAGCAAGCCGGACTCGGAATATGAAGAAACTGCAACAATAAAAAACTTTTCAGACAGTGCCTCAACAGTTCCTTACCGCCTATCCACCATATTGAATGGAAGTTCCAAACTCCCATCTATCATGGCAACAATTAGGATTTAGAGACTATGGTGGCTGGATCATGCAAGAAAGATAAAAACGAGACTTGAATCGGCGTCCTAGCACGTGGATTTTCACCCATATGTCCTCGGCCTCCTATCCAGAAGTGTTCGGAAACTTCTGGATAATGTCATTTCAAGCATCGAAACTCACGATGCGAGGTGGCATTCCTCACCTTACCAGAGTAATACCCTGGTACCCATTTCTGTCTGCGGCATGGTCGACCGCGGAGGTATATTTTATTTTCAACCACGAATACAACTCACACTGTTTCCAGCGGGAATTAGACACTTAGAGTAAAGAATCTGTATTAAATCAATATACTGCGAACACACAAGAACCTCAAAGAGGAAGTCCAAGGAATTCTTGGAGAAGGCAGATAGAAGCAGAGATGAAGATGATGGGGAAGGCATGGAATGATCTTAAAAGAATGGCAAAAAACAGAACGACTTGGAAAGTGTTTATTGAAGACATATTGTTGTCACTGGGAGCTAAAAAGGTAGAAGAAGAAGAAGACACAAGAATCTGCCTGCAATACAGATTTTACTGGTAAAAAAAAATGTCTGCATTAACTCTTTCATTACGGCAGGCTTTTATCAATTTAGCGATAGACATTTCAAAGACAAATATTTTGATGTTTTAAAATATCAATCTACATATTTATTTTTTTAATCTAAATCTTTACATGATGTAACACTTAAAATGATATTTTGGGGACATGTTAGAAGACATAACAGCCTAATAAAAAGTAATATTGGAAGGGAAAATACAAGGTAAGAGAGGCAGATGCAGACCAAGACTAACATGGACGAGTAACGTTAAAAGATGGACAACTTAACCTATGACAATCTGCACCATCAAAGCAAGAGACAGAGCGGAATGGCGTTCCATGGTAGCCAACCTTCGATGCGGATGCTTTATATATTATGTATCAATTTTTAGATAATTGAACAAAGAATTATATTTCACCAATACCAAGATGATACAAGACCTATAAAACAATAAAATGGTTTGATGACAGTTTACACTAATCAAATTGAGAGTGACGCACTCTGCGGCGAAACGTACACGGCCGAAATCGGCACGGAACATGGTGCGTCAAAACGTACGGAAAAATTAAAAAGTCGGCGTGCAATAATCTGCGAACAATAAAGAATGTACGAAAGATGAAATCTCTGTCATATCTCTCTTATCCACAGCTGCAGTAGCACACAGCTGTGAACTGACTTCTTATGTTAACGACTTCGACAAGGTGCTGCATTATCGAGTCCCAGATGGCTACATCCTGAAGGGCGTCGACAGCGTTCATGACAATCATTACGAGTAAGTCCTGCCGGATAATGTCCTACACCCACAAACATATTTAAATTGATGACCACAAGAGGCTTCTACGTTCATCGCATGTTGGGTATTTCATATCTATCTATCTATCTATCTATCTATCTATCTATCTATCTATCTATCTATCTATCTATCTATCTATCTATCTATCTATCTATCTATCTATCTATCTATCTATCTATCTATCTATCTATCTATCTATCTATCTATCTATCTATCTATCTATCTATCTATCTATCTATCTATCTATCTATCTATCTATCTATCTATCTATCTATCTATCTATCTATCTATCTATCTATCTATCTATCTATCTATCTATCTATCTATCTATCTATCTATCCTATCTGTCTGTCTGTCTGTCTGTCTGTCTGTCTGTCTATCTATCTATCTATCTACCAACCTACCTACCTACCTACCTACCTACCTACCTACCTACCTACCTGCCTGCCTGTCTGTCTATGTATTATAGTGAAAGAAAGCTAAAATAAAGGACTCAACCTTAATAGCAAAAAGACAGAAGTAATGGTAACAACAAAGAAAAAGACATCACCTCAGTGTAAAATAAAGACAAGTGGAACAATATTAAAACAGGTAAATGAATTTAAATATTTGGGAACTTTGTTAACCTCAGACGGAAGATGTACAACAGAGGTGAGATGCAGAATGGCTCAGGCAAAAACAGCTTTCCAAAAAATGTGGAAGATACTATGCAATCCATTTTTAACAATAAAAAGAAGAAAAAAAGTTCTTAAATGTTATGTAGAGCCAGTCTTAACATACGGATGTGAATCATGGACAATAGGACAACTGACAAGAAAATCACTGGAGTCTATAGAAATGTGGTTTTACAGAAGAATGTTGAGAATACCATTTTTTACTTCTGCAGTGACTCTACTCATTGCCTGTGTACAATGCCCGCCTTCACATTTGTTAATGTTTTCATTTTAATGACTTGGATAGTACAATCTTCTATTTCCTGAATGATATAGATGATCTAGTCTTCTGTAGATCTGATTAAATGTAGAAAATGCAGATATTTCTTCTTAGTATTAATGATGTGTTCATTTTATTTCTTAGTATTAATGATGTGTTCAGTTTATTTCTTAGTATTAATGATGTGTTCAGTTTATTTTCTTGTACTTTCGATCTCGACTGTTATTTATCATTTCTGTTGTTGACCTTCTGGCAAGCCATTGTCTTAAGCTGTCGGGTTCTCTATTCTCTTTGCTTCCCTCTTGCTCTTCGTCCCTCATTTTTCCCAGTTGTTACAATATATTCCAGCTGTTCCCTTCTCATTACATGGCCAAGAAATGACGATTGTTTTTTTCTTATATAATACTTGGTTACAACTTCAAAAGACAGAAAAATAAGGATCGTGGACGAGAAAGAGTGAAGATACTATATATAGCTTTGTGTTGTGCACGGAAAAAACTGAACAATACACTATGGACATAAAATTGTGGAAAGACATGATCGCTTACGTCAACAGGTATACCACATGATGATGATGAAGAGATCAATTCAATATCTGGAAGTTTTCAATAGGTTTGAAAAAAAGCTGCACCATTTTGAAAGTATGACTCTCATTTTTACTTGTGTTGAATTTGTTTGTCTTCAGGGACAGAAAGTTCAAATTTAATGTCTGCAAATTGGACCAGGTAACTATTGTTGGTCGTTGATAGAGACTAATTCAACGCTACATTCGCTGTGGGGAGAGTTCGGACAACACACAGAAGCAAACAAGCGTTATGGACGCCATCACCAGCAGCAGCTACAAATGGAAGAGACAGAAAACGTGTCCGTATTAAACAAGATCCCCCGTCTGAATTTTATAACGAGAATCAATTGATGTTGTCTTTTTGTTTATAACACACGTGCGTATGTGTGTGTGTGAAAGTATACTGGAACGGTTATTTGTTAATATGTGTGTATGTGTGTTTATTGTTGAACTGTCATATTGTCGGATTAGAACAGAATCGAGCTACATTTAGCTTTAGGGTTAAGGCATACAAATGCGAAGCTGCTTTGTTCCTGATGAAGGCCTATTGGGTTGAAACGTTGTTTAGTCTGTGTCGTCCACTTATCACGTAAAGCTTCTTACATACCATTTTTTTTTATTTTTTACATTTAGCTTTAGCCTGCACGCCTAAAACAGAAACAAAAAAAAAGGAAATCAATAAAAGAAAAATCAATAGAAGAAATCAAAAGAAGAAATCAGCAAAAGAAATCAATGAAAGAAATCAGTAAAAGAAATCAATGAAAGAAATCAGTAAAAGAAATCAATGAAAGAAATCAGTAAAAGAAATCAATGAAAGAAATCAGTAAAAGAAATCAATGAAAGAAATCAGTAAAAGAAATCAATGAAAGAAATCAGTAAAAGAAATCAATAAAAGAAATCAGTAAAAGAAATCAATGAAAGAAATCAGTAAAAGAAATCAATGAAAGAAATCAGTAAAAAAAATCAATTAAAGAAATCAGTAAAAGAAATCAATTAAATAAATCAGTAAAAGAAATCAATAAAAGAAATCAGTAAAATAAATCAATGAAAGAAATCAGTAAAAGAAATCAATAGGAAATATCAAAAGAATAAAACAATAGAAGGAATCAAAGGAAGACATCAATAAAAGAAATCAATAAAAGAATTCAAATCAAGAGAAACTTTCAGACGGGCTGTAGTGAATGTAACGTTCTACAGAGATGACATGCGACTTGATGATGATGATAGGCCAGACTCAAAGTCTGTCAAATTGTATAACACATAATTATTAGGCCCGTTGATCATACCCACCCGGTATGGCCGGCTGGCTGGATGGCTTGCGTTCGCCCGATGTCTAAAGTATTCTAGAGTATTCTGGTAGACTAGAATATTCCTCTTCATCATCCGCCCTTAAAAGGACGTTAAGTTGGCGTGTCTGCCTTGTGTTGTGGTTTACAGTATAACTGTGATATTTGCGTCTTTCGGCCCAACACATCCGACTTCAGCACGAAATTTTTGAGTACCGGGTTGTCTTCCCTCTTCGATCTCTGCTCGCTTGGCCAGACTAGACAGGTTAGTCTGTTATTAGAGGCACCACGGAGAGGTGGAGCAAGTTCTGGATGGTTCTGGTTCATCGATCCTGGCGCAAGCCATCAGCTGTGGGTCGCTGACAACTTCCAGCTCTGGTGCTGGGAAGCGCGTCTTCGCCTCCATACCCACCCGGTATAAGTTCAGCTAACATGTTATCAAAGTCAGATGACGTCTGAAGAAAGAAAAGAAAACAATGAAGTCTTAAAACAACTGAAAATGAAAAGAGAACTACTAAACACAATTCAAACAAGACAAATGCGATTTTTGGGCCGTGTTAAAAGACACAGCAGCCAACTAAAAGTAATCCTGGAGGGGAAAATACAAGGTAAAAGAGGCAGAGCCAGACCAAGACTAACATGGACGAGTAACACCAAAAGATGGACAAACCAGTCTATGACAACCTTCACCATCAAAGCAAGAGACGGAGCAGAATGGCGCTCCATGGTAGCCAACCTTCGTTGTGGAGATGGCACTCGATGATGATGATGATGATGATTTAGGGCGCTAATTGCTGCTATTACCTCCCCTTGTAAAGATGACAGGGGCGGATTTTTTTGTTTAAATCAAATATTGAAGGGGGGGGGGGGGGGGGTTGGTTTAGTTTTTGGTAAATTCACCAAAAATGATGAATTGAAGTAGCTTGTGGAAAACTGAAGACAGTGCGAATTGCTCTGTCGCTTGAAGTAGCAGGCATTCGGATAAAATAAGTATGAATTGCTTTTTTGCATGACGATGCAAGTTGGAAAATGGAGATAAGTATGAATTGCTTGAATGCCTCGTTTAGCACAAAACCGGAAATATGTGTGAATTACTTCATTCCTTAATGAAGCACAACAACTGAGGTAATTTTGAATTGCTTTATTTCCTCATATAGCACACATAACATTAGATAAATCTTAATTGCTCTATTGCCATATATAGCACTAAAAATTAGATAAATCTTAATTGCTTTATTCCCTCTTGTAGCACAACAATTAGATAAATATTAATTGCTCTATTGTCACACATGGCATTAAAAATTAGATAAATATTAATTGCTCTATTGTCACATATGGTACCAAAAATTAGATAAATATTAATTGCTCTATTGTCACATATGGTACCAAAAATTAGATAAATATTAATTGCTCTATTGTCATACAGGGCATCAAAAATTAGATAAATATTAATTGTTCTATTGTCACATATGGTACCAAAAATTAGATAAATATTAATTGCTCTATTGTCACATATGGTACCAAAAATTAGATAGATATTAATTGCTCTATTGTCACACATGGCATCAAAAATCAGATAAATATTAATTGTTCTATTGTCACTTATGGTATCAACAATTAGATAAATATTAATTGTTCTATTGTCACATATGGTACCAAAAATTAGATAAACATTAATTGCCTTGTTCCCTCATGTAGCCTCAAAAAAATTGATAAATATTAATTGC
Source organism: Megaustenia siamemsis (assembly GCA_032433765.1). Taxonomy (NCBI): domain Eukaryota; kingdom Metazoa; phylum Mollusca; class Gastropoda; order Stylommatophora; family Ariophantidae; genus Megaustenia; species Megaustenia siamemsis. Next base: position 15,348,648 of record JAVIAB010000025.1, on the reverse strand, counting down.
TCTATTGTCACACATGGCATAAAAAATTAGATAAATCTTAATTATGTAGCTCAAAAAATTAGATAAATATTAATTGCTCTATTGTCACATATGGCACCAAATTTAGATAAACATTAATTGCTCTATTGTCACATATGGCACCAAAAATTAGATAAATATTAATTGCTCTATTGTCACATATGACACCAAAAATTAGATAAATATGAATGTTCATTTCCTCGTGTTGCACTGAAATAATTTTAGTGTCAAAAGGCATTCTAACTAGTTATCTATTGTCCTTTCGAGCCGAAGACGGCACATATGGCAGAACCACAATCTCAAAAACAGAAACCTTGAATGCCAAAGTGGCACATATTGCGGAGATCACTGCTCTGTTTCCATAACAATACTTTTTACAATGACAGCTTGTCGAGCCATCGATCAAACTCCTTAGTCGCCTCTTACGACATGCCTGGAAGGTCACAGTATCTCTATTCTTTACCTCCCGAAGAGCATTAATCCAGAATAATTTAAAATAGATAAATATACAGAGGGTTATGGATCTTTGATAGAAAAAGATAAAAATGGCTAGAAATATTTAAGTTAAAATTGGACAAATAATATTGAAGGTAAAAGAGACTGTAGCCGACAATAATATAGAAAAACATGAATGGTTATAACGAGAGAAGACTTACTGCAAGAAGCTAACGTGATAACATTTTTTTTTGTAAATAGCGTGTGTGTTGACGCTACGTGCTTTAAGAGAAGGGTACAGTAGAGAGATAGTCGAGGTGAAGAGAGAGGTACAGTAGAGACACAATCGAGGTGAAGAGAGAGGTACAGTAGAGAGAAAGTCGTGATGAAGAGAGAGCTACAGTAGAGAGAAAGTCGTGATGAAGAGAGAGGTACAGTAGAGAGACAGTCGTGATAAAGAGAGAGGTACAGTAGAGAGACAGTCCAGATGAAGAGAGAGGTACAGTAGAGAGACAGTCCAGATGATGAGAGAGGTACAGTAGAGAGACAGTCGAGGTGAAGAGAGAGATACAGTAGAGAGACAGTCGAGGTGAAGAGAGAGGTACAGTAGAGAGACATTCGAGATGATGAGAGAGGTACAGTAGAGAGACAGTCGAGGTGAAAAGAGAGGTACAGTAGAGAGACATTCGAGATGAAGAAAGAGCTACAGTAGAGAGACAGTCCAGATGAAGAGAGAGGTACAGTAGAGAGACAGTCGAGGTGAAAAGAGAGGTACAGTAGAGAGACAGTCGTTATGAAGAGAGAGGTACAGTAGAGAGACAGTCCAGATGAAGAGAGAGGTACAGTAGAAAGACAGTCGAGGTGAAGAGAGAGGTACAGTAGAGAGACATTCGAGATGAAGAAAGAGCTACAGTAGAGAGACAGTCCAGATGAAGAGAGAGGTACAGTAGAGAGACAGTCGTGATGAAGAGAGAGGTAGAGCAGAGAGACAGTCGAGATTAAAAGAGAGGTACAGTAGAGAGACGTATATCAGTTTTGGGATGATGGAGGTGTTTACAATGACGCCCATGCCGAAATGTGTGGATGTTTTGTATTTCTATCTGTGCAGTATATCTGTTATCGTTGTGACTAGATGTTGCCATATTGGTTTTTTATTCCTCTTAATTAATTGTCATTATGAAACCAAACGATATCAGGTTTGAAAAATAATACTCATTATATTGCTCCTTATATATGTTTTATATTATAACATTAAAAATTGTATATAAGTGAGGAAGATACTATGCAATCCATTTTTGACAATAAAAACAAGAAAAAGAGTTCTTAAATGTTATGTAGTGTCTTAACACATTGATGTGAATCATGGACAATAGGACAACAGACAAGACAATAACTGGAGTCGGTAGAAATGTGGTTTTACAGAAGAATGTTGAGAATACAATGGACAGTTAATAAGAGTAATGAAAACGTTCTGAAAGAGGCCAAAGCAAAAAGAGAGCTAATTTCCGATATTATGAAGAAACAATTATCATTTCTTGGCCATGTAATGAGAGGTGAACAACTGGAATATATTCTGGAGATGATGATGATGATATATAAGTGTTACTTATATTTTCGGTGTAGTTAAGAAACATGTCAATAAGACATTCCAAACAACACAATCTGTTGGTCTTGCGATTAGTGTGATACAAATTTAAAGGAACGGTAGAGGAAACAATAATAACAAAAGGTCCATGAAGTCTGTGTCTACTTTTGAAAGGTGTGACGTCGCATCGGCGTCCCTAAGAGAAGCATACTCAGGTACTGCAGTCTCATCGATGTCTCTAAGACAAACATACTCAGGTACTGTAGTCTCATCGATGTCTCTAAGACAAACATACTCAGGTACTGGAGTCTCATCGATGTCTCTAAGACAAACATACTCAGGTACTGTAGTCTCATCGATGTCTCTAAGACAAACATACTCAGGTACTGTAGTCTCATCGATGTCTCTAAGACAAACATACTCAGGTACTGCAGTCTCATCGATGTCTCTAAGACAAACATACTCAGGTACTGTAGTCTCATCGATGTCTCTAAGACAAACATACTCAGGTACTGGAGTCTCATCGATGTCCCTAAGAGAAGCATACTCAGGTACTGGAGTCTCATAGATGTTTCTAAGACAAACATACTCAGGTACTGGAGTCTCATAGATGTTTCTAAGACAAACATACTCAGGTACTGGAGTCTCATAGATGTTTCTAAGACAAACATACTCAGGTACTGGAGTCTCATCGATGTCTCTAAGACAAACATACTCAGGTACTGGAGTCTCATAGATGTTTCTAAGACAAACATACTCAGGTACTGGAGTCTCATAGATGTTTCTAAGACAAACATACTCGGGTACTGGAGTCTCATCGATGTTTCTAAGACAAACATACTCAGGTACTGGAGTCTCATCGATGTTTCTAAGACAAACATACTCGGGAACTAGCGTCTTTCGCTTGTCACCAACAAATATAGTAAACAAGGGAATGTAAAGACTTTTAAAATGTGTCTTTGCTTTCGAATATAATAATTCATTCATTCATTCCCTCATTCATTCATTCTTTCTTTCTTTCTCACGAGTTAAATTATGTTTTTCTTTAATATCCACTTTGATTGCTGTTTATAGATGTATACAAACAAGTTAGGATTCAGTTTTAAATTGAAATGTGACCGCATTTTGACAGGTCCACACTAAATTTCTGTATTCAAATAGTAGAATAAGTGATTTTGTGAAGTATTCGTGTGTTATTGTTTTTGGCAGTGATTTGAGTATAAAAGATCTGTACAGGGCTACCTGCTGTTTGGTGTGTGTTTCTAGTATGTGTTGTAACGCCATTCTTGCTTTTATGATTGCGCTGTATTCGTAGAATTTGTGTTCTGTTTCTTGTAAGTTTCGTCTGCAAAGTTAACACTTGGCCGTCTGTCCTGACAGGTGAGGTTATTTTCTTTTGTGGGTGTCACGCTGTATATGAGTCTGTAGGTTACTTCCCTTGCTTTGGGAGTGACGTGTGGATTCTGGGTGTTTGAGAAGGTGCTGGTGTAGTCCGTGAGAAAGTATTTTTGGCCTCTTGATTCTGAGTGGTAGAAAGGAGTTAAAAAATAAATAAATAAAATGGCCGGCACGCCAAGTGGCGTTCAAGTATTATGGTGCTAGTGAGCATAATTTGTTTAGACCTTCGGCACATGATTTTTGGTGTAATGTGGTCGGTATTACGCCCGGAAAGTAGAAGTGCTTGCTGTTTAATTCGGTGTTTGTAAATGGTATTTGTTCTTTGAAGTAATAAGTTGTTATGTCCTTGGAATGTAAGTTTTATTGAACGTGGGTATTGAATTATTGAGTTTTGTTAATTAAAAAAAAAAAAACCTCCGTCCCATGTAGTAATGTGCAAATATGTGATTGGTTGTTGGATGATGCGGATCACGTGACTTATTCTGACAGATTTAAATTGTGTGTATGTCCTGTTGTAAGAGGCGACTTCCAAGCATGTTGTAAGAGGCGACTAAGGAGGTTGATCGATGGCTTGACAAGCTGTCATTGTAAAAAACTATTGTTATGGAAACAGACCATAGATTTTAGAAGCAGTGATCTCTGCAATATGTGCCATTTTGGCACGCTAGGTTTCTGTTTTGAGATTGTGGTTCTGCCCTATGTGCCGTCTTCGGCTCGAAAGGACAATAGATGTCCTGTAGTGAAATCCCTCCTTGTTTTTGTGTGTTGTATCATTGTCTTGTGTTGTATACTGTGTATGATGTGTCCAACAACTAAATGTCTAATCAGTTTGTTTATTTCTGTTTTTCTTGGCTACGGTAGGTCAAAGACTGTGGCTATGTGTGTTAGTCTTGGGATGATGTAAGTGCCTACAATTATGCTCCTGTCGATAATTGTGGATGTTTTGTATTTGTGTCTCTGCATCATTTCTGTTATTGTTGTGACTAGGTTACATCTTTGTGAATAGGTTCGGTCTGTGTTACATGGATATGTTATCTTTGTGAATAGGTCCGGTCTGTGTTGCATTGATATGTTATCTTTGTGAATAGGTTCGGTCTGTGTTACATGGATATGTTATCTTTGTGAATAGATTCGGTCTGGGTTACATGGATATGTTATCTTTATGAATAGGTTCGGTCTGTGTTACATGGATATGTTATCTTTGTGAAAAGGTTCGGTCTGTGTTACGTTAATATGTTATCTTTGTTAATAGGTTCGGTCTGTGTTACCTGGATATGTTATCTTTGTGAATAGGTTCGGTCTGTGTTAACTGGATAGGTTATTTTTGTGAATAGGTTCGGTCTTTGTTACCTGGATATGTTATCTTTATGAATAGGTTCGGTCTGTGTTACATGGATATGTATCTTTATGAATAGGTTCGGTCTGTGTTACATGGATATGTTATATTTGTGAATAGGTTCGGTCTGTGTTACCTGGATATGTTATCTTTATGAATAGGTTCGGTCTGTGTTACATGGATATGTATCTTTATGAATAGGTTCGGTCTGTGTTACATGGATATGTTATCTTTATGAATAGGTTCGGTCTGTGTTACATGGATATGTTATCTTTATGAATAGGTTCGGTCTGTGTTACATGGATATGTTATCTTTGTGAATAGGTTCGGTCTGTGTTACATGGATATGTTAACTTTATGAATAGGTTCGGTCTGGGTTACACGGATATGTTATCTTTATGAATGGGTTCGGTCTGTGTTACATTGATATGTTATCTTTGTGAATAGATTCGGTCTGTATTACATTGATATGTTATTGGTTATTGGTTATTGGTTATGGAAGGCCTCGGTTTCACAGCAAACGAATTAAAATCCATAATATTGATATGTTATCTTTATGATAAAATCCATAATATTGATATGTTATCTTTATGATATGTTATCTTTATGAATAGGTTCGGTCTGTATTACATTGATATGTTATCTTACTGAATAGGTTCGGTCTGTGTTACATTGATATGTTATCTTTGTGAATAGGTTTGGTCTGTGTTACGTTGATATGTTATCTTTATGAATAGGTTCGGTCTGTGTTACATGGGTATGTTATCTTTATGAATAGGTTCGGTATGGGTTACATGGATATGTTTTCTTTATGAATAGGTTCGGTCTGTGTTACATGATATGTTATCTTTATGAATAGGTTCGGTATGGGTTACATTGATATATTATCTTTATGAATAGGTTCGGTCTGTGTTACATGGGTATGTTATCTTTATGAATAGGTTCGGTATGGGTTACATTGATATATTATCTTTATGAATAGGTTCGGTCTGTGTTACATTTATATGTTATCTTTATGAATAGGTTCGGTCTGTGTTACATGGATATCTTATTCTGATTATATATTACAATATAATGTTGGAGATCGGTCTTATGAGAGGTGTTCTCTTTTCTTCCACCTACTATGCCATATTGAATGTAAAGTAAAAGTAAAGTACCCCCGTCACGCCAAGTGGCGTATAGGGAAATATGGTGTTAGTGACCCTATATTTTACAGACCTTCAGCACATGATTTTTGGGGTAATGTGGTCGGTATTACGCCCGTGCTGCTTTACTTTCCCAGAAAAATTCGGTACCCATTTAGGCTGGGTGAACCCGGAGCCGTCGGTTGGGATCGAACCCTACCTTGTCCGTAGTAGTCCAGTTCACTAACCACTGAGCTATCGCGGCTCCCACTAATTTTAGGGAATTAGTAAAACCCAGGTGTCCTCGCCAGGGACGAACCCCGGCTGTTGCCGTGGTAAGCCAACCGCCTATCGATTGCGCTAACCGGACCCCCATATTGAATGGCAGCACATTATATACAGGACAAGAATTAATATTACGCGCAAGAGTTATTAGCGACAGTTACCGTGATAGGATGTTCATTTAATAAGGAACCAGTACGTCATGTAATAAACTTAGTGTTAGTGTTTAACAGAAAAGAAAAATATATATTGCAAAACATATTTTTACGATCGTATAAAATAATGCCTTTCTAATAAGACATCTTACGATTATATTTGCCAATTTTAAATTTAGTTTGGAATAATCCAATATAACTTTCTAAGTATTATTTTATTATTTTTTTTCAAATCATTGTACCAATATGGAAAAAGAAAGGCAGCGAAAGAGACTACAATAAATATAAAGGTATATCTCTTCTTAGCCATGTAGGAAAGCTATACGCCAAAATCGTGGGAAAAAGAGCTAAGACCAATAATAGAACTACAGTTAAGCGATTATCAAACGAGGTTCCGAAAAAAAGAGTGGATGTACTGACGCTCTATTCACCTTAAAACAGTTTGCAGGAAAAAAAAACGACTGAACACAATCAAAATTCGTACATAGCTTTCATTGACCAGAAAAAAGCATTCGACAGAGTAAACAGAGAACAGCTGTGGGAGATACCAACAACATACGGAGTAAGCCAACATATAACAAATCTAAGTCTCTACATCAACAGCAGCTGCACAGTCAGAACAGCGGCAGGCTACACCACTAAGAAGTTAGATCAGGTGTAAGACAGGGGTGCGTACAATCCCCCCTACTGTTTATTACATACATGGACTATATATGCAAGTTAGCCAACCCATCAGACACATAGGATATCAGCGAGCTTTTATTTGCAGACGATCAGGCACTAATACATGAACAAATAGAAGACCTACAAGAACACTTAAATGAACGCAACAGCACAGGCACAAAATACAACATGAAATCAACATCACAAAACATAAGTCATGAATGTCGCCAAACAATAAACAGAACATCAACATAACTATAGACGGCAGACAACTAAAACAAGTAGAGAAATTCAAATACCTAGGCAGTTTAGTGACAAACAACAATTCACAAACATCAGAGATAGACTCAAGATGCAGCACAAGTCTTGTCAAATCATTGGACAGCTATCACCACTATTGTCCAACAAGGAAATAACTCTATATAGAGGCCAAACGGGTGTGTACAATACAATCTTCATCGCAACGTTGTGCTACCAATGCCAGTCCTGGACCCTAGATGCAAGAACAATTAGAAAAATAACCTCTACTGAAATTAAATGTGTCGGACGAATGACAGGAAACAGTCTGAGAGATAAGATCAGAAATGAATAACTGAGAAAAAAAAAGTTAGGAATAGCCCCCGCCATAGAATTTGTTAAGAAACAACAGATATAAAGGTTTGGCCACGTGACAATCAAAACACAAAACAACGAGCTCTTAATAAACGTTGCGAGAATACCAGACCCAAGGGTCGACCACGAAAAAGATGGATCGATGGAATATTAGAAGCACTAGGAAACATAACAGCGGCAGAGACGAACAGAAGAGCAAAAGACTACAAATTATATCTCCCCTCGACGCTGAAAGGCAAAGAAAAAGAGGAAGAATTATTTTATGAATTCCCTTGAAGAAAGATATCAAATATTATCTGCCTTTACTGGGTGTCCTTTAAAAAAAAATGAAGGTGTTTGTGCAATCTATCTATTGACCTTTCGAGCCGTAACCGGCCCATAGGGCGTAGACCAAGATACACCTTCTCCTATATGAATTTTTGTTCTAGCAGTTTTCTTTTAAAGATATTTTATCAAATCTCGCCATCTGTCTCTGTTCTGTGCAAGCAGTTCTATCTCATTGAGGGAGCCGATTCCTGCTGCTCTTGCCTCTCTCATCAATGTTCTTCTCAGTGTCTCCCTGGGTCTTCCTCTTTTTCTTTTACCTGTTGTTTCCCATATGAGGGCTTGCTTTGCTATTCGATTATTATCTCTTCTCATCACATGTCCAACGTATGACCATCGTCTTTTCTTTATTACTGAAGATATTGTTTGTGCAATACATAAGCAATAAATAGATTGAGTTAAAAAATATCAACTGGAGACTCATTTGTAACGTGAGGCAGTCAGTGGGTGGCAACTAGAATTAAAAGAACAAAGATGTAAGTGATTGGCACTAACAAACCAGATAACCCAGTTTTGTTTCTTTTACACCTTACAGACTGTCTTCTCTACATTTTTAATTGTTAATTCAGGACCTTGAACCTTAGAGTCTACGGGACTGTGTGGTGGAAGGTCAAAGTTCAATGATTAGAAAGGTTTTAACAAAATTCTGAGAAGTGCAAGGCGAGACACATAGAAAGCTTAGTAGCTCGTCCTCTTTAATTTTATTATTTTCTTCCTCATTTGACTTTTAAAGTTTATCATGACTTTTGCACATCATCATCATGTTCCGTTATATGCATATATTCCTTTATTCTTTTTTTTTTTCTGTAAATTGGGTAGAAGTTAGCCAGCCTTCTAGTTATTAATTGTGCATCAGCGCTGTGTGTTAAAAGAGCGGTAACCAGGACAAGTTATAACGCTAAGCTATGTTCACATTCTTGATATATACACTCACGTTATTGTCTATCACTAAGCCCTACCCACATGCTCGAAATATTCTCATGCTATTGTCCATTGTAAATGTATAGTGACTAGAGCGTGTGTGCATGGTCGTGGCAAGGCGCGGTGCCAGGGAGTACGGGTTCGATCCCACTTCGGACCATATATTGTTCTTCGTTTTTTTCTGTTGTTGTTTGTCTGTTAATTTTTCCGAGTGCTAACACATACTTATTTGTTCTATTATTCCCTATTATCGCCTCGGAAGTTCCCCATATAATAATATTTATGTATTATTATTTGTTACCTGCATGGAAATTGTGGGGCTATGCAGTGCGTGGCGAGAGAATTAAGTCGATAGAAAATATTAGTCCGTAAATGTATCCAAGGTCGAAAGTTCAAGGTAGTGTGATCTTGAAGTTTCTAAAGTTGGAAAGAGGGCAGTGACGTGTTTGTAAATTGGAGACAACGTGGAGTAGTTTGATTGGATGCGGAAATGAGCTTGGGATAATGATACTGGGTATTTATAAACTAGGGACAGTAGAATAGTTGGACACACATAAGAATAGTTGGACACACAGAAGCATATTCAGCGTAGACAGACTAGAGCAGATAAGTTCCCTCGAAGATTTTGGACAACTTTGTTTCTTATACACAAAATGCCTCCCAATGTCTCGAGTAAAGGAGCCAGGTAAGTGTTTTCAATGCTATAACGATCTAGATATTGTTTGTACCAGGAATCAACTAGACGACTGTTTTACAAATACCGACAAGAGACACGATTTGCCAAAGAATATCGATCGCGTGGCTGCAACTTCAGCTGAATTCACACGATCATCATCATCATCATTGAGTGCCGTCTCGCATCGAAGGTTGACTACCATAGAGCGCCATTCCACCCTGTCTCTTGCTTTGATGGGGCAGATTGTCATAGGTTGACTTGTCCATCTTTTGATGTTACTCATCCATGTTAGTCTTGGTCTACCTCTGCCTCTTTTACCTTGTGTATTAGCTTCCAATATTACTTTTATTAAGCTGTTCTTTCTATTAACATGCCCCAAAAATTTCATTTGTCTTGTCTTAATTGTATTTAGTAGTTCTCTTTTTATATTCAGTTGTTTTAAAACTTTATCGTTTGTTATCTTTTGTTTCCATCCAATTCTACCTATTCTTCTATAAATCCACATTTCAAAGTCTTTAATTTTCTGTTCTATTTTCTTGTCTAATGTCCATGTTTCTGCACCATACAGGAATGTTGAGAAGATGTAACATTTTGCTTTTCTTAGTTTTAGCCCTGGTGTTATTTGTTTTGATGTTAATATATTTTTCATGGCATTAAAATTACTTTTTGCTATACCTCTTCGTTTGTTTATTTCAGTTATACATTTTCCACCACTGGCTATAGTATGTCCCAGGTAGTTGTAGCTCTGAACTGTCTCCAGATGTATTCCTTCAACTTTGACATTTAGTTATAGGTCTTGATAATTTTCTTTGTTTATGATCATCATTTTAGTCTTTTTTTTTTATTTTCATATCTTAAACATATATTTTGCTTGTCATGTTTATTACATTAAGTAATTGTTGTAGATCTTTAGAATTCACACACTTCCCGGTAAACAGATGGACATTTCGGTTTTCGACATCGACTGTAGTTGCGGATATCAGTGGGTCAGAAGCCCATAAAATAACCCACTCAACTCTGATGTGTATATTGATGGGGCCAGTTGGCCTCGGAACAAGCGGCCTGGCCACATTATACCCCTTTGCAAAAGCCCGTAGATGGTTTTTTTTTTTTTACATTATCAGCAGCAGCCCACCTAACCTGCTATAGGAAAATGTGTTATTAAAATGAAATTTAAAAAAATATATGTGCAACGACAAACCGCACCGTTTCGGAAAAATGCCGTCCTTCTACAAGACCTGCGTCCATGCCCTTGAAGGAAATGACTGTCTGATGCGTCACAAAACACAAGACATCTACAAGCAACTCGTCAAGCAGCAGGAACAATCACTCAAAAGTAGAATCAAATGGAGCTACACCTACTTCCACAAAACCACCGTTGAAAACCTGCATCATACCTGCTAAGTAATTTAATTAATGCTATTAAAGTTACTAACATTAAATACAACTAGATTAGATAATTTAAATTACTAACACTAGAGAAAATAAAGGCAATGCCTAGGGAATCCACGATGATGTAAACGTTTTAATGCAAATCGCACTCGGGATCATACACGGTTCTATGGCACGTTACAAAAAATCCACCTGTCGCTGCATCCTGGTAGTGCAGGAGGAAAAGAACAAATCACTGAGTGGAAAACAATTAAAGAGTCACAGGAAAAGAAAAAGATTTTGGACGTACCAGCAAAAATGTAGTAGACGAGTTTAGAGTGATGTAGTTAGATCGATATTCGCCATCGAAGCTTTTGGACGTACCAGCAAAAATGTAGTAGACGAGTTCAGTGACCTGTCTCAGGCAGTGGAGCTAGAATAGTTTGGAGAAGTCATTAGTGGAAATGTAGAAACTTTAGGATATAAATTAATAGATTTTAGAAATTGTTCAATGGAGTTATTATATTTATCAGCACGAGAGATTTTCTTAGAGATTCTATAACGTCCTCACGAATTACAAGAGTAGAACTGTGTGAATTGAACAAAGAATGACAAGCTAGCTACTATATATTGTCACAGAAACTTCAGTACGGTCAAGGAGTTACTTGCTATAAACACCGCTGATTGGTTCTACAAAGTAACGCTGCAAAAAGTTGTAGAATGATAGAACATTGCTGATTGTGTCTGGAGAATGTTGTCAAGCAATGCGGAGATTAAGAATAAAGACTGTTGTATCTTGTTACAACAAAAATTGAGACGAGATGTAGTCAGTCAGTCAAGTAGAAGAGTAACTTCAGAGTTATGAGATAGACACGACAGATAGAAATGGTTGGACACACTGGCATTAGTTTAGATCACTAGTAGTGAGAGTTAGTTGTACAGAGTTATGAGATAGACACGACTGATAGAAATGGCTGTACACACTGACATTAGTTTAGCTCAATAGTAGTGAGAATTAGTTGTTCAGAGTTATGAGTTAGACACAACTGATAGAAATGGCTGGATACACTGACATGTGTTTTAGATCACTAGTAGTGAGTTAGTTGTTTAGAGTTATGAGATAGACAATTGATAAAAATGGCTGAACACACTGGCATTAGTTTAGATCACTTGTAGTGTGAATTAGTTGTTCAGAGTTATGAGATAGACAACTGATAGAAATGGCTGGACACGCTGACATTAGTTTAGATCACTAGTAGTGAGTTTGTTGTTCAGAGTTATGAGATAGACAATTGATAAAAATGGCTGAACACACTGGCATTAGTTTAGATCACTTGTAGTGAGAGTTAGCTGCTTCAGTTGTAGTTGAATTGTATAGTTACAATGATAGTTAAGTAATAGGTGGAACAACTTCAGAAGTGTGATTGTTGTTTCAGTAAATCAGCGGCGATAAGCATTAGAACACAATTTCACTGTCCATCCGTGTTAACTTAAAAGTTATCTTAATGTCAACATAAATGATGATGTTCAGTACTACCACTAATTGATCATAGTGCTAAATTTATATCCAGTAACAAGATTGGAGCGTCCAATACTCATATACTGTTTCATCGGCTGATTTTTCGCTGTGCCAACCCAGTAATAATTAAGATGCATGATCTAGGTCAACTCAAAATTCTGATAAAGATATTACAAGATCAACAGTCTGCTGTGATCTATAACAAGATCATTTTTTTCTGCCGCGGGCTTTAGATAAGGTCATCTACAAGAGCCTGGGTCTTTATGTAAGATATACTTTATAAATCAGCGAAGAGAACTGGAATTCTTTTCAACAGGTATATTGTAACAAGGGTAGGTGAAAAGAATGAACTAATTAACAAGATAGTGGGTCGAGTAGCTTAACGAGGACGCTGAAGAATTTCTTTTTTTTTCACAAGTCAACGATCACAGTGAATGAACTGAAAAAAAAATCGCCGCTGTAGTAATTACTTATCAAGCTAGCGATCAAAAATATTTAAACAGTGTTGTCAAAGTATATCTAGAAAATACGAAATTATATCAACAGTATAAAGGTTGATATTGTATCTAACTTATGAATTAAATCAAGTAGCAAAGAAGTCACGTTCAGTGCAAGGAATAAGGAAGTTATATATATATATATATATTATATATTCAAATTAACTGACCAAGAACTCTTGATTATGACATAGTCCTCATCAGCAGTCAGATAAAAACGGTGCAGGAAAACACAAATGAACTGTCATCAATAGCCAGCAAAAATGAGCTTGAGATCATGAAAAGACTAAGGTCATGAAACGCCTAATTCCAACAGATGACAAAATATACATGGTAAACAACCAAGTGGAAGAGATCAATCACTTTATCTATCTTGGAAGTCACATTGATCGAGAAGGGGATACAAGTTAAAAAAATTAAAATAAGAAAAGCTAAAGCAGCAATGATCTTTCAGAAGCGTAGACAATTTGTGAAAATCAAAACTCATCAGCACAAACACAAAACTTAGACTATTCAAATCAAATGTACTATCTACCCTTACGTATGCATGTGAGAGCTGGAAAACAAGAGAAATAGAAACAAAGTTGAACGCATTAGAAAATAAATGTCTAAGGAAAATACTTGGTATAGCGTGGAACGAGTTCAAAACAAACGATAAAATTAGAGAAATCGCCAATCAACCACTAATATCTTCAGTAATAAAGAAAAGACGATGGTCATACGTTGGACATGTGATGAGAAGAGATAATAATCGAATAGCAAAGCAAGCCCTCATATGGGAAACAACAGGTAAAGAAAAAGAGGAAGACCCAGGGAGACACTGAGAAGAACATTGATGAGAGAGGCAAGAGCAGCAGGAATCGGCTCCCTCAATGAGATAGAACTGCTTGCACAGAACAGAGACAGATGGCGAGATTTGATAAAATATCTTTAAAAGAAAACTGCTAGAACAAAAATTCATATAGGAGAAGGTGTATCTTGGTCTACGCCCTATGGGCCGGTTACGGCTCGAAAGGTCAATAGAATAAAGAAAAGACGATGGTCATATATTGGACTTGTAATGAGAAGTGATAATAACCAAATAGCAAAGGAAGCCCTCATGTGGGAAACAACAGGTAAGAGGAAAAGAGGAAATCCAAGAGAGGCACTGAGAACATTGGTGAGAGAGGCAAGAGCAGCAGGAATCGGCTCCCTCAATGAGATACAATATACAAGCAATGAGATGCTTGCACAGAACAGAGACACATATCGAGATTTGATAAAAGATATTTACAAGGATTGAAAACTTCTAAAATAAAAATTTAGATAAGAGCAGTATCTCGGTCTACGCCCTATGAACCGGCTACGGCTCGAAAGGTCAATAGATGGACGGACGGACGGACGGACGGACGGATGCATGAATGGATGGATGGATGGATGGGTGGATGGATGGATAAGAATACTGGAGATGAATTAATAACGACCCGCGATAGCCTAACAATTCATAAAGACCCGCGATAGCCTAACAATTCATAACGACCCGCGATAGCTTAACAATTCATAACGACCCGCGATAGCTTAACAATTCATAACGACCTGCGATAGCCTAACAATTCATAACGACCCGCGATAGCTTAACAATTCATAACGACCCGCGATAGCCTAACAATTCATAACGACACGTGATAGCCTAACAATTCATAAAAACACGTGATAGCCCAACAATTCATAAAGACCCGCTATAGCCTAACAGTTCATAAAGACCCGCGATAGCCTAACAATTCATAAAGGCCCGTGATAGCCTAACAATTCATAAAGACCCGCGATAGCCTAACAATTCTTAACGACCCGCGATAGACTAACAATTCATTAAGACCAGCGATAGCCTAACAATTCATAAAGACCCGCGATAGCCTAACAATTCATAAAGGCCCTTGATAGCCTAACAATTCATAAAGACCCGCGATAGCCTAACAATTCATAAAGACCCGCATTAGCCTAACAATTCATAAAGGCCAGTGATAGCCTAACAATTCATAACGACCCGCGATAGCCTAACAATTCATAACGACACGTGATAGCCTAACAATTCATAAAAACACGTGATAGCCCAACAATTCATAAAGACCCGCTATAGCCTAACAGTTCATAAAGACCCGCGATAGCCTAACAATTCATAAAGGCCCGCGATAGCCTAACAATTCATAAAGACCCGCGATAGCCTAACAATTCTTAACGACCCGCGATAGACTAACAATTCATTAAGACCAGCGATAGCCTAACAATTCATAAAGACCCGCGATAGCCTAACAATTCATAAAGGCCCTTGATAGCCTAACAATTCATAAAGACCCGTGATAGCCTAACAATTCATAAAGACCCGCATTAGCCTAACAATTCATAAAGGCCAGTGATAGCCTAACAATTCATAAAGACCCGCGATAGCCTAACAATTCTTAACGACCCGCAATAGCCTAACAATTCATAAAGACGTGCGATAGCCTAACAATTCATAAAGACCTGCCATAGCCTAACAATTCATAACGACCTGCCATAGCCTAACAATTCATAACGACCCGCGATAGCCTAACAATTCATAACGACCCGCGATAGCCTAACAATTCTTAACGAACCGCGATAGCCTAACAATTCTTAACGACCCGCGATAGCCTAACAATTCATAACGACCCGCGATAGCCTAACAATTCATAACGACCCGCGATAGCCTAACAATTCATAACGACCCGCGATAGCCTAACAATTCTTAACGACCCGCGATAGCCTAACAATTCATTAAGACCAGCGATAGCCTAACAATTCATAAAGACGTGCGATAGCCTAACATTTCATAAAGACCTGCCATAGCCTAACAATTCATAACGACCTGCCATAGCCTAACAATTCATAACGACCCGCGATAGCCTAACAGTTCATAACGACCCGCGATAGCCTAACAATTCATAACGACCCGCGATAGCCTAACAATTCATAACGACCCGCGATAGCCTAACAATTCTTAACTAACCGCGATAGCCTAACAATTCTTAACGACCCGCGATAGCCTAACAATTCATAACGACCCGCGATAGCTTAACAATTCATAACGACCCGCGATAGCCTAACAATTCATAACGACCCGCGATAGCCTAACAATTCATAACGACCCGCGATAGCCTAACAATTCATAACGACCCGCGATAGCCTAACAATTCATAACGACCCGCGATAGCCTAACAATTCATAACGACCCGCGATAGCCTAACAATTCATAACGACCCGCGATAGCCTAACAATTCATAACGACCCGCGATAGCCTAACAATTCATAACGACCCGCGATAGCCTAACAATTCATAACGACCCGCGATAGCCTAACAATTCATAGATTAATCTATAAAAGTACTGGGTGAACATTAAGGAGTTGTTAATGAACTAATGAACTATTATTATTAATCCAATTATAATGAATCAGTAAAATACTCCTTTAGACATTTTGGATGTGAAATAAATCAAGCTATATGATGAAGCATATCTTTAAAAAAAAAATCCCCATGATTCCAGCTGTCAAGAATATTTAAACAATGTTACAAAGTATAACAAGAAAATACGTATTATATTAACAGTATAAATGTTGATATTAAATCTAACTTACGAAGTAAATCAATTAGCAAGAAAAGTCAGGTTCAGTGCATGGAATTAGCAAGTTATATATTTATTGTTAGTATTTAATATGCAAGTCGGACAAATGATCAAGAACTGGAAATAGCAAAGTTATCATAGTAGCTCAAGACAAAACATGCTCAAGTTAGCATAGAAGCTCAAGATAAGACATGCTCAAGTTATCATAGAAGCTCAAGATAAGACATGCTCAAGTTATCATAGTAGCTCAAGACAAAACATGCTCAAGTTATCATAGAAGCTCAAGACAAAACATGCTCAAGTTAGCATAGAAGCTCAAGACAAAACATGCTCAAGTTAGCATAGAAGCTCAAGACAAAACATGCTCAAGTTATCATAGTAGTTCAAGATAAAACATGCTCAAGTTATCATAGAAGCTCAAGATAAAACATGCTCAAGTTAGCATAGAAGCTCAAGACAAAACATGCTCAAGTTATCGAGACAAGTCAAATTTATGCAAACAATTTCACAACTAAAGAATTCAAGTAACTTCAGCCCGTCATGTCACGAGGCTCTCAAATATTGCAAGACAACAGAGCACGTTTAAAACTGATTAAGATTGATATCGTCAATTAGCGTACGACAAATCCAGGTCAACTAGGGAACATTGTGACATTGTGAGATAGTCGAGCTTAATACGTTGTCTGGAGAGAGAGAGCCATGTAATCACGTGACCGCGTGAGTGTAACCTGCTTCCTGCTCAAGAAATATAAACATCGTGTGTGTACTTTCATTTTCCAAGGATCAGGCGTGAATTACTTACTTATTTAATTATATTTATGAATTAATTGATTGCCATTTTGAATTGATTGTTGAAATGAAAATTACTGAATTATTATTTAGTTGAATAGTTATAAAATAGTATTTAATTGAAATATAGTTTTAAATTAATAAATTGAATTGAAATTTGTCCACAGCAGCTAATACTAATATAAACTTTGTTTTCCTTCCAGAGAGACGAATCAACATCTTTGTATTATGAATTGAAAATATGTTGTTAAATTATATTAAATTATCAATCATCTCATGCAAATGATGACAGTGTACAAAAGGCAAATGTTAATTGCCTAATTATCTAAATATGGAACACATTCTTGCACATATAGAATCAACAGTTAGATATACGCAGACGATAGCAAATTTGTTTACAACAGAGTCTATTGATCGAAGTGAGAAATTATATTAGTGTTAAAGATAGCATTGTAAAACATGACAAAAACCTTAGATCATGGCAATGAAGCGATGAGACTAGTAACTGAAACGGTTGGTTAATTGAGGCTAGCAATGAACTGTCAAAATATTAGCAATAGTATTGCCACGTTCAAAGGAGAACCATCGCTATTAAGAGAGTGGATATAAAGTATAGACAATTTAGCTCACTTAACGACAAATAAAGAACTAAGGAATATAAATTTTAGATCTGATGAAGAGACAATTTTGCGTTCTTAAGAAGAAAATTAAAATCATTATCCGAGGAAACGTGGGAGAATACGAACAAATATTAGCCTGATTGTTGTGTGTGCTACGTTATCATGTTGATGGCTGATCGTATATTCCTAGACCGGCCGTACGCTAATGGTAAAAGACGACATGACGGTGCTTTGTTCATGACTTTGCAGCAGCCGGGTGACTCCCATAGTTTCCTGTTAGTCAGGAGGGATGTTGTCTAGTTTCAAGAGGGCTACTGTGAGATAGAGGGTAGACATGTGAACTAGTTTATTTCACAAATTCACATTGCAGGGAGATCTTTCGATCTGTTATTTGATGTGCGACGGGGATAATCCGATGACTAACAGTGTTTCATATGTTCGGATTTAGAGACAAAAACGATGTCCTAACATTTTCAAGCGCTATACATTAAAAAAAAAATATGACGATCATCATTTTCAGGAGGGCGTGAACTTCATGTCAGTATGGTGGATAGGCTGCAGGAACCATTAAAGGCTATGTCTGAAAAATGTTCATTGTTGCAGTTTCCTCATATTCCAAGTCCGGCTTGTTGCAGAAGCTACTGAGTTAGGTGCTCTGTGAACACCGTGAGCTGTGCGTTTCATCCATTTTAATCGTGTTTCAATATTCCGACTTCCGATATTGATGATATCGTATGAGAGGGAAGAGACGGTTTTGTTAACTTTCTGTGCGGTTTCGCCTTATGTACTTTGGCGTGTGATAAGACTGCTATGATGGGGACTACAGAGAACTTATTTTTTTTTGGGAGATGAGATAGCAATTCGGATGATTTTACTGGCACAGGCGGTTGAGCAATTATGGATTTCAACTTGTTTGCAGTGATACCGGGGCCTTCCATAACCATAATCATATTGGCCTTTAGGTATGCAGAAGAAAGATGTTCACAAAATATACAGAAAAAAGTTAACCTCAAGGCTTACCTCAACCTTTATCTTAAGCATCACCGTAGCAAAAATTTACTTAAAATCACTTTTATGAATTTTACCTCCTGAACATTTTTTATGAACACGCCTATGAAACTGTTAAAAAAAATAATTAACCTCTGTTTACCTCAAACTTCATATTAGACATCATCGTAGCAAAAATTTACTTAAAAGTCACTTTTATGAATTTTTAACCTTTGATAATTTTTTTAGGGAAATGCCTATGAAACTATAAAAAAATAAATGTAACCTCTAGATTCTCCCAAAACTTCATATTAGACATCCTCGTAGCAAGATTTTGAATAAAAATCACTTTTATGAATTTTACCCCCGGCCATTTTTTATAGATAGACTATGAAATCACTAATAATAGTAAACTTAAACACTTGGCCTACTTCAGACTTCATATTAGACATCCTTATAGCAAGATTTTGAATAAAAAAATCACTTTTATGAGTTTTACCCCCAGCCATTTTTTCATGGATACGACCATGAAATCACTAAAAATAGTAAATGTACACGCTAGGCTTTCCCCAAACTTCACACATATACACAGATGGCTCTGCTACAAACGCAACCAGAAATGAAGGAGGAGGTGTGTTCTTGAGGCTGAATAACCAAGATGAGATCACCAAGTCAATAGCTACTGGGAAATTCTCAAACAACTTTAACGCAGAAACTGAAGCCCTCAAAGACGCTGCAAAACTGGCTATCCAACACAAAAATAGCACGCACAATATATTGGTGATACTGACTGATGCACTGTCAGTCCTAACAGCTCTAAAATCCTCAGGAACAGTGAGCTAGACGACTTGAGAACAACCCTTACCAGCTGTGCAATAACTTCCAGAGAGTGGTCATCCAGTGGGTACCATCACACTGTAATATACGTGGAAACAAATGCGCAGACAAATTAGCTAAAGAGACAGGAAGATTACCACAAGAGAACCATCTATTGGTCGTTTCAAATCTAAATGTTCACGATTAACATGAAATATCTCCTCTTTCCCTGCACTTACAAACTTGATTTTTTGCATCTGGCCTTGTTTTTCCAAGGTCCCACCGATTTCACAAAATTTAATGATGTAGGAAGTATGCTTCATCATGAAGCAGCACTTTCCTTTGATCTCAGTGAATTTACGGATCTTTTTGCTCCTGGAGAAAATAATTTACCGTACATTAATGGAAATCAGCTTCTCGACATAGGCGTCTCTACACAACTTGAAAGTTGGAGGCGTTTATCAACTGTTTACTTTCTATTGTTTACTTTCTTTAAAATACTATAATAATGTCAATGTTATAGCCTTTACAGACGGTCTAAAACAAATCAGCGTATAAACAGTTCCATTAATGAAAACTATTTAAACAATATACAACAAAGAATACATTTTTAAAATTAATTATCCGTTGCGAGCGATAACGAGCATGACATATCAAGCAAAGTTATTGTTTATGGGTACGCATGTGACTAAAGAGTCCGATGTAAGCACGGGATCCTCTTCACTGTAAAGAGCTACATTGTTGTTTTATGTCTTTCCATGTGACTTTCATTATTTTACGTAAACAAGACATATGAAAGTGATTTAGTTTCTTTGCATGCCTGCAGTACACATATCAAGAATCTTTACATTTTCAAAACGTTATCAACTTTAGCTAAAGATTGATCATGCGGACATATAAAAACGTCCATTGTTATTTCATTTATTCTGAATCAGAGGAGTCTAACATATTGATTACTAATCTGGGCTGAACGAACGATAGTCCATCTTTTTTCCAATAGTCATTTTCTTCTTTTAAGACATGATCTTCACATTTGCACCAAAAATCTTTGTCAATCTGTGATAGAGCAGCATATGTCAGTCCTTTTATATCGCATAGTTTAAAACTTGTATTCTCAGCTGCCACCTGCCCTTTAATTTTTGCCCAAACGAGTTCAATGGGGTTTAATTGTGGATGATAAGGGGGCAGTCTCAAGCACGTATGACCATGCTGTTGAATGATTTTGTCTATTTGGAATACTTTGGTCTTTTGCGATTTCTTAACAAGTGACAGTAATTCAGGTTTCAAAAATCCCTCGTTAAATGGAATTCCTTCCTTTCTTAGCCAAATCTTTATAACATCTTTTGTACTGGTAGATGTAGGAATTTTGTCTTCTTCTGCCACAGCGTTGTGGTACGACGCGTTGTCCATTACCAGACAGGATGGTCTGTCTAGAATTGGAAGAAGAGTATTTTCAATCCACTCTCTAAATATATGGCCATTCATCTCGGTGTGATAGTCCCTGTTGTCAGTATAATTAGAGGTGAATATAAGTTCTGCATTTTTCACCAACCCTTCTTTTCGGCTGCCTGCATGTGCCATTATAATACGCTGTCCTTTTCCAGTGGGTACACATCTTTTAATACTTCCATCTGATAACTGCCATTCCTTTGCACTTGTGTGGTGAGAATTTATCCAAGATTCATCTAGAAATCAATATCATAACCTTGGTTACGCATTTCCCGTACTTCACGTAAATATTTACTCCTCATAGAAACTAAGTGCGGCTTCTCGCAGATGACATTTCTACCACTATCGTACTTTCTAAACGTAAAACCGATGCTTCTAACAGTTCTCCAAAATGTTGTTTTCGACACAACAATGTCATTTTCTGCTCTCAGTCGAATTTTCAGTTTTCTTAAAGTCACAGTTTCTTTGGAATCGAACATTTTACAAATTGCTCTTCTAATCACTTCCTTGTCAAAACTATCTACTACTTTCTTTCTTCCTAGCGTCCTAGTCTTGATTGAACTGGACACTCCGTTAGCTTTAAGCACTTGTTTGAAAAAGCGTTTGCTTATACCCAATGCGTGAATAGTTCTCTTTTCTGGCTTTGAGATGCTTCGATACAGTTTTCCACGCTTAGCTTCTATGCAAAAATATGTATACACCTTTATTGCCACTGATTGCAATGTAAGGAACTTTACTTTTATACCCATTGACTAACAGATCACAAATTTAACGAAATTACCCAATAATTAGGATACGCCGTTGCACATAAATCACAACAAAACGACAGGAAATGGGATGCACCGGATATAAAATTATAACTATGACGCGTTTTATGTGTTTTTTAGTGCTTAAAACAGGGAAATTGGCGCGCATTACGTTCAAGATGACAAGTCCGTGGGTGCTCACTCATATGAAGCGGTAATTCCTCCAAATATATGGTTTGACCAAAATGCCTTAAATTTGTATACTTCAAATAAAGAATATTTAAAACTATACGTTTGTTGGTGAGGAAATGAATGTACTTCTTGGGACCAAAAAAATCACAAGACCATATGCAAAATTTCAGCATTATCAATCAATTGGTTGCAGAGATATGGAATTTTAAACACCTTCAAAATATTTTGAAACGACCAATAGTAAGCTACGATGAAGCCAAATCCATCATCAAAAGAAAGTATCATGAAAAATGGAAACAAGAACACTCGAAGTGTAACGAGAGGGATGGATACCTCCAACCTATCAAGGAGGGATAAAGTCATCATACTTCCATACGCACTGGCCACAAAAGAATGAGAAATCACATGTTCACTAAACTCAAAATAGGAACTACCAGCCAATGCCACTGTACACAGGATAACATGACAACAAACATGTTCAACAGGATTGCCCTCACTTTTACAGACCTGAGGACAATGTGGGCCACACCCACCTCCCTGGAAGAGAAACTATACGGGGCAACTTTGGTTCTTTGATCATGGAAGGTATCACTGCAAACGAATTAAAATGAATAATTGCTCAACCGCCCATGTCATTGGAATCATCCGAATTACTAACTCATCTCCCAAACAAAGAAAGGTAGCTGTAGTCCCCATCATAGCAGTCTCAGCACATGTCAGAAGACGTAAGGCGAGACCGCACAGATAGTGAACACAGCCAATAAATGTGCAATAACTTCTAGAGAGTGGTCAACCAGTGGGTACCATCACACAGTAATGTACACGGAAACGAACGCGCAGACAAATTAGCTAAAGTCACCACACCCAGTGTGGAAGTTCAACAACACTTTGGGTCTGACTGGGGACTGAGTATTTTGGTGTGTACTGTTAATGGTTGCAATGATTGCTTTGTGGTCTGTAAACTGGAGCGTGTCTGCAATGTGTCTAGTGTGTGTGATGTGGTGGTTTGCTGGTGCGTATATCCTGTCTAGTCGTGCTGCCCTGTTGTGACCAATATTCCTGTGTGTGAAATCTCTAATCTGTGGATGTGTGTGTCTATATGCATCTGTCAGGCTGTGGGTGTCAATTATCGTCCGTAAGAGGTTCAGTTGATTATTGTCGTTTTTATTGATGCACTTAATCTGAGCCTTAACCTCTCCTCCAGCCACATCCATGTCTGTGAGGACGCAGTTAAAATCTCCACCTAATATTATGTTTGTCCCCATATATAAGGTCGTTAGAGTGGTATCCAGTCTTTCGTAGAACATGGGTTGATGTGTGTGTTTGTCGTCATTTCTCACTTGCACTATAGCCATCTTGCCGTTGCTGTCTCCGTCTTTTTTCACAATGGTCCATCTGTCTGATGTTTGTAATATTGCTACTCCTGATCCTACGTTGTGTATGGCTAGACTAAAACAGGAGTGTTGCATGCCTATATTTGTTGTGATTGTTGCGCATGAAAGTCTGTGTTTATGTTGGTTTCTTGTATTAATATAAAGTCTGGTTTGTACTTTCGTGTCAGTTGGATGATATGTTGTGTTTTGGACCTGAGGCCACTAATGTTTAACGATAAAATTTTAATGTCCGCCATGGTACCAATATAATTAAAATGAGCTGAAATTTATAATTAAACAAACAATTGAGAAATTGTTCTTTATCAGTGATTATTGAGCTCTGATGTTTGATCTTTTACTTTTCTTTGGTGTTGTTTCTACGCTCCAAACAGAGTTCTCCTCGTCGTCCGTGTCAATGATTAATTGACCCGGTGTTGCTGGGGACTTTGACATATCGTCGCTGCCGTCTTCCGCGTCTCTGTGTTCTTGATGTTCTGGCGACTCTGTGGCTCTGCGTTTTCTTCCTGCTAGGACTTCTGCAAATGACGCCTCTGTAGTGTTTTCTGTCTGTTCTTGTGTCTCTACTATAGCTGTTGTCTGCGCGGGTTCCTCGGGGGTCTCCACGTGTGCTGTTTCTGGTGTAGTTCCACTGGGAGATGTAGGTTCTACCTGCGTTGTTTCTGTAGCAGCATGCTGTTCTGTAACTGTTTGTGTTCGGATTGTTTGCTTCCGCGTTGGGCACTGGCTTTCCCAGTGTGTGTCTAGGCCCGTCTCTTTCTCCGCAACACTATAGTTCGTTCGTCACCACCCCGTCAAAAACACTTGTGCTGTTTTTTTTTGGCAGTGTGTTGAGCATGACAGATCTGTATGTCTACCTTCTGTGGGGTGATAACGCCGTTCTTGCTGGTATGATTGTGTTGCATTCGTAAAATGTGTTCTTCTGTTTCTTGTATGTTTCGTCTGCAATGTTGGCACTCGGTTGTCTGTCCTGATATATGAGCTTCTCTTTCTTTTGTGGGTATCATGCTGTATATGAGTCTGTATGTGACTTCCCTTGCTTTGGGAGCGATGTGTGGGTTGTGGAGGTTTGAGAAAGTGCTGGTGTAGTCTGTAAGAAAGTATGTTTGGCCCCTCTTGATTCTGTGCTGTAGTGGAGTTGCTTGCTGTTTAATGAGGTGTTTGTAAATGATGTTTGTCTTTCTTTTGATGTTAATAAGTTGTCGTGTCCTTGGATGGCTTGAATGCAAATTTTGTAGAATGTGATGAGAGACACGTTCTCGTGTATTTTCACACTCGACAGGAAATGTAGTTAAGGGGATAACCATTCATGTCATTTGTGTAAATGGAAGGGCTGCTGTCCCCAGGATCCCCACCTCACTAGGACTGATGCTCTAGGTTCCTCGAGCTGCCTAGCTAGTGGAAACTAGCCCAGATTCAACAGCACACAGCCGTGCGCGATTGCAATCTCGGCACTAAGGACATCAGGTGTTACCCTAGTCCGACCACGCATCTTCCACCCCTCTGATGTTGCGTTCAAACAATGACATAATGGGAGGTATCAGCACAGTACCCAAAGACTACTATGCCATGTAGCCGACATGACACAGTCTGTGCTGCTAGAGCAGGCAACACAGGCGCTGAACCTAGGATGACACGAGCAGTCACGTCTTAATCATTGGCAACAATCAGACAGTTCCTTCTCAAAATATACACTAGTATTTCTGAGAAAGCGGCCACTAGAACGTCATAAAACTAATAAATAGTATATAAAGCACTTGCAACCGTAATATTATAAGAGTACCTAAGTTTGCATATCACTTTAAAAAACATTTTCTTAAAAGTACGTATGTTTAAATATTTAAAAAAGAATCTATATACAATGTATCACAAAATGCACTAGGATTAAACATTATCAATCAAAGTTTATACGCATTTAATTTACGATGCAAATGGGAATATTATTTTATATTAATTTTTTTAAGTATTATTTTCCTTGTTTATTAAGGGAAGTCACTGCAAACATTTAATTTTTCGTAAAGTACAAGTTATTGTTCGTAGGGGTAATTCCTTTAACTTTTTAGACAGTTCATAACATTCAGTAATATATTAAGATAAATAAATCTACTTCGAAGTTTTGTGCAAATAATATGAAATTAATTTGTTTTAAATGTTAGCAATTAAAAATTATCTAGTATGCATAAAATTCAATTAGAACTCCATGATTTCTCTCAAAATGGCGCCATTGTAAACAAAATATTAACCATTAGACATGTTTAGCAATGCATATAGATTTAAATTAATGTCATAAATAAATGTGCTTCTAAGTTTTGTGCACATTATTGAAAATTATTTTTTTTTTTAAATGGAAGCAATTTAAAATTATTCAGAGTACATAAAATCCAATAACAAATCCATGATAGTTCTTAAAATAATGTTGTATATTGTATGTAAACAATATATTTTACTTTCATCGTATCCCCACAAAATGCAGAGTGGGTAGTCAAAATTAAATTATATATTCAGGAACATGAAGGCCATATCATTTCAGGTTCTCTAATAGAATAACTTAGAATATCTTCAAATGTTGTTTAAGATGAATTTTGTAAATACAATTTACACAGTTCAAGGTACTTCAATCTGTTTATTGCAAATGAATTAATATTCATTCATTATTAATCATTGTTTATTTGGCATGATTCTAACTTACAAAAGAATTAAGTAAGTTTGCCACAGGCAAACACACACACACACATATATATATATCAGTAATAAATATACATACATACATATATATATACATATATATATATATATATATATATATATATATATATATATATATATTTATGTATATTTATGTTAATACGATTATAATATCATTATAATATTACAAATAATAATAAGAATTACCTTAAGCTACCCATTGTTATTTTTAAATTAATCAAATTAAATGAAATCATTAATAGCTCTCTCACACACACATTATGATTATCTTTGCAGTTACAATAAATTACAGTTCTGGATAAAAATGGATTACAAGTTGTGCCTTAATAGACATTCTTATTGAAGAGCTGCGTAGTACATTTTAAAATCTCTCTTCTGTAATAATTTCACTCATCATTTATGATCTTCTTTTAATTTCTAGAAATAATATAAGGGCCTTTAAAATTGGTTGATGAGATGAAGAAGCTACCATGATCTCTCACAACTTTATGCTATATTTCACTCTAAAGAATGTCAAATTAATGCTTCTATACATTGTGTCATATTACACATTAATTTATTATAAATATTAGTAATATATATGAGTATATGTCTGTCTGTCTGTCTCTCTGATGGAGATTCCCAGCAAACTATGTTTAATATTGCTGTTTTTGTCTTGCAGGTTTTGCCCACTTCTTGGCCAGGCACAATCCGTTTAGCCTCAGACTAAGTCTTTCAGGTTATATTAGACCGTGATTGTTATCCAAAATTAAAAGTGTAAGTTACTTTTGCTTTATAAATTGAACATATGTGTAATTATTGTTGTCTTCTTGGATTTCCAGTTCTATGGCCGCTGTTTGTTGTCAGTACATGTTCTAATTATTCTTTGATCTTTGCTGTCAATATTTATGCCATCTACAATTTGTATTATTTCTTGTGCTTTACTTTATCAAATGCTTTGGTATAATCTATAAAACATAGGTATAGATCTTTTTAGATAGTTTTTAAAAGTATTATTTTCTTTGTTTATTATAAGAAGTCACTGCCAATTTAATTTTTCTTTAAGTTATTGTTAGTAGAGGTAATTGCTTTAACCTTTTAGATAGTTCTTAATATTCTGTAAAATATTAAACATGTTTAGCAATTGATGTAGATTTAAATTAATCAATAAATAAATGTGCTTTTAAATGTTTATGCAAATTATAGGAAATTAAATTGTTTTTAAATGGTTGCAATTTACAGTTATACAGTATGCGTAAAATTCAACAAGAACTCCCACATTTCTTTTCAAGATGGTGTTCTATATTAACAAGATATTTTATTTTCCTCTTATCCACACAAAATGCAGGGTAGGTGGTCACAATCAAATCATATTTTTAGGAACATTGGACACCATCACATTTCAGGTTCTCTAACAAAATAACTTAGAATATCCTCAAGTAATGATTAAAATGAGTTCTATAAATAGTATTGCCACAATTCAAGTCAAGGTACTTCAAATAGGGCAAATATTTAAAATATATTTAAATTAATTAATATTTATTAATTATTATTCATTGTCTTATTGGCATGATTCTAATTAAATAGAATTAAGTAAGTTTGGCGCAGGTAAAAATTATATATTAATATTATTATAATGTCATTCTAATTTTTACAAATAATTATTACCTTAAGTTACTAATCTTTGCTGTCAAATTTTACGCATACTAAAATTTTGATTATTTCAAGGTGCTTTACTTTATCAAATGCTTTGGTATAGTCTATGAAACATAGATCTGTTTTCACCTCTGTGGCTCTTTCTATTAAAGATCATATGATGTATATAGCATTGTTCATACCTTTACCTCCAAACAAAATCACACAGTTCATCACTAATTTTTAGACTGATTTTGTTTCGCACTCTTCGCATGATGATTCCTAGTAATATCTTAGACGTGTGACTCATAAGGTTTATTGTGCGATGATCATCACATTCAATCACACCAGATTTCTTTGGTAAGGTTATGAATATTGATTTTAATAGGCCATATGGTATATGTCAGCTGTCATAGATTTGCATTCACCTGGAGGATAAAATAAATAAATATTCAGTGTATTGGTCTAACTGTTTAAAACTTGTTTTCCTTGTAATTTTAATTAAAGCCTCTTTATGTCTGGTCATTAAATAATTAAAAAATTATTTCTTCAACAGACTTAACGTGAACTGAGACAGAGTGATTACAAAAGTACACTGATCTAGGCATGCGAGAGCTGCCAAATTATGTGAGACTCTACGTTACCTCAGTGTGGCCAAATGTAAAAAGGTAATGGAGGTTTATACATTCTAATGCTTCTTTATTTTTAAAAGTTGTGGGGTATTGGGTACAGTATGTTAGTACCCATATATTTCCATGACTGTCTAACCTCTAATGCCCTGCAGTGCCATCAGATGCCACACTGGGTTTTCGGTGTACCTTGTCATATGTCCTTATTCTGGCCGAGCTTCTCAATCTTCACTAAAACTCTACCCTACTCAACTTTGAAGAAAAGTGTAAACCCAAGGTGGTATAGCAATTATTGAAAAGACACTGCCTTTAAAAAACCACTAGTCCTGAATTTAATATGAGTAAGCAGACATCCTGTACCAGCTCACCGACCACCTGCATTTACAATTATAACAGCCAAATATTTGTAATAAAAAATGTTGAATTATGTGTAATGTGCATTATGCTATTTTTATCACCGCAAACATTTGTACTCAGATTTTTTTCTTTAAAATGATTTATTACATTAACCCAAAATGTACAGTATAGACTAATATTTTTTTCTCTGTGTTTTGCCACCTTTCACCTAAGGTGAAGTCCCTATAGCCTAGGAACTGAATTTTGCATGTTAATTCATTTTACCCTGGCAGCCATGTGCACAGGGGCCCTTCGCCACCCAGGCAGATAACTCCATCTTCGGAGGTACTCATATTATTTCTGTTGATGTGTAATTGACGTTTCAAGCCGGACCTCACTGCTGAGACCCGAGGTGGTTGCTGCAGAGAGAAATCACAAATAAAATTCTCAGTCGGTGAAGTCAGATTTAAACTCAATAACCTCTCTGTCTCAAGACTGGCATAACTTGAGATTGAAAACTTCCTCTTCAAGCACATTCCACAAAGAATTGTGAATTGCTTTAGGCTCAAAACTTTCCACTGTGAGAATTTCAATCACAGCTTATAGCTTCTGACACGTATTCAGTGCATCTACCATTTTGATAACTAACACAAGGAAGCATGTGACACCAAACTGTGGGACATTTTGATAACTAACACAAGGAAGCATGAGACACCAAACTGTGGGACATTTTGATAACTAACACAAGGAAGCATGTGACACCAAACTGTGGGACATTTTGATAACTAACACAAGGAAGCATGTAACACCAAACTGTGGACATTTGTTTTTGGAAGAGAAAAAACAAATCTTGCTTTACATTGGAAACAATACATTTGATAAAACTTTTACAGTGCAGATACAGACTTTCACAGCTTATAAGTTTAAAATTGTTTCTTTAGAGAGTTAGGTATATATTTTATATGGTATTTTCATTTATGCCATTCATTCATTGAGTGCTGTCTTCGCATCCAAAGTTGGCTACCATGGAGCACTTTTCTGCTCTGTCTATTGCTTCGATGATGCAGATTATCATAGGCTGACTTGTCCATCTTTTACTGTTACTCATCCATGTTAGCCTTGGTCTACTTCTGCCTCTTTTACCTTGCTTTTTCCCTCCCAAGATTACTTTCAATAGACTACTGTGTCTTTTAACCTGCCCCAAAAATCTCATTTGTCTTGTTTGAATTGTGTTTAGTAGTTCTCTTTTCATTATTAGTTGTTTTAAGACTTTTATCATTTGTTTTCTTTTCTTTCCTTCCAATTCTTCCTATTCTTCTATAAATCCACGTCTCAAAAAAGCTTCAATTTTCTGTTCTGTTTTCTTGTCTAGATTTCCATGCTTCTGCACCATACAAGAATGTTGAAAAGATATAATAAATTGCTTTTCTTAGTTTTAGCTCTAGTTTTATTTATTTTGATGTTAGTATATTTTTCATGGCATTAAAATTAATTTTTTGCCATTCCTATTTTGTTTATTTCAGTTGTATATTTCCATCACAGGTTATAGTATGTCCAAAGTAGTTGTAGCTCTGAACTGTCTTCAGGTAGTGCGGCATTGATTCTGGCCATGACATTATATAAAATTAATGATGGCCATAAAAAAATATAATCACTAACACCATTATTCCTCCATTTATCAAAAGGGATGATGAGTTTAATTTATACATGTTTACTATTGTTGTTATGTTTATGTACAATGTTTAAATATTGACAGTAGAATATTATAATTGTTGACAGATATTTATATATCTACCATTGTTTTTAATTATTTACACATTTTAGAAAGTATGTTAGTAATATTTACAAACATTTACATATATAATTGCTCACAAAAGCCTGTTATAAACTTTTTCCAAATTTTTCCTTGTTTACCAAGGTGTTAGACCAAGGGGTCAGACCAAGGGGTCATCCACATTACCAAGAACTACGGCAAGCTATGCTACCTCAATGTTCAGGGCTGTGAGGCTATCTCAGACACTGGCTTAGATTTTCTGGCACAGAACTGCTCAAGACTTCGCTCATTGGACATAGGTAAATGTGACATAACAGATGGACTGTATGCCCTATCTATGCACTGTCCAAATCTACATAAACTTGAGATGAAGTCATGTGATGTAACAACAGACAAAGGAATAGTGATGATTGCTTATAGGTACTCTTCATTTCAGCAGTTGCATGTCCTGGATTGTTGTCTGTCCCCTGATGCATATGTTATGGTTAAAAAGTACTGCAAGAGAGCCATCCCAGAACACAAAGATCTGACAATTCTATAAAGCAGCTTTTTATATTAATTTTGTTCTTTTGAGTTGTGTCCAACTTTTGTAATAGATGAGGATGTTCTAAAAGAGTAACGAGGGTATTCTGAAAGAGTAATGGGGATATTCTAAGAGTAATCCGGATATTCTAAAAGAGTAATCTGGATATTTTAAAAGAGTAATCTGGATATTCTAAAAGAGTAATTATGATGTTCTAAAAGAGGCCAAATGAAAAATGAAAGCTAATTTCCAACAACAGGATTCACTTGGGGCCATGTCAGGAGAAGGGAACATCTGTGATCTTTTGTGACAGCTGGGATATTTTGTAACAGCTGTGGTGTTTTATGACAGCTGTGTTGTTTTGTGACAGAGGGGATATTTTGTGACAGAGGGGATATTTTGTGACAGCTGGGATGTTTTGTGGCAGCTGGGATGTTTTGTGGCAGCTGGGATGTTTTGTGGCAGCTGGGATGTTTTGTGGCAGCTGGGATTTTTTGCATCTGGGATTTTTTGTTGCATCTGGGATATTTTGTTACAGCTGTAACATTGACAACTGTACATTATGTTATAGCTGGAATATTTTGTTACAACTGAGATATTTTGTTACTGCTGTGATGTTTTGTGACAACTGAAATGTTTTGTGACAACTGAAATGTTTTGTGACAACTGAAATACTTTGTGACAACTGAGATATTTTGTGACAACTTTAATATTTTGTGACAACTTTTATATTTTGTAACAGCTGACATATTTTGTGAGAACTTTTATATTTTGTGACAGCTGGGATATTTTGTTATTGCTGGGGTTTTTGTGTCATCTGGGATATTTTGTGACAGCTGGGCTATTTTGTGAGAACTGTGATATTTTGTGACAAATGAGATATTTTGTGACAGCTGTGATACTTTGTTATTGCTGGGATATTTTGTGACATCTGCGATATTTTGTGACAGCTAGAAGATTTTGTGACAGCTGGGATATTTTGTTACAGTTGGGATATTTTGTTTGAACTGATAAATATTTTGACTGCTGCAATATTTTTTATTACAGCTGGTATATTGTGGTACAGCTGGTATATTTTATGACAAATTGTATATTTTGTGACAGCTGGGATATTTTGTAACAGCTGGAATATTTTGTTATGACTGGGATAAAATTGTTGCAGCTGCGATATTTTGTGACAGCTGGGATGTTTTGTTGTAGCTGGGATATTTTGTTGTAGCTGGGATATTTTGTTAAAAATGTAACATTTTGTAACAACTGAGACATTTTGTTACAGCTGAGATATTTTGTGACAGCTGGTTTATTTTGTGACAGTTGGGATATTTTATTAAAACTGAATTACTTTATGACAGCTGTGATATTTTATGATAACTGAGATATTTTGTGACAGCTGCATGATTTTGTGATTGCTGTGATATTTTATTACTGCTGGGATATTTTGTGACAAATGATATATATTCTGTGACAGCTTGGATATTTTGTGGGAACTGAGATATATTTTGACTGCTGGAATATATTTTATTACATCAGGGATATTTTGGTACAGCTGATCTATTTTGTGACATTCAGGATATTTTGTTACTGCTGAGATACTTTGTTACTGCTCTTGACATTTTGTGACAGCTGGAATATTTTTTTACCACTGTGATACTTTTTTGCATGTGGGAAATTTTCTGACAACACAATATGTGTGTTATAGCTTTGATATCTTGTGACAACTGAGATATTTTGTGGCAAATGAGATATTTTATTACAGCTGGGATATTTTTTGACAACTGAGATATTTTGTGACAACTGATGTTTTGTGACAGCTTGGATATTTTATTACAGCTGGGATATTTTGTTGAAGCTGGGATATTTTGTTGAAGCTGGGATATTTTGTTGAAGCTGGGATATTTTGTTACGGCTGTAACATTTTGTAACAAATGAGACATTTTGTGACAACTTTGGTATTTTTTGACAGCTGGGATTATTTGTGACAGCTGTGATATTTTGTGACAGCTGTGATATTTTGTGACAGCTGGGATATTATGTTACAACTGGGATATTATGTTACAAAAGGGATATTTTGTAATAGCAGGGATATATTGCTACTGTTGTGATGTTTTGTTACTGCTGTGCCTATTTGAGACAGCTGGATGATTTTGTGTTAGCTGGAATATTTTGTGATAGCTGTTTTTGTTACTGCTGATATATTTTGTTACTTCTGGGGTTTTTTGTGACATCTGGATTATTTTGTGACATCTGAGAAATTTTATAACTGAGATATTGTGTAATATTTTGTGACAAAATATATATATATTCTGTGACAGCTGTGATATTTTGAGACAACTGTGATATTTTATGACAGCTGGGATATTTTGTGACAACTGAGATATTTTGTTATACAACTTTAGTATTTTATGACAACTTTGATATTTTGTAACAGCTGGCATATTTTGTGAGAACTATTTTTTTGTGTGACAGCAGTGATATATTGTGACAGCTGGGATATTTTGTTGCTGCTGAGGTATTTTGTGACATCTGGGATATTTTGTGACAGGTGAAATATTTAGTGATAGCTGGCATATTTTGTGCAAATGAGATAGTTTGTTACAGCTGGGATATTTTGTGTGAACTCAGATATATTTTGACTGCTGGAATATATTTTATTACAGCTGGGATATTTTGGTACAGCTGGTATATTTTATGACAAGTTGTATATTTTGGACAACTGGGATATTTTGTGACAGCTGGGATATTTTGTGACAGCTGGGTCATTTTGTGACAACTGGGTCATTTTGTTATTGCTGTGCCATTTTGTGACAATAGAAATATTTTGTAACAGATTGTAATATTTTGTTATGACTGGGATACTCTGTTGCAGCTGGAATATTTTCTGACAACTGAGATATGTTGTTACTGCTGCAACATTTTGTGACAATTGAGATATTTTGTGACAGCTGGGATATTTTGTGACAACTGAGATATTTTGTTACAACTTTAGTATTTTATGACAACTTTGATATTTTGTAACAGCTGGCATATTTTGTGAGAACTATTTTTTTGTGACAGCAGTGATATTTTGTGACATCTGGGATATTTTGTGACATCTGGGATATTTTGTGACAGGTGAAATATTTGGTGACAGCTGGCATATTTTGTACAAATAAGATAGTTTGTTACAGCTGGGATATTTTGTGACAAATGAGATATTTTGTTACAACTTTGATATTTTGTAACAGTTGGCATATTTTGTGAGAACTATATTTTGTGACAGCTATATTTTGTGACAACTGGGATATTTTGTTACTGCTGAGATATTTTGTTTTTGCTGGTGTATTTTGTGACATCTAGAATATTTTGTGATAACTGAGATATTTTTGTGACAGCTGGAATATTCGTGGTAGCTGGCCTATTTTTGTGACAAATTAGATATTTTGTTACAGCTAGGATATTTTATGACAATTTGTATATTTTGTGACAGCTGTGATATTTTGTTACAGCTGGGATATTTTGTGACAGCTGGGTCATTTTGTTATTGCTGTGCCATTTTGTGACAATATAAATATTTTGTAACAGATTGTAATATTTTGTTATGACTGGGATACTCTGTTGCAGCTGGAATATTTTCTGACAACTGAGATATGTTGTTACTGCTGCAACATTTTGTGACAATTGAGATATTTTGTCACAGCTGGGATATTTTATGACAACTAGAATATTTTGTGACAGCTGGGATATTTTGTGACAAATAAGATATTTTGTTGCAACTTTAATATTTTGTGACAACATTGATATTTTGTAACAGTTAGCATATTTTGTGAGAACTATATTTTGTGACAGCTATATTTTGTGACAACTGGGATATTTTGTTACTGCTGAGATATTTTGTTATTGCTTGTGTATTTTGTGACATCTAGAATATTTTGTGATAACTGAGATTTTTGTGACAGCTGGAATATTTGTGGTAGCTGGCCTATTTTTGTGACAAATTAGATATTTTGTTACAGCTGGGATATTTTATGACAATTTGTATCTTTTGTGACAGCTGCGGTATTTTGTTACAGCTGGAATATTTTGTGACAACTGGTATATTTTATGACAGCTCTGATATTTTGTGGCAGCTAGGATATTTTGTGACAGCTTGGATATTTTCTTTGAGCTGTGATATATTGTGACTGCTGGAATATATTTTATTACAGCTGGAATATTTTGGTACAGCTGGTATATTTTATGACAACTTGTATATTTTTGGACAGTTGGGATATTTTGTTACTGCTGGGTCATTTTGTTATTGCTGGGTCATTTTATTATTGCTGTGCCATTTTGTGACAATAGAAATATTTTGTAACAGATTGTAATATTTTGTTATGACTGGGATATTCTGTTGCAGCTGGGATATTTTCTGACAACTGAGATATGTTGTTACTGCTGCAATATTTTGTGACAGCTGGGATATTTTATGACAGCTGGGATATTTTGTGACAAATGATATATTTTGTTACAAATGATATATTTTGTTACAACTTTAATATTTTGTGACAACTTTGATATTTTGTAACAGTTGGCATATTTTGTGACAACTATATTTTATGACAACTGGGATATTTTGTTACTGCTGAGATATTTTGTTATTGCTGGTGTATTTTGTGACACCTAGAATATTTTGTGATAACTGAGATATTTTGTGACAGCTGGAATATTTTGTGGCAGCTGGCCTGTTTTGTGACAAATTAATATTTTGTTACAGCTGGGATATTTTATGACAACTTGTATATTTTGTGACAGCTGGGATATTTTGTTACAGCTGGAATATTTTGTGACAGCTGGGATATTTTATGACAGCTCTGATATTTTGTGACAGCTGGGATATTTTCTTGGAGCTGTGATATATTGTGACTGCTTGGACATTTTCTTGGAGCTGTGATATATTGTGACGGCTGTGATTTTTTTTTGGTGACAGCTAAGACAACTGAAAAAAATGTAGTAGGTAGCCATTAGAGCTGAAATAGAGAAAAGATGCAAGACAATTTCAGAAATGATCTATTTGTTAGTCAAAATGAAAAAAAATTACGTAACATCTTGGTAGAGGTCTTAATATCTGCTTTGATGGCTTCTGAAGGAATTTCACCTGGTCCTGTAGCTTGATGGCTTTCATTATTTCTTCCTTGCTTGGTGTTCCCACAGTTGACGTGTAACTCTTCTTCTGCTGGTAGTATATCTGGAGGGTTATTTGAGCCGGGTCTGTTCAAAAGTTCTTCCAAGTGCTCTTTCCCTCTCTCCATTAGTTCACTTATATTACTAAGCAGATGTCCTTTTTTATCTTTAATAAAGGTATTTATCTGTTTGTATTTTCCACTTAGTTTCTTTGTGCTGTTGTACAGTTCTTTCATATTCCCTTTATTTGCTGCTTCCTCTGCCTCTTTAACTAGTTCATCTATATATTTCCTCTTATCCCTTTTAATGCATCCTCTCACTTCTTTGTTCACCTCTGTGTAAGCTTCCTTTCCTGTGTCTTGGCTTTATTACTTCTCGTTTTGTTTTTATTTATGTCTGCTTTCTTATTCTTTCTTTCTTTAATTTTATTTTCTTTTATTTTGTCTCTGCTGTCATCCATGCCTTATTCTAGCATTCTCTTTTCCCTCAGCGCTTCTTCACATGTCTCTTTCCATATATCCTTTACCTGTTTCCAATGATATTCTATATTGATTGTATTTTCTAGTTGTTTGAGGACTTGGAATGTGTTTGATATTGTGACTGCAAATTTGTCTTTAATTCTTTGTTCTTTAAGAAATTATACATTGAAATACTTTCTGCCCTTATTTGTTGTAGTATCTTTTTTGTTTAAGTTTTGCTAGCAGAAGATGATGGTCTGAAGTCACATCTGCTCCTCTATACTTTTACATTCTGTAAGGATGACTTCAACTTATTATTAATACATATGTGGGCAATTTGATTCCTAGAATATCTATTTTGTATTTTCAAATTTCTGTTGCTACCTGTGCTGCTTTTTCTTGTTCATTTAGGGTACATACATCGCAGGTGCTAATTCTGGAGGATTTCCTGGGAGACAAAAGGTGAGTCAGCAACCCGGACTCCTTACGGCTTTCTCTGAATTTCATCATACATCTCTTAAACAGAGAGCCTTTATCTTACCTGGATGGCAAATTTACTTTTATTCTCTTCTTTGACTTGTCCATATTTGTGAAGTTTTTTAGGCTTATTTTTTTACAGTACAGGTTAGCCAGTCCTAATCCAACTCTCCTTAGTCGCCTCTTATGAATATGCATGGTAAGGAACAGCGCCACTATTCTTAACTTCCCTTTGTGCCTCACAGTGCACAGGCACATTTAACTTATTAGTTATTCCAAAATCTAGCTTTCAAGTTCTTTTTTAAAATATGTTATGATTTCTTTCTTTGTCAATAATATCGTTTTGCCTAAAATTTGGCTTGCTTTTCTGCTTCATAAGTCCACTCTTCCATTGCTTGGAGATAGGGGACAAATATAAAATATACAATATATTGAATATCACGTGATGGTGCAAGAAGAGCTACAGAAAAGTAAATCTATAGAAAGATAAGACAAACTACAACATTTCGGCAAAAACCTTCATCAGCTATTCATCAGCATTAATGTCATCCTACAACTTTACCATTCACAAACTTATAAAAAAAACTACTAGAATTTTTCATGAAAGAATATTCAACATCATAGACAGTTGCTTATCACTGACACTTTAGTTAATTTGCTCATTTGTGTCTTTGCTAGAAGTTACAATACATTTCTTCTGTTATACATTCAAAATGATGAAGTCATATCTTAAAATATAAATACTTTTGTCATTACAAATTAGATAATTGCATCCCTCAAAACTCTCAGATTTACCATTCTTTGATCTTTTTGTTACAAGCATTAACTGCTAAAATATCATTCACACACAAATATTTACATTAGCTAAACATTTTACATTTTGTATGTGGTGTCACAAATTGAAACCACTCACATAAAATATCTTTTATAAGAAAAAGGAGAATGTACTAGTATCAGTATGTGCCATTTTGGCACGCAAGGTTTCTGTTTTTGAGATTGTGGTTCTGCCCTATTTGCCGTCTTTGGCTCGAAAGGACAATAGATAGATAGACTAGTATCAGGAAATCTTCATACATAAATGCTGTTAAATTTCAAAGATTAGAACCAAAATACCACTTTGATATAGCAACTAGCAGCTGTGCAATTTAAAATATAAAGTACTTTAATACCCAGTAAAACTGTGCTGTATATTTGATTTTGTTCAATTAATTGTTCATGCCTTGACATGGGCAATTAATGAGGCCCACAATTCTTGTTCATGAACTTTATTGTTGAATAGCTTCCTTCATGCTATTATGATGTCACATTATATATGATTTTATTTATTTGTCATCCTATGCAATTTTTTGCAAGGAATTTTGTGAAAAGGTTATCTAAACTTTTAGACATATTTAATTTTGAAAGTAAACAAAATCTGTGTGTTTTATCAAGTGCAAATATATAATTTAACAAAAGCAATTATTTGTTACTGACATCTGACAACCAGTTAGCACTCTTGTTAGATGTGATGTTCTGTATTGTTACTAATGCTCTAAAAAATAAAGAATCTGTTTCATTAATTTGTATTAACTATTGTTAATTTATTTCTTTATTACACAAAAGCATATATATCAGGTGCAAAGTAGTCTACTTGTTAAAGGTGAAATTGGCTCTTTTTACACAAAGAGCCCAGGGTTTGAGATTGGGTTCATCAGTCATCTCAGCTGAATAAAATAGATATGTGACCTGTAGTGAGGGAAGTAATGGCATAAAGAAGATATACAATGTGACCAAGAGAGTGATGCCCCTTTACTCCACTCCTCAATGTTGGTAATGCTTGTAATCATGTGATGACTTAAAGAGTATGCCTCTTCTACATCCACCCCTAAAAGAAAGTTAAGTGAGTGTGCTTGTATTGTGATGTGGTTTACAGTAAAATTCTGATATTTCCACTTTTGGCCCAACACTTCAGCGCCTCATTTTTTAGTACTGGATTGTCTTCCCTAACTATTTGTCCAGATTAAACTAGTTACTGGGTAAAGGCATCAAGATGCATAGAAATTTGAAGCTGCTGTAAAGCTGATTATAATAATGACAATTTTAAAAAAGTAAAAAGTGGTATGGTAATAGCTTTACGTAGGTGAGAAACAAAACAAAAGTAGAACATTTCAGCCAAGAAGGCCTTCAGCTGGAACAATAAAGCTTTTAGTAAAGGCTGGCATAACCTTACACAAATACATTTTCTTAAAATAAAAGATTACTTACTGACTTATGCACATGCACCACCAAGAATTGTGAGGAGCTGCAATATTTTTGTCCTGAGTCTAAGTGTATTGTATTTGACAGTTATTAACCTTTACTGCTGCTAGGTTTTCTGTGACATTGTCTATCTGTATGACTTTTGGTCTTCCTTGAGCCTTGAGACCAGTCTATCAACTCTTGCAGGTACACAGCAAGTTAGTGTAGTTTAATGCATATAATCCAAAATTTGTTTGTGTCTCTATGCATTTAGTGCTAGTTGTGATTTTAACAGTTCACCTGAATTTCACCATTTCTTATTCTGTATTTTACAGTATGGATACATACAAGACGATAAATATACATTTATATATTCAGGAAACACAAAAGAACATCAAAGAGGAGTAGGCCTTCTAATAAAACGAGAACTACAAAAATATATAAATACTCAATTGACATATAATGATAGGAATATACTAATAAAAATGAAAGCAAAACCATTCGACATAGCAATATTACAGACATACGCACCTACTCAAGACTATACAGACGAACAAATAGAGGCATACTATGAAGATCTAAACACAGTTATGAAGCAAGTGAAATCATCAGACATCTTGATTATAATGGGTGATATGAACTTTAAAGTAGGAAAAGGTATATAAGACCATAATAGGAAATCATGGTCTAGGAAAAAGAAATAACAGAGGAGAAAGATTAATACAATTTTGCGAAGAAAACAGACTGATAATATGCAACACCTCCTTTGAGCAAGAGAAAAGGAAATTATACACATGGAAAAGCCCTGGAGACAAGAAGAGAAATCAAATAGATTACATAATGATAAAAGACAAATTCAGGAACAGCGTCAAGAAAGCCAAAACCTACCCAGGACCAGATATAAATTCAGACCACAATCCTGTAATGATAAAAATGAAAATCAAATTAAAGAGAAACAAACAAAAAACTAATGCAGCAACACCAATAGATATAACGGCGTTAAACCAGAAAGATGTACAAGAAACTTATACCATACAAGCAAAGAACACATATCAGAAGCTACTAGAAGAGGGGATTTATTAGTACAGAAGAGAAAATGCTGAGGAAAAAGTCACAACAAAATGGCAATGCATAAAAAACAGCATGCAAGAATCCTGCAACACCTTGCCCAAAAAGGAAAGTAACAAAAATAAAAAATGGATAACAGACAAAATATTGGAAAAAATGGAAGAAAGAAAACAAGCGAAAAACACTGCCAGATACAAGGATATAGACAATGAAATACGGAGAATGTGCAAAAAGGCAAAAGAAGACTGGCTCAACCAAAGATGTCTAGAAATCGAAACTATGGAAAGTAAACAAAATCTAAGAGAGATGCACACAGAAATAAAGAGAATAACGAATAAAGACAAAAAAGCTGCAGGAATCGGATGTATAGCAAACAAAGAGGGAAGAATGCTATCAGACAACAAAGATATAATAGATAGATGGCAAGAATATATAACAGAATTATTTAATGACAAAAGGGACAAAAAGCCAGACATAAAATGTACATACAACTATAAAATCCTGAAATCCGAAGTAGAAAAAGCCATAAAAACAATGAAAAAGGGAAAAGCAGCAGGGCCTGACAATATAAAGATAGAGATGATACAGGCTCTAGAAGAGTTTGGCGTCGAAGTGATCACAGACATATGCAATGACATATACCATACAGGATACATACCAAACGATCTAAAAACATCAACTTTTATTGCATTGCCTAAAAAGAATGGTGCAGTTGAATGCTGTGACTTCAGAACAATAAGCCTAATGAGCCAGGTAACAAAAATTTTACTAAAAGTTATACAGGGAAGGATTCAGAATAAAATCAATACTGAATTAGAGTAGCAACAATTTGGATTCAAGAAAAATAGTGGGACAAAAGAAGCCATATTCAGCATGAGAACATTGATTGAAAAGTACACAGAAGTAAACAAACCAATATATGCCTGCTTTATAGACTACACCAAAGCTTTCGATAGAATACACCATGACCAACTTATAGACTGCCTAAAGGATATAAATCTAGACGACGCAGACATACGACTAATATGTAATTTGTACTGGGAGCAAACAGCAATAATAAGATATAACAAGGAGAACTCTACACCCACGGACATAAAAAGAGGAATAAGACAAGGATGCATCCTATCACCAAGCTTGTTCAATCTATACACTGAGCAAATCTTTAAAAACATCTCAGAGATACCAGGCCTAAATTGGAAAGATAATCAATAACCTGAGATATACTGATGATACTGTTCTACTAGCAGAAATTCCTAAAGACCTACAACAATTGCTTAATGTGATAAACACAACAAGCAAAAAATATGGACTAGAAATGAATATCAAAAAGACTAAAACTATGATCATAAACAAAGAAAATTCTCAAGACCTACAATTAAATATCACAGTTGAGGGAACACATCTGGAGACAGTCCAGAGTTACAACTACCTAGGACATACTATAACCAACGATGGAAAATGCAAAACTGAAATAAACAAAAGAATAGGTATGGCAAAAAGTAATTTTAATGCCATGAAAAATATACTAACAACAAAACAAATATCAGCAGGGCTGAAACTAAGAATGGCAAAATGTTAAAAAATCTTCTCAATATTCCTGTATGGTGCAGAAACATGGACATTAGACAAGAAAACAGAACAGAAAATTGAAGCCTTTGAAATGTGGATTTATAGAAGAATAGGTAGAATTAGATGGAAACAAAAGATAACAAACGATGAAGTTTTAAAACAACTGAAAATAAAAAGAGAACTGCTGAACACAATTAAGACAAGGCAAATGGAATTTTTGGGGCATGTTAAAAGACACAACAGCCTACTAAAAGTAATATTGGAAGGAAAAATACAAGGCAAAAGAGGAAGAGGCAGACCAAAACTAACATGGACGAGTAACATCAAAAGATGGCATGTCAATCTATGTCAGCCTGCACCATCAAAGCAAGAAACAGAGTAGAATGGCGATCCATGGTAGCCAACCTTCGTTGCGGAGAGGGCACACGATGATGATGATGATGATGATTTTACAGTAGCCAGTAATGGTTGTGACATTTCACATGTTGTGATCTTTCTCTCTAATATGCCTACCTTAAATATAGGACTATGTTTCATTGTTTGCCATAGTTAAATTAATAGAGTACTTGCAACTAAACTCGTGCTAAGTCAAATGTAAGACATTTATTACAGCGTTTGAAAATTTTAATGGAAGAAAACTTAATAATACAGTATTTGTAACTTAAACTTTAACCTTTGGAAATGTAAAACAGTCATAGAGTACATCAAACTAAACTTTAATCTTTGGAAATGTAAAACAGTCAACGAGTACATCAAACTTAACTTTAATCTTTGGAAATGTAAAACAGTCATAGAGTACATCAAACTAAACTTTAATCTTTGAAAATTTAAGACCATTAATGCAGTACTTCATCTAAACTTTAATCTTTGAAAATTTAAGACCATTAATGCAGTACTTCAAACTAAACTTTAATTTTTGAGAATTTATGACCATTAATACAGTACTTTAAACTAAACTTTTTCACCTTTGAAAATTTAACAGCGTTAATACATTACCTCAAACTAAACTTTAATCGTTGCAAAGTTAAGATAGCTAATACAGTACCTCAAACTAAACTTTAATCGTAAATTTAACAGTTAATACAGTACCTCAAACTAAACTTTAATTGTAAATTTAAGACAGTTAATACATTACCTCAAACTAAACTTTAATCATTGTAAATTTAAGACCGTTAATACAGTGCTTGCAACTAAAACTTTGACAAAGGGGAATTCATGTTAGTTAAAACACAATCCATATCAAACGTCAGCAAAGATCTGTGAGATACTTTCTCTTGTACAGTTCACTCAGAGGCAGGACTTAGTGAATGGTTTCAAATTGATGAAAGGGTTAAAGCAAGAGTGTACTTCATCTCCATTGTTTTATGGAACTGCCATCGACTTCATACAGCAGTGATTAAATAGTTACTTGAGTCTCATATAGAGGATCTTGACTTTGTAGACACAATAATTCTTATCAGTAGCTATGTGAAAACAGTGTAAGAAAAAGCAAATGTCATATCATCAATTGGTAGCACAATATTTTCTGCTGCTTCACTCCCAAAATCGAGACCTGATCATCTACACTGATGGCTTGGTCACAAGAGATGTTCGGAGTGGTTGGTATTTTGTTGTGTAATCTAATGGAAAGATGATAGATACAGGTGCAGAAGCCCACAAGATTATAACCTCTAGCAAATGTATGGAGATTGTGGCCTGACGGGAGCTATCACTTAGCTGGTTAAGAGACCAACAATATATGTGGTCTTCGCGATTGATTTGACTGACAAAGGATGTTTCGTCGGATTGACAAGAACACACTCCACAGGCTGTGGGTGCACCTACTCCACGTGTCTCCTGTTAGCAACCAAGCTTGAATATACTGTCCTGCACACTTTGATGTTTGAGTTATTGAGTTATTTGCGGGTCATCATCATTGCACTCCGAACATGTCCATAGGTGCTC
The DNA here is from genome assembly GCA_032433765.1 of Megaustenia siamemsis. Lineage (NCBI taxonomy): Eukaryota > Metazoa > Mollusca > Gastropoda > Stylommatophora > Ariophantidae > Megaustenia > Megaustenia siamemsis. The sequence continues at coordinate 15,304,671 of JAVIAB010000025.1, read as the reverse complement.
AGATCCCCTCCTCAGCAATTCCCTCAGTGTCCAGCGACTGACGACTCCAGTTCTATGTTGGTTGATAAGTCTTCTTACACGACCACCAAGTTTCTCATTTCTGGCCGTGCCCATCTTAACTCCCATTTCCATCATCCGAAGAAGTGACGTTGATCTGTGTTTGTCAAAGTCCTGTGCTCTTCCCACATCTCGGAGGGCATTGATGATGTCCGCCCGATCCATTGGTTGACCGTCCTCAACGACAGCGCAGCTAGCCAACCTGTCCGCTCTCTCATTTCCCCGTACTCCCGCATGTCCAGGGACATAGACAAAGGTGACCTTACGTATTTTGGATTTCTGCAACGACTCTACCCACTGCATGCGTACAGAGCCCGCCTCCACTTTTTTTTATCATGCTCATCGAATCACTCAGTATACATGCGTGGGTGTAGTCTTGTGACTCTAGCCATTTGAGTGCCTTGGTCACTGCCATCACCTCCATTGTCATGCTACTCGTGGTCATGGCGTATGCACCACTGTCTTCCTTGGCTATTCTGCCTGCCGTGCGTGCTGTAAATGCCCATGCACTTCTTTCGTGTCATCTTACAGATCCGTCTGTATAGATGACTACATCTTTCTCATCGGTGTTATCGCAGATGAGACCGTTGACCTCAGCATTAACCACGACCGGGTTCTGTTCCCTACTTTTCCTGTCGAGTGTGACAATACATGAGAAAGTCCCCTTGAATGACGTAGGCACCGGTATCCACTCCTCACCAACGCTGATATTGGTAAGCCCACAGACCTGTTTGATGACATCTTCTGCTCGGCCCACCCATGATTTGCCTCTTTTTAGCCTGGTACCTTTCTCTGTGTTGAGCACGTGGTGCAATGGATGCTCTGTATCTGTACTAATCTTCAGGTATGCTCGTGCTCTCCAGATCTTGATTCTGTCATCCATGGTTGGAAAGTCAAGAAGATACCTCATTGCTACACAGGGAGTGTCCCTCGTACATCCCAGGATAATGCGCATGGTTTCATTTTGTATTTTCTCCAGCCTATCAATTTGAGTCGTACTGACAGTAAGAATGGCCAGGGCATACTCGATTGGTGCGAGGACTAATCCCTGGAACAGAAGAGCAAGTAGCCTCTGCTCGATGTTGGCAGCTGCCATGACCTTCAAGGCGGCTAATCCTTTGCGGGATTTTGTTATCACATGGTCGACGTGGTCCCGAAAACACAGGCTGCGATCAAACTTAACTCCGAGGTATGTCATCAACTTGTCCCTGGTCACCTTATCAGCTCCCATTCGTACTACAGGTGTGGTCGCATTAACGATATGATTGTTAAGGGAGAACCATGAAACTGATGCTTTATTAGGATTAACTAAGGCACCTGAAACCCCACACCAGGAAGAAATGCTATCGAGTTCGTCTTGCATTGTGGAGGCAATTCCCCGTCTGTCTCTTCCCTGTCGATATACCAGAATATCATCAGCAAAAGTCATAGTTCTTCCCCTCCCATCCAGCTGTTGGGCCGTGATCGTTATTGTGTACACGTTAAATAGAACTGGTGACAATGGTGAGCCTTGTGGCAGCCCAGGACAAATGGATGTTGGCTCGGAAGACCAACTTCCACATCTAAGTATCACCTTCCTCTGAAACAGTGCCGCGGCGATCCATCTAATGAGGAAGGGGTTCACCGCCAGTTTGAGAAGCATATGCATGAGATATTCAAATGGTACCCTGTTGTATGCATCCTCCAGATCTATAGCAGCAGCACATGTCTCCTCTCGTCTGTGGAAGCCTTCGAAGACGTCATAGACAAATACTGCCGCATTGAGCCATGTCTCTTTGTTATATCTATAACCTCCGAGTGTGGATGAGAATACGCGTTTCTGTTCAGGGCGACAGGTGAGGACACGGGCAACTATTTTCTCCAGCAGCTTGCCCGCAGTGTTCTGCATTGTGATGATACTGTAGGCACTGATCTGAGAATGGTCCTTGTTTGGCTTCGGTAGCGGTAGTAAGTAGCTGTGTAGCCACTCCTTAATCTGGCCACTCCGAATACTGGCATTAAACTCATTGGCCAGTGTTGTCAAGTCGTCATCAGCTAAATCGCCTATGTCATCATACCGAACACCATCTGGACCAGGAGCAGTGTTGTGTGACCTTTTAAGTGTCGTGCGAATGGTATCGGTTGTGATTGTGAGATCTTCTTCCAGCCCTACATCCTTACAAAAATTTGACAAAGATCCCCGTATCCTCATTCTGACAGCCTCATTTCTTTGGTCCGTCTGCTCAATGTAGCGGGCAAGCAGGGCCTTCCCTTTGCTCTCATCAGATTTGTGCCATATCTGGCCTGTGCTATGAAAGTCTGGTATACCTCTGTGTCGTGGTGTGCCATTCATGCACTGACGAAGGCGCCAGAACGTGGCGAGCGATTTTTCTGAGTACACGTTTTTACAGAAGTCATCCCATTTGGCATCATTAGCCTGCTTAGCGCATAGTTTAAAGTGCATTATTTTTTGGTCGACCTCTACTTTCTGACGCTTCAAGAGCTCAGGTTGTGTTCTACCATACCTTCTGGCTTTCTGCCATGTCTTGACCGTTTGTCTCTTGCTCCGCCAAGCTTCCTCGACATCTACGTTCCACCAGGGTGGCTGCGTCCATCTCTCCTGCCTCCTACGAGGGGCGCTCTGTTTCCTATGTCTGATTTTGCTAATGACGTCCTGGTCTGTTTTCTCGTAGTTAAATGTGTGGAGCTTTCTTCTCTGGCTTTTATTTCTTCCTTTCTCAATTAGGAGGACACATGGATAGTGATCACTTCCGTGGAACCCCAGTGCATTCCATCTGCAAACCGGTGCGAAGGTGGAAGACACCAGTGCCAGGTCTATGACACTATCAGAGTCCCCTGTTCGAGTGGCCATTCTTGTTGCCCTTCCATCATTCAAGCACACTAAATCGGCCGATACCAGTGCGTTCTCTAGGTCTTCTCCCTGCTTGTTGGTTATGACGTTACCCCACTGGTTTCCTCTAGCATTAAAGTCTCTGCAGAAAATGACATTCTCTTCATCGAACTCGAAGAGATTGTACCATTGTTGTGTGTTCACCTTCCCATTATAGGCATACACATTAACAATCACGAAATGAACTGGGGTCTGCACCCTAACCGCATGTACCTGCAAAATCTGCATTGTTCCACACAGACATATCAACCTCAGCTGCCACCATATTGTTGCGCACAAGGATGGCCTGCCCAAGGTGTTGTCTATTGTAAAAACAATGAAAGCCAGGAGTACTTACTGTCCTGTCACCAAAAAGAGTTTCTTGCAAAACCATTATATCGGCGCCGCACAGTAGCTTATCAAGAATGGGCCGTCGTTGATTAATGGACCCACAATTCCAATAAGTAACGCGCACATACTTTAGGCCTAGCCTCTCACACTTTGACAGTTTAGTGCCACCCCTCTTGCCCCGTCGTGTTTTCCTTCTTCGATGATGTCGTTTGGGCTGCATCTGAAAACTTACACTTCTTACCGTCGTCTTTAAAGATGAACGTCGCTGAACGTTGTTGCTTTTGATGGTCCAGACTCACGTGCACTTGCTCAGTCGCACGGCCTAGAACCCGTTCCACGTTATAAACTGGCCAACTCCAGTAACTTGCTCAGCAGCACGCGGAAACACTGAGAGCTTTCTACAAATTAAATGTCTTACGCGTCCTTGACAACAGACCGGCGTAAACAAACCGCCATTTTTTGACGCGTTCAATAGTGCAACAACAATGATGAGTGATGAAATAAGGAAATTATAACTTTGATGTTTGTGGCAATGAAATAACCGAGAAGTTGGCGGGGTCTGTAATTACACAAGAAATATTACAAAATTGACACGTATCACATAATGATGGCTTTAAAAGAACACCTGTCACAGAATGGCTACAGGAAAGCTGAGGATAACCCATGGATCAAAAGAATGGTGGAACACGACGTTATGAAGGACAAAAGCAGGAAGGAACCCAGCACGTTCAATCAATACAAGACATGAACCATCAGTGGATGAACATTTCTATGGTTGCTGGAACGGTCGGCGGAGCAGATATGGGAATGCCCTGACTTCGGTGACGCCAGTTAGTACTAAAGACTGACATAATATGGCTTGTAATCAACCACGAAAATTAAATAAATTTAGAAAAAAATGAACCTGAAAGAAATAGCATTTGATGACATAAATCACTAGAAATAAATCAGATGCTGCATAGATCAAGAAGAAGACACAAATACATACTTTAGAATCGGAAGAGTAAAGGCAGCAATGACTTTCGAAAAATGGAAATCAAAATTACTCAGCACAAAAACAAAGCTCAGAATTTTTTAAACAAATGTAGTGTTCACCCTAAACTTATGTATACGAGAGAAGAAAAAATGAATGTATTAAGAAATATAAAAGAAAGATAATTCTCCAAATCTCGCATAAGGATAAAACGCCTGGTACAGACATACTCATTGCGGAGTTCTATAAACATTTTCCCCCCTTCATAGGAACACTCCTGCTGAAGGTTTTTAAAGATTCCTTCCACAAAGGACATCTACCTCCGAGGATCAGCGTGTCATACATCTCCTTACTCCTGAAGAACAATATAGATAAGACACAAGTAACAAACTACAGACCGATATCATTGCTCAACGTAGGCTATAAAATATTGACAAAGCCCTGACGAATAAGCTAAAGCCGTTCATGTTCTCACTCGTCCCCGAAGACCAGCAATGCAGCATCCAAGGCTAAAATAAAAACAACCACTTCATACGATACATCATCACCTACACACATACAAGAAACATACCTTCATCGATTCTGTCCTTGGACCAAGAAATGGCTTTTGACAGGGCATCGTACACTCCTACTTACAGAAAACGCTGCGCAACTGCAATATGGGAGACAACTTTCGACGATGCATCAACATCCTGTACTCCAGACCTGAGTGTTGCCATACACTTTTTTCTTGTTTTAAAATTGTCCAAATTCTGTGAATGTATTGAGGATGTTGTCTATTGATCTAGTGTTTGATTGAAAGAAGACAGTAATGTCAGCATACGCTAACAATGTCTGCTCTCCTTTCCTTGACATGAATGTGCCCTTTATGGAACTGTCTCGTCTGATACTCTCAAGGAACGGTTCTATGGTCAGCGCGTAAAGTGGAAAAGAGAGGGAACACCCCCTTCCGGAGCAATGTTATGTAAGACATGTTTAGGCTTGGAGTAATTAATTTCTTTGTGAATGAGTATGTGTACATTCTGAGAAGAAGAGAGCCTAAGAGAGGAAAGAAATGTTGTAAGAATTATAATGTGAGTATCAGGCGCCGGAGATTTGTACTTGTACCTTTCCTAATTTGTGGTTGCAAATATTAATTATTTATACTTTCTCTCAAAAATTAAAAGTTATCTTCCTTTGATCACAAAAAAGTCAACCTCTGTCAAATAAAAAAACGATTCTGTATAAAGTCCTGTGTAGTGGACATATTTTTGAAATTACGTGAAATTGAATATAAAAACGAGCTTCTATTTGCAGGCGATCAGGCGCTAATACATGAAACAATAGAAGACCTAAAAGAACACTTAAACAAACTGAACATCACAGGCACAAAATACATCATGAAAATCAACATCAACAGAACAGAAGTAATGAATGTAGGCCAAAAATAAACAGAACATCAACATAACTATAGAAGGCAGACAACTAAAACAAGTAGAGGAATTCAAATACCTAGGAAGTCTAATGACAAACGATAATTCCCAAACAGCAGAGATAGAATCATGATGCAACAAAGCTTGTCAATCATCGGACAGTTATCACCACTATTGTCCAACAAGGAAATAACTCTGGAGGCAAAACGAGCACTATACAATACAATCTTCATCCCAACGTTGTGCTACCAATGCCAGACCTGAACCCTAGATGCAAGAACAATAAGAACAATAACCTCTACAGAGATGAAATGTGTTAGACGAATGACAGGAAACAGTCTGAGAGATGAGATCAGAAATGAAGAACTGAAAAAAAAAAAAAAACTATGAATAGCCCCCGCCATAGAATATATAAGGAAACAAAAGATAAAATGGTTTAGCCACGTGACAAGGCAGAAAGAACAAAACACAACACAACGAGCCTTCAACAAACGTTGTGAGAAAACCAGCCCCAAGTGTCGACCATGAAAAAGATGGGTCGATGGAATATTAGAAGCACTAGGGAACATAACAGCAGCAGAGGCGAACAGAAGAGCAAAGGACCGCAAATTATATCTCCACTAGAAGCTGAAAGGCAGATGAGGAAGGAAAGAAGAAGCAGAAGAATATAAAATGTGTCTTATTCATCTAGATACTACTGCTGTTGGCTGGCTTGTATTGGGTAAAGAAGTTGTTCACACGATGGAGCTGTGTTTACAGCATGTGTTCAAAATATCCACTGCAGGCCTCAAGACATTCTGAGACTTGTCTCTTGCTAATTTCTAAAACCTTCTGTATCTATATATCTATCTTTCGTTCGCCTGAAGTATTGTCTATACCGGCTATGTCGTTTCCTGTATAAATGTTACCATCTTTTGTCATTTTTGCAGTGGTGCATCTAGTCTTGTCTGTAGTGTTGTATTATAATGGTAAAAGTGGACTTTCCTCAGTCTACTATATTCAGTGCATTCTTGAAATGTGCGTTCCTCTGTATAGGGCGCCTGTCCATATGTACATGTAGTTGAGGTACCGATCTTGAATTTTGTAGACACGTGACTGTGGAGTCATTCCTGTTCTAATGCGTATAATGATAACTTTTTCCCATCTATTCATATAATGAAAGGCATCCTGATTTGGAGCATTTGATCTTCTGATTGATTTGATTATCTGTTTCTTATGATGGTATGTATCCAGCGCATCTGGTTGTGTGCCTGTTGCACATTCTTTTGAAAGCTGATCTGCTCTCTAGTTTCCTGGTATTCCATAGTGAGATGGGATCCACTGCAAGGCAATCCTGTGGTGTATGTAGAGTTCAGTCAATAAAGTTAGCAGATGTAGCAACTTTCTGGATTGCAGTGCCTAGAGCACTGATCTTGCATCTGTCAAAAACTCTACAGGCTGTGGGCTAAGATTACTGTTCAGCAGTTTTTCTATTGCCAACTTTATTGCTTGCATTTCTGCATCGTATTTGTGATAATATTTCCCTGTTGCTATTTTTTCCATATACCTAGTGTTATTTTTTGAGTACTCTATGTAGACCCCTGCTCCCCCTTTATTTTCTATATATTGATCGAGTCACCGCACAGAGACATTATAAACACCAGGTTATAACACTTGTTACTACAAGTTTGATAAACTATTCAGAACTTGATTCTCAATTAAAATTAAAAAAGAATGACTGTCTCTCTATTTTAATGCTTGAGATGTAATTGTCTATCGCTATTTACATAACAGGATTTTAAGCTGCTTTCATTTTCATATTAGCATTATTAACTGTTTCTTTCTTAATAGTATAACTTTTAAATGTATCTCTTTTCATACTAAGATTATAAGCTGCTTTTATCTTCATGCTAGTATTTTAAATTGTCTTTCTGGTCATTCTAGGATTTTCAAAAGGTTAACTTTTGATTCTAGAAATATAAACTCTCTCAACTCTCTTAACTCCTACATTTTAATCTCTATCTATTAATGCTAGAAATCTAAAATGCCTATCTCTAATTTTTTCTATCTGTATCTTAATGTTGTTTCCGGTTGTTTCCAAAATGGAGGAATTTTTTCTCCGGCTTGGTATTGAACCGTTGATCAGAGGTTTAACAAGCCGCTATCGTAAAAACGATGTTGTTAATGAAACGTAGACCTGATAGAAAAGACGATGGTCATACGTTGGACATGTGATGAGAAGAGATAATAATCGAATAGCAAAGCAAGCCCTCATATGGGAAACAACAGATAAAAGAAAAAGAGGAAGACCCAGGGAGACACTGAGAAGAACATTGATGAGAGAGGCAAGAGCAGCAGGAATCGGCTCCCTCAATGAGATAGAACTGCTTGCACAGAACAGAGACAGATGGCGAGATTTAATAAAATATCTTTAAAAGAAAACTGCTAGAACAAAAATTCATATAGGAGAAGGTGTATCTTGGTCTACGCCCTATGGGCCGGTTACGGCTCGAAAGGTCAATAGATAGATCTTAATGTTTAATATATATAACTGTATATCTCTTTTTCGCTCTTTCTATCTCTCTCTCTCTTACTCTCTCTCTTACTCTCTGTCTCTCTCTCTCTGTCTCTTAATGTTAGACTTTTAAACTGCCACTATCCCTCTCCAGTGACATGAATTATGTGCAATTTTCTATCTCCAACTCCTCTCCCTTTTTCTACTACAATTTTGAAATTTCAACAGCATAGTATTTTCCTAGTTTTTTTGTATACCTCTCTCTCTCTCTCTAACATTATCTTTTCTAGACTCTACAGTGAAGTTATGAGACGGCATCAGCTAATTTTTATAAATTAATTTCTTTGGACCCGTGATCTATAAAAATGTTTAGAAACTTTAAACAGTTCATTATCAGCTAAGAAATATAATAATTCTTTGAAGAATATATATTTAAATGTTGCTTAATATTTACAGGCACGGTTCGTTCTAACATATCAAACTTAAATGCAAAAAAGTGTTCTACCGTTGAATTGTTGATGAAAATGTTGATATAAACTTATATGCTTAGAAATTAAATATAATTTTGCTTTATTATAAGGGAAGTAACTCCAATTAAATTAATTGTTAAGAATTCTTTATGAGTCGATATATTGTAATTGTAAATTGTCAAAAGTTTTATTGATATGCATATTGTTTCCCGGAAAATAATTTTCTCATAAAATGTGCAAGCTCTTTGATAAATTCCAATAAAATATTGCCAATTCTAAAGAATCAAATTAAAAAGATGTACCTTTCCTAATTTGTGGTTGCAAATATTAATTATTTATACTTTCTCTCAAAAATTAAAAGTTATCTTCCTTTGATCACAAAAAAGTCAACTTCTGTCAAATAAGAAAACGATTCTGTATAAAGTCCTGTGTAGTGGACATATTTTTGAAATTACGTGAAATTGAATATACAAAACGAGCTTCTATTTGCAGGCGATCAGGCGCTAATACATGAAACAATAGAAGACCTAAAAGAACACTTAAACAAACTGAACATCACAGGCACAAAATACATCATGAAAATCAACATCAACAAAACAGAAGTCATGAATGTAGGTGAAAATAAACAGAACATCAACATAACTATAGAAGGCAGACAACTAAAACAAGTAGAGGAATTCAAATACCCAGGAAGTCTAATGACAAACGATAATTCCCAAACAGCAGAGATAGAATCAAGATGCAACAAAGCTTGTCAAATCATCGGACAGTTATCACCACTATTGTCCAACAAGGAAATAACACTGGAGGCAAAACGAGCACTATACAATACAATCTTCATCCCAACGTTGTGCTACCAATGCCAGACCTAGACCCTATATGCAAGAACAATAAGAACAATAACCTCTACAAAGATGAAACGTGTTAGACGAATGACAAGAAACAGTCTGAGAGATAAGATCAGAAATGAAGAACTGAGAAAAAAAGCTAGGAATATCCCTCGCCATAGAATATATAAGGAAACAAAAGATAAAATGGTTTGGCCACGTGACAAGGCAGAAAGGACAAAACACAACACAACGTGCCTTCAACAAACGTTGTGAGAAAACCAGCCCCAAGGGTCGACCACGAAAAAGATGGGTCGATAGAATATTAGAAGCACTAGGAAACATAATAGCAGCAGAGGCGAACAGAAGAGCAAAGGACCGCAAATTATATCTCCCCTCGACGCTGAAAGGCAGATGAAGAAGGAAAGAAGAAGCAGAAGAATATAAAATTTGTCATATTCATCTAGATACTACTGCTGTTGGCTGGCTTGCATTGGGTAAAGAAGTTGTTCACACGATGGAGCTGTGTTTACAGCATGTGTTCAAAATATCCACTGCAGGCCTCAAGACATTATGAGACTTGTCTCTTACTAATTTCTAAAACCTTCTGTATCTATATATCTATCTTTCGTTCGCCTGAAGTATTGTCTATATCGGCAATATCGTTTCCTGTATAAATGTTACCATCTTTTGTCATTTTTGCAGTGGTGCATCTAGTCTTGTCTGTAGTGTTGTATTATAATGGTATAAAGTCAACGTTTGTTGAAGGCTCGTTGTGTTGTGTTTTGTTCTTTCTGCCTTGTCACGTGGCCAAACCATTTTATCTTTTGTTTTCTTATATATACTATGGCGGGGGCTATTCCTAGTTTTTTTTCTCAGTTCTTCATTTCTGATCTTATCTCTCAGACTGTTTCCTGTCATTCGTCTAACACATTTCATCTCTGTAGAGGTTATTGTTCTTGCATCTAGGGTCCAGGTCTGGCATTGGTAGCACAACGTTGGGATGAAGATTGCCTCCAGTGTTATTTCCTTGTTGGACAATAGTGGTGATAACTGTCCGATGATTTGACAAGCTTTGTTGCATCTTGATTCTATCTCTGCTGTTTGGGAATTATCGTTTGTCATTAGACTTCCTAGGTATTTGAATTCCTGTACTTGTTTTAGTTGTCTGCCTTCTATAGTTATGTTGATTTTCTATTTATTTTTGGCGACATTCATTACTTCTGTTTTGTTGATGTTGATTTTCATGATGTATTTTGTGCCTGTGATGTTCAGTTTGTTTAAGTGTTCTTTTAGGTCTTCTATTGTTTCATGTATTAGCGCCTGATCGTCTGCAAATAGAAGCTCGTTTTTTATATTCAATTTCACGTAATTTTAAAAAAATATGTTCACTACACAGGACTTTATACTGAGTCGTTTTCTTATTTGACAGAAGTTGACTTTTTTGTGATCAAAGGAAGATAACTTTTAATTTTGAGAGAAAGTATAAATAATTAATATTTGCAACCACAAATTAGGAAAGGTACATCTTTTTAATTTGATTCTTTAGAATTGGCAATATTTTATTGGAATTTATTAAAGATCTTGTACATTTTATGAGAAAATTATTTTCCGGGAAACAATATGCATATCAATAAAACTTTTGACAATTTACAATTACAATATATCGACTTATAAAGAATTCTTAACTATTAATATAATTGGAGTTACTTCCCTTATAATAAAGCAAAATTATATTTAATTTCTTAAGCATATACGTTTATATCAACATTTTCATCAACAATTCAACGGAAGAACACTTTTTTGCATTTAAGTTTGATATGTTAGAACGAACCGTGCCTGTAAATATTAAGCAACATTTAAATATATGCTCTTCAAAGAATTATTATATTTATTAGCTGAAAATGAACTGTTTAAAGTTTCTAAACATTTTTATAGATCACCGGTCCAAAGAAATTAATTTATAAAAATTAGCTGATGCCGTCTCATCACTTCACTGTAGAGTCTAGAAAAGATAATGTTAGAGAGAGAGAGAGAGAGAGGTATACAAAAAACTAGGAAAATACTATGCTGTTGAAATTTCAAAATTGTAGTAGAAAAAGGGAGAGGAGTTGGAGATAGAAAATTGCACATAATTCATGTCACTGGAGAGGGATAGTGGCAGTTTAAAAGTCCAACATTAAGAGACAGAGAGAGAGAGAGAGAGAGAGAGAGAGAGAGAGTGAGAGAGAGAGAGAGAGAGAGAGAGAGAGAGAAAGAGCGAAAAAGAGATATACAGTTATATATATTAAACATTAAGATACAGATAGAAAAAAGAGAATGAGAGATAGGCATTTTAAATTTCTAGCATTAATAGATAGAGATTAAAATGTAGGAGTTAAGAGAGTTGAGAGAGTTTATATTTCTAGAATCAAAAGTTAACCTTTTGAAAATCCTAGAATGACCAGAAAGACAATTTAAAATACTAGCATGAAGATAAAAGAAGTTTATTATCTTAGTATGAAAAGAGATACATTTAAAAGTCCTACTATTAAGAAAGAAACAGTTAATAATGCTAATATGAAAATGAAAGCAGCTTAAAATCCTGTTATATAAATAGCGATAGACAATTACATCTCAAGCATTAAAATAGAGAGACAGTCATTCTTTTTTAATTTTTAATTGAGAATCAAGTTCTGAATAGTTTATCAAACTTGTAGTAACAAGTGTTATAGCCTGGTGTTTATAATGTCTCTGTCCGGTGACTCGATCAACATATAGAAAATAAAGGGGGAGCAGGGGTCTACATAGAGTACTCAAAAAATAACACTAGGTATATGGAAAAAATAGCAACAGGGAAATATTATCACAAACACGATGCAGAAATGCGAGCAATAAAGTTGGCAATAGAAAAACTGCTGAACAGTAATCTTAGCCAAGAGCCTGTAGAGTTTTTGACAGATGCAAGATCAGTGCTCTAGGCACTGCAATCCAGAAATTTGCTACATCTGCTAACTTTATTGACTGAACTCTACAAACACCACAGGATTGCCCTGCAGTGGATCCCATCTCACTATGGAATACCAGGAAACTAAAGAGCAGATCAGCTTTCAAAAGAATGTGCAACAGGCACACAACCAGATGCGCTGGTTACATATCTATCTATCTATCTATTGACCTTTCGAGCCGTAACCGGCCCATAGGGCGTAGACCAAGATACACCTTCTCCTATATGAATTTTTGTTCTAGCAGTTTTCTTTTAAAGATATTTTATCAAATCTCGCCATCTGTCTCTGTTCTGTGCAAGCAGTTCTATCTCATTGAGGGAGCCGATTCCTGCTGCTCTTGCCTCTCTCTTCAATGTAATGTTCTCAATGTCTCCCTGGGTCTTCCTCTTTTTCTTTTACCTGTTGTTTCCCATATGAGGGCTTGCTTTGCTATTCGATTATTATCTCTTCTCATCACATGTCCAACGTATGACCATCGTCTTTTCTTTATTACTGAAGATATTAGTGGTTGATTGGCGATTTCTCTAATTTCCTCGTTTGTTTTGAATTCGTTCCATTCTATACCAAGTATTTTCCTTAGACATTTATTTTCGAATGCGTTCAACTTTGTTTCTATATCTCTTGTTGTTTTCCAGCTTTCACACGCATATGTAAGGGTTGATAGTACATTTGATTTGAATAGCCTAAGTTTTGTGTTTGTGCTAATGAGTTTTGATTTCCACAACTTTTCAAGGCTTCTGAAAGACATTGCTGCTTTAGCCAGTCTGATTCTAATTTCTTTGCTCGTATCCCCTTCTCGATCAATGTGACTTCCAAGATAGATGAAGTGATCGATCTCTTCTACTGGTTTGTTTTCCATGTATATTTTGTCACTTGTTGGAATTAAACTTTTCATGACTTTAGTCTTTTCATGATTGACCTCAAGCCCAATTTTGCTGGCTATTGATGATAGTTCATTTGTGTTTTCCTGCATCGTTTTTATCTGATTGCTGATGAGAACTATGTCATCAGCAAAGTCCAGGTCCTCCAAATGGTCTCCTTGTATCCATTCGATGCCTTTATTACCAGTGCAGCATTTCTTCATTATGAAGTCCATAACAATTCCAAATAACAAGGGCGATAAAATACATCCTTGTTTAACCCCAGTTTCTATTGGGAAACATTCGCTCAGTCCTTCCTCTGTTCGAACTGCACATGTGTAACCATCATACATGTCTTTGATAATATTTATGATTTTTGATGGTAAGCCATATTGCTTCAGAATTTTCCACAAAGAATCTCTATGAATACTATCAAATGCTTTTTTGAAGTCGATGAAGTTAAGTACAAAAGGTTTTTGCTTTTCAATGTGTTCCTCCAATATAAGTCGTAGAGTGAAAATGTGGTCAAGACAGCTTCTCCCTTTTCTAAACCCAGCCTGTTCTTCACGCATTACTGTATCTATTGAATCCTTTATTCTATTTAGGATGATTTTACAGAATAATTTTGAGGCAACTGACAAAAGTGTCACGCCTCTCCAATTGTTACAATCTCTAAGATTGCCCTTTTTTGGGATCTTAACAATGATTCCTTTTTTCCATTTATGAGGCGTCTTCTCTGTTTTCCAAATGATGTTGAACATTTTTTGGAGATGTATTAAATTATGGCTATCAATTGCCTTGAGGATCTCAGCTGTTAACTTATCCTCTCCAGCAGCCTTGTTATTGGTCATTAGCTTTAAGGTGGTTTCTATTTCACTCAAGGTGAAGTCATCTAAATTTACATCTAATTCTGCTGCTGGTGTTTCAGCTTCAAAATCTATTAAACTGTGAGGTAGTGGACGGTTAAGAATTTCTTTGAAGTGTTCCGCCCAACGGGCTTTTATGTCTGCGCTTGTTGTTAGCATTAATCCAGATTTGTCTAGAATTGGTGTTCCACTGGATGTATAGGTGTTTGTCAGCATCTTTTGTACAGTATAAAGAGTTCTGCTGTCTCCTGTAATTGCAGCTGTCTCTGCTTTCTCTGCCAAGTTGTCTATATAAGCTCTTGTATCTCTTCTTGCCGAACTTTTCACTTTGTTGTCTAATTCTTTGTATGTTGCTTTTGCCAGAACCTTTCCAAGATCTGTCTTTACATTAGTCATGGCTCTCTTCGCTTCTCTTCTTTCTTTGATGTATTTCCATGTGGTGTCTGAGATCCAAGCTGAGATCTGGTTACATACCATCATAAGAAACAGATAATCAAATCAATCAGAAGATCAAATGCTCCAAATCAGGATGCCTTTCATTATATGAATAGATGGGAACAAATTATCATTATACGCATTAGAACAGGAATGACTCCACAGTCACGTGTCTACAAAATTCAAGATCGGTACCTCAACTACATGTACATATGGACAGGCGCCCAAGACAGAGGAACGCACATTTCAAGAATGCACTGAATATAGTAGACTGAGGAAAGTCCACTTTTACCATAATAATACAATACGACAGACAAGACTAGATGCACCACTGCAAAAATGACAAAAGATGGTAACATTTATACAGGAAAAGACATTGCCGATATAGACAATACTTCAGGCGAACGAAAGATAGATATATAGATACAGAAGGTTTTAGAAATTAGTAAGAGACTAGTTTCAGAATGTCTTGAGGCCTGCAGTGGATATTTTGAACACATGCTGTAAACACAGATCCATCGTGTGAACAACTTCTTTACCCAATACAAGCCAGCCAACAGCAGAAGTATCTAGATGAATAAGACAAATTTTATATTCCTCTTCTGCTTCTTCTTTCCTTCTCATCTGCCTTTCAGCGTCAAGGGGAGATATAATTTGCGGTCTTTTGTTCTTCTGTTCGCCTCTGCTGCTGTTATGTTCCCTAGTGCTTCTAATGTTCCATCGACGCATCTTTCTCGTGGTCGACCCTTGGGGCTGGTTTCTCACAACGTTTATTGAAGGCTCGTTGTGTTGTGTTTTGTTCTTTCTGCCTTGTCACGTGGCCAAACCATTTTATCTTTTGTTTCCTTATATATTCTATGGCGGGGGCTATTCCTAGTTTTTTTTCTCAGTTCTTCATTTCTGATCTCATCTCTCAGACTGTTTCCTGTCATTCGTCTAACACATTTCATCTCTGTAGAGGTTATTGTTCTTATTGTTCTTGCATATAGGGTCCAGGTCTGGCATTGGTAGCACAACGTTGGGATGAAGATTGTATTGTATAGTGCTCGTTTTGCCTCCAGTGTTATTTCCTTGTTGGACAATAGTGGTGATAACTGTCCGATGACTTGACAAGCTTTGTTGCATCTTGATTCTATCTCTGTTGTTTGGGAATTATCGTTTGTCATTAGACTTCCTAGGTATTTGAATTCCTGTACTTGTTTTAGTTGTCTGCCTTCTATAGTTATGTTGATGTTCTGTTTATTTTTGGCGACATTCATAACTTCTGTTTTGTTGATGTTGATTTTCATGATGTATTTTGTGCCTGTGATGTTCAGTTTGTTTAAGTGTTCTTTTAGGTCTTCTATTGTTTCATGTATTAGCGCCTGATCGCCTGCAAATAGAAGCTCGTTTTTTATATTCAATTTCACGTAATTTCAAAAATATGTCCACTACACAGGACTTTATACAGAATCGTTTTCTTATTTGACAGAAGTTGACTTTTTTGTGATCAAAGGAAGATAACTTTTAATTTTTGAGAGAAAGTATAAATAATTAATATTTGCAACCACAAATTAGGAAAGGTGCATCTTTTTAATTTGATTCTTTAGAATTGGCAATATTTTATTGGAATTTATCAAAGAGCTTGCACATTTTATGAGAAAATTATTTTCCGGGAAACAATATGCATATCTATAAAACTTTTGACAATTTACAATTACAATATATCGACTTATAAAGAATTCTTAACTATTAATATAATTTGAGTTACTTCCCTTATAATAAAGCAAAATTATATTTAATTTCTTAAGCATATAAGTTTATATCAACATTTTCATCAACAATTCAACGGTAGAACACTTTTTGCATTTAAGTTTGATATGTTAGAACGAACCGTGCCTGTAAATATTAAGCAACATTTAAATATATATTCTTCAAAGAATTATTATATTTCTTAGCTGATAATGAACTGTTTAAAGTTTCTAAACATTTTTATAGATCACGAGTCCAAAGAAATTAATTTATAAAAATTAGTTGATGCCGTCTCATCACTTCACTGTAGAGTCTAGAAAAGATAATGTTAGAGAGAGAGAGAGAGAGAGAGAGAGAGAGAGAGAGAGAGAGAGAGAGAGTATACAAAAAACTAGGAAAATACTATGCTGTTGAAATTTCAAAATTGTAGTAGAAAAAGGGAGAGGAGTTGGAGATAGAAAATTGCACATAATTCATGTCACTGTAGAGGGATAGTGGCAGTTTAAAAGTCTAACATTAAGAGACAGAGAGAGAGAGAGAGAGAGAGAGAGAGAGAGAGAGAGAGAGAAAGAGCGAAAAAGAAATATACAGTTATATATATTAAACTTTAAGATACAGATAGAAAAAAGAGAATGAGAGATAGGCATTTTAAATTTCTAGCATTAATAGATAGAGATTAAAATGTAGGAGTTAAGAGAGTTGAGAGAGTTTATATTTCTAGAATCAAAATTTAACCTTTTGAAAATCCTAGAATGACCAGAAAGACAATTTAAAATACTAGCATGAAGATAAAAGCAGTTTATAATCTTAGTATCAAAAGAGGTACATTTAAAAGACCTACTATTAAGAAAGAAACAGTTAATATTGCTAATATGAAAATGAAAGCAGCTTAAAATCCTGTTATGTAAACAGCGATAGACAATTACATCTCAAGCATTAAAATAGAGAGACAGTCATTCTTTTTTAATTTTTAATTGAGAATCAAGTTCTGAATAGTTTATCAAACTTGTAGTAACAAGTGTTATAACCTGGTGTTTATAATGTCTCTGTGCGGTGACTCGATCAATATATAGAAAATAAAGGGGGAGCAGGGGTCTACATAGAGTACTCAAAAAATAACACTAGGTATATGGAAAAAATAGCAACAGGGAAATATTATCACAAACACGATGCAGAAATGCAAGCAATAAAGTTGGCAATAGAAAAACTGCTGAACAGTAATCTTAGCCAAGAGCCTGTAGAGTTTTTGACAGATGCAAGATCAGTGCTCTAGGCACTGCAATCCAGAAAGTTGCTACATCTGCTAACTTTATTGACTGAACTCTACAAACACCACAGGATTGCCCTGCAGTGGATCCCATCTCACTATGGAATACGAGGAAACTAAAGAGCAGATCAGCTTTCAAAAGAATGTGCAACAGGCACACAACCAGATGCGCTGGTTACATACCATCATAAGAAACAGATAATCAAATCAATCAGAAGATCAAATGCTCCAAATCAGGATGCCTTTCATTATATGAATAGATGGGAACAAGTTATCATTATACGCATTAGAACAGGAGTGACTCCACAGTCACGTGTCTACAAAATTCAAGATCGGTACCTCAACTACATGTACATATGGACAGGCGCCCCAGACAGAGGAACGCATATTTCAAGAATGCACTGAATATAGTAGACTGAGGAAAGTCCACTTTTACCATTATAATACAACACTACAGACAAGACTAGATGCACCACTGCAAAAATGACAAAAGATGGTAACATTTATACAGGAAAAGACATTGCCGATATAGACAATACTTCAGGCGAACGAAAGATAGATATATAGATACAGAAGGTTTTAGAAATTAGTAAGAGACTAGTTTCAGAATGTCTTGAGGCCTGCAGTGGATATTTTGAACATATGCTGTAAACACAGCTCCATCGTGTGAACAACTTCTTTACCCAATACAAGCCAGCCAACAGCAGAAGTATCTAGATGAATAAGACACATTTTATATTCCTCTGCTGCTTCTTCTTTCCTTCCTCATCTGCCTTTCAGCGTCGAGGGGAGATATAATTTGCGGTCCTTTGCTCTTCTGTTCACCTCTGCTGCTATTATGTTCCCTAGTGCTTCTTATATTCCATCGACCCATCTTTCTCGTGGTCGACCCTTGGGGCTGGTTTTCTCACAACGTTGTTGAAGGCTCGTTGTGTTGTGTTTTGTTCTTTCTGCCTTGTCACGTGGCCAAACCATTTTATCCTTTGTTTCCTTATATATTCTATGGCGGGGGCTATTCCTAGTTTTTTTTTGTCAGTTCTTCATTTCTGATCTCATCTCTCAGACTGTTTCCTGTCATTCGTCTAACACATTTCATCTCTGTAGAGGTTATTGTTCTTATTGTTCTTGCCTCTAGGGTCCAGGTCTGGCATTGGTAGCACAACGTTGGGATGAAGATTGTATTGTATAGTGCTCGTTTTGCCTCCAGTGTTTTTTCCTTGTTGGACAATAGTGGTGATAACTGTCCGATGATTTGACAAGCTTTGTTGCATCTTGATTATATCTCTGTTGTTTGGGAATTATCGTTTGTCATTAGACTTCCTAGGTATTTGAATTCCTCTACTTGTTTTAGTTGTCTGCCTTCTATAGTTATGTTGATGTTCTGTTAATTTTTGGCGACATTCATGACTTCTGTTTTGTTGATGTTGATTTTCATGATGTATTTTGTGCCTGCGATGTTCAGTTTGTTTAAGTGTTCTTTTAGGTCTTCTATTGTTTCATGTATTAGCGCCTGATCGCCTGCAAATAGAAGCTCGTTTTTTATATTCAATTTCACGTAATTTCAAAAATATGTTCACTACACAGGACTTTATACAGAATCGTTTTCTTATTTGACAGAAGTTGACTTTTTTTGTGATCAAAGGAAGATAACTTTTAATTTTGAGAGAAAGTATAAATAATTAATATTTGCAACCACAAATTAGGAAAGGTACATCTTTTTAATTTGATTCTTTAGAATTGGCAATATTTTATTGGAATTTATCAAAGAGCTTGCACATTTTATGAGAAAATTATTTTCCGGGAAACAATATGCATATCTATAAAACTTTTGACAATTTACAATTACAATATATCTATCGACTTATAAAGAATTCTTAACTATTAATATAATTTGAGTTACTTCCCTTATAATAACGCAAAATTATATATAATTTCTTAAGCATATAAGTTTATATCAACATTTTCATCAACAATTCAACGGTAGAACACTTTTTGCATTTAAGTTGATATGTTAGAACGAACCGTGCCTGTAAATATTAAGCAACATTTAAATATATATTCTTCAAAGAATTATTATATTTCTTAGCTGATAATGAACTGTTTAAAGTTCTAAACATTTTTATAGATCACGAGTCCAAAGAAATTAATTTATAAAAATTAGTTGATGCCGTCTCATCACTTCACTGTAGAGTCTAGAAAAGATAATGTTAGAGAGAGAGAGAGAGAGAGAGAGAGAGAGAGAGAGAGAGAGGTATACAAAAAACTAGGAAAATACTATGCTGTTGAAATTTCAAAATTGTAGTAGAAAAAGGGAGAGGAGTTGGAGATAGAAAATTGCACATAATTCATGTCACTGTAGAGGGATAGTGGCAGTTTAAAAGTCTAACATTAAGAGACAGAGAGAGAGAGAGACAGAGAGAGAGAGAAAGAGCGAAAAGAAATATACAGTTATATATATTAAACTTTAAGATACAGATAGAAAAAAGAGAATGAGAGATAGGCATTTTAAATTTCTAGCATTAATAGATAGAGATTAAAATGTAGGAGTTAAGAGAGTTGAGAGAGTTTATATTTCTAGAATCAAAATTTAACCTTTTGAAAATCCTAGAATGACCAGAAAGACAATTTAAAATACTAGCATGAAGATAAAAGCAGTTTATAATCTTAGTATCAAAAGAGGTACATTTAAAAGGCCTACTATTAAGAAAGAAACAGTTAATAATGCTAATATGAAAATGAAAGCAGCTTAAAATCCTGTTATGTAAATAGCGATAGACAATTACATCTCAAGCATTAAAATAGAGAGACAGCCATTCTTTTTTAATTTTTAATTGAGAATCAAGTTCTGAATAGTTTATCAAACTTGTAGTAACAAGTGTTATAACCTGGTGTTTATAATGTCTCTGTGCGGTGACTCGATCAATATATAGAAAATAAAGGGGGAGCAGGGGTCTACATAGAGTACTCAAAAAATAACACTTGGTATATGGAAAAAATAGCAACAGGGAAATATTATCACAAATACGATGCAGAAATGCAAGCAATAAAGTTGGCAATAGAAAAACTGCTGAACAGTAATCTTAGCCAAGAGCCTGTAGAGTTTTTGACAGATGCAAGATCAGTGCTCTAGGCACTGCAATCCAGAAAGTTGCTACATCTGCTAACTTTATTGACTGAACTCTACAAACACCACATGATTGCCGTGCAATGGATCCCATCTCACTATGGAATACCAGAAAACTAGAGAGCAGATCAGCTTTCAAAAGAATGTGCAACAGGCACACAACCAGATGCGCTGGTTACATACCATCATAAGAAACAGATAATCAAATCAATCAGAAGATCAAATGCTCCAAATCAGGATGCCTTTCATTATATGAATAGATGGGAACAAGTTATCATTATACGCATTAGAACAGGAGTGACTCCACAGTCACGTGTCTACAAAATTCAAGATCGGTACCTCAACTACATGTACATATGGACAGGCGCCCAAGACAGAGGAACGCATATATCAAGAATGCACTGAATATAGTAGACTGAGGAAAGTCCACTTTACCATTATAATACAACACTACAGACAAGACTAGATGCACCACTGCAAAAATGACAAAAGATGGTAACATTTATACAGGAAAAGACATTGCCGATATAGACAATACTTCAGGCGAACGAAAGATAGATATATAGATACAGAATGTTTTCGAAATTAGTAAGAGACAAGTCTCAGAATGTCTTGAGGCCTGCAGTGGATATTTTGAACACATGCTGTAAACACAGCTCCATCGTGTGAACAACGTCTTTACCCAATACAAGCCAGCCAACAGCAGAAGTATCTAGATGAATAAGACACATTTTATATTCCTCTTCTGCTTCTTCTTTCCTTCCTCATCTGCCTTTCAGCGTCGAGGGGAGATATAATTTGCGGTCCTTTGCTCTTCTGTTCACCTCTGCTGCTATTATGTTCCCTAGTGCTTCTTATATTCCATCGACCCATCTTTCTCGTGGTCGACCCTTGGGCTGGTTTTCTCACAACGTTTGTTGAAAGCTCGTTGTGTTGTGTTTTGTTCTTTCTGCCTTGTCACGTGGCCAAACCATTTTATCTTTTGTTTCCTTATATATTCTATGGCGGGGCTATTCCTAATTTTTTTTCTCAGTTCTTCATTTCTGATCTTATCTCTCAGACTGTTTCCTGTCATTCGTCTAACACATTTCATCTCTGTAGAGGTTATTGTTCTTATTGTTCTTGCCTCTAGGGTCCAGGTCTGGCATTGGTAGCACAACGTTGGGATGAAGATTGTATTGTATAGTGCTCGTTTTGCTCCAGTGTTTTTTCCTTGTTGGACAATAGTGGTGATAACTGTCCGATGATTTGACAAGCTTTGTTGCATCTTGATTATATCTCTGTTGTTTGGGAATTATCGTTTGTCATTAGACTTCCTAGGTATTTGAATTCCTCTACTTGTTTTAGTTGTCTGCCTTCTATAGTTATGTTGATGTTCTGTTTATTTTTGGCGACATTCATGACTTCTGTTTTGTTGATGTTGATTTTCATGATGTATTTTGTGCCTGTGATGTTCAGTTTGTTTAAGTTTTCTTTTAGGTCTTCTATTGTTTCATGTATTAGCGCCTGATCGCCTGCAAATAGAAGCTCGTTTTTTATATTCAATTTCACGTAATTTCAAAAATATGTCCACTACACAGGACTTTATACAGAATCGTTTTCTTATTTGACAGAAGTTGACTTTTTTTGATCAAAGGAAGATAACTTTTAATTTTTGAGAGAAAGTATAAATAATTAATATTTGCAACCACAAATTAGGAAAGGTACATCTTTTTAATTTGATTCTTTGGAATTGGCAATATTTTATTGGAATTTATCAAAGAGCTTGCACATTTTATGAGAAAATTATTTTCCGGGAAACAATATGCATATCTATAAAACTTTTGACAATTTACAATTACAATATATCGACTTATAAAGAATTCTGAACTATTAATATAATTGGAGTTACTTCCCTTATAATAAAGCAAAATTACATTTAATTTCTTAAGCATATAAGTTTATATCAACATTTTCATCAACAACTCAACGGTAGAACACTTTTTTGCATTTAAGTTTGATATGTTAGAACGAACCGTGCCTGTAAATATTAAGCAACATTTAAATATATATTCTTCAAAGAATTATTATATTTCTTAGCTGATAATGAACTGTTTAAAGTTTCTAAACATTTTTATAGATCACGAGTCCAAAGAAATTAATTTATAAAAATTAGCTGATGCCGTCTCATCACTTCACTGTAGAGTCTAGAAAAGATAATGTTAGAGAGAGAGAGAGGTATACAAAAACTAGGAAAATACTATGCTGTTGAAATTTCAAAATTGTAGTAGAAAAAGGGAGAGGAGTTGGAGATAGAAAATTGCACATAATTCATGTCACTGGAGAGGGATAGTGGCAGTTTAAAAGTCTAACATTAAGAGACAGAGAGAGAGAGAGAGAGAGAGAGAGAGAGAGAGAGAGAGAGCGAAAAAGAGATATACAGGTATATATATTAAACATTAAGATACAGATAGAAAAAAGAGAATGAGAGATAGGCATTTTAAATTTCTAGCATTAATAGATAGAGATTAAAATGTAAGAGTTAAGAGAGTTGAGAGAGTTTATATTTCTAGAATCAAAATTTCTATCTATTGACCTTTCGAGCCGTAACCGGCCCATAGGGCGTAGACCAAGATACACCTTCTCCTATATGAATTTTTGTTCTAGCAGTTTTCTTTTAAAGATATTTTATTAAATCTCGCCATCTGTCTCTGTTCTGTGCAAGCAGTTCTATCTCATTGAGGGAGCCGATTCCTGCTGCTCTTGCCTCTCTCTTCAATGTAATGTTCTCAATGTCTCCCTGGGTCTTCCTCTTTTTCTTTACCTGTTGTTTCCCATATGAGGGCTTGCTTTGCTATTCGATTATTATCTCTTCTCATCACATGTCCAACGTATGACCATCGTCTTTTCTTTATTACTGAAGATATTAGTGGTTGATTGGCGATTTCTCTAATTTCCTCGTTTGTTTTGAATTCGTTCCATTCTATACCAAGTATTTTCCTTAGACATTTATTTTCGAATGCGTTCAACTTTGTTTCTATATCTCTTGTTGTTTTCCAGCTTTCACACGCATACGTAAGGGTTGATAGTACATTTGCTTTGAATAGCCTAAGTTTTGTGTTTGTGCTAATGAGTTTTGATTTCCACAACTTTTCAAGGCTTCTGAAAGACATTGCTGCTTTAGCCAGTCTGATTCTAATTTCTTTGCTCGTATCCCCTTCTCGATCAATGTGACTTCCAAGATAGATAAAGTGGTCGATCTCTTCTACTGGTTTGTTTTCCATGTATATTTTGTCACTTGATGGAATTAAACTTTTCATGACTTTAGTCTTTTCATGATTGACCTCAAGCCCAATTTTGCTGGCTATTGATGATAGTTCATTTGTGTTTTCCTGCATCGTTTTTATCTGACTGCTGATGAGAACTATGTCATCAGCAAAGTCGAGGTCCTCCAAATGGTCTCCTTGTATCCATTCGATGCCTTTATTACCAGTGCAGCATTTCTTCATTATGAAGTCCATAACAATTCCAAATAACAAGGGCGATAAAATACATCCTTGTTTAACCCCAAAATTTAACCTTTTGAAAATCCTAGAATGACCAGAAAGACAATTTAAATTACTAGCATGAAGATAAAAGCAGTTTATAATCTTAGTATCAAAAGAGGTACATTTAAAAGGCCTACTATTAAGAAAGAAACAGTTAATAATGCTAATATGAAAATGAAAGCAGATTAAAATCCTGTTATGTAAATAGCGATAGACAATTACATCTCAAGCATTAAAATAGAGAGACAGCCATTCTTTTTTAATTTTTAATTGAGAATCAAGTTCTGAATAGTTTATCAAACTTGTAGTAACAAGTGTTATAACCTGGTGTTTATAATGTCTCTGTGCGGTGACTCGATCAATATATAGAAAATAAAGGGGGAGCAGGGGTCTACATAGAGTACTCAAAAAATAACACTTGGTATATGGAAAAAATAGCAACAGGGAAATATTATCACAAATACGATGCAGAAATGCAAGCAATAAAGTTGGCAATAGAAAAACTGCTGAACAGTAATCTTAGCCAAGAGCCTGTAGAGTTTTTGACAGATGCAAGATCAGTGCTCTAGGCACTGCAATCCAGAAAGTTGCTACATCTGCTAACTTTATTGACTGAACTCTACAAACACCACATGATTGCCGTGCAATGGATCCCATCTCACTATGGAATACCAGAAAACTAGAGAGCAGATCAGCTTTCAAAAGAATGTGCAACAGGCACACAACCAGATGCGCTGGTTACATACCATCATAAGAAACAGATAATCAAATCAATCAGAAGATCAAATGCTCCAAATCAGGATGCCTTTCATTATATGAATAGATGGGAACAAGTTATCATTATACGCATTAGAACAGGAGTGACTCCACAGTCACGTGTCTACAAAATTCAAGATCGGTACCTCAACTACATGTACATATGGACAGGCGCCCCAGACAGAGGAACGCATATTTCAAGAATGCACTGAATATAGTAGACTGAGGAAAGTCCACTTTTACCATTATAATACAACACTACAGACAAGACTAGATGCACCACTGCAAAAATGACAAAAGATGGTAACATTTATACAGGAAAAGACATTGCCGATATAGACAATACTTCAGGCGAACGAAAGATAGATATATAGATACAGAAGGTTTTAGAAATTAGTAAGAGACTAGTTTCAGAATGTCTTGAGGCCTGCAGTGGATATTTTGAACATATGCTGTAAACACAGCTCCATCGTGTGAACAACTTCTTTACCCAATACAAGCCAGCCAACAGCAGAAGTATCTAGATGAATAAGACACATTTTATATTCCTCTGCTGCTTCTTCTTTCCTTCCTCATCTGCCTTTCAGCGTCGAGGGGAGATATAATTTGCGGTCCTTTGCTCTTCTGTTCACCTCTGCTGCTATTATGTTCCCTAGTGCTTCTTATATTCCATCGACCCATCTTTCTCGTGGTCGACCCTTGGGGCTGGTTTTCTCACAACGTTTGTTGAAGGCTCGTTGTGTTGTGTTTTGTTCTTTCTGCCTTGTCACGTGGCCAAACCATTTTATCCTTTGTTTCCTTATATATTCTATGGCGGGGGCTATTCCTAGTTTTTTTTGTCAGTTCTTCATTTCTGATCTTATCTCTCAGACTGTTTCCTGTCATTCGTCTAACACATTTCATCTCTGTAGAGGTTATTGTTCTTATTGTTCTTGCCTCTAGGGTCCAGGTCTGGCATTGGTAGCACAACGTTGGGATGAAGATTGTATTGTATAGTGCTCGTTTTGCCTCCAGTGTTTTTCCTTGTTGGACAATAGTGGTGATAACTGTCCGATGATTTGACAAGCTTTGTTGCATCTTGATTATATCTCTGTTGTTTGGGAATTATCGTTTGTCATTAGACTTCCTAGGTATTTGAATTCCTCTACTTGTTTTAGTTGTCTGCCTTCTATAGTTATGTTGATGTTCTGTTAATTTTTGGCGACATTCATGACTTCTGTTTTGTTGATGTTGATTTTCATGATGTATTTTGTGCCTGCGATGTTCAGTTTGTTTAAGTGTTCTTTTAGGTCTTCTATTGTTTCATGTATTAGCGCCTGATCGCCTGCAAATAGAAGCTCGTTTTTTATATTCAATTTCACGTAATTTCAAAAATATGTTCACTACACAGGACTTTATACAGAATCGTTTTCTTATTTGACAGAAGTTGACTTTTTTGTGATCAAAGGAAGATAACTTTTAATTTTTGAGAGAAAGTATAAATAATTAATATTTGCAACCACAAATTAGGAAAGGTACATCTTTTTAATTTGATTCTTTAGAATTGGCAATATTTTATTGGAATTTATCAAAGAGCTTGCACATTTTATGAGAAAATTATTTTCCGGGAAACAATATGCATATCAATAAAACTTTTGACAATTTACAATTACAATATATCGACTCATAAAGAATTCTTAACTATTAATATAATTTGAGTTACTTCCCTTATAATAACGCAAAATTATATATAATTTCTTAAGCATATAAGTTTATATCAACATTTTCATCAACAATTCAACGGTAGAACACTTTTTTGCATTTAAGTTTGATATGTTAGAACGAACCGTGCCTGTAAATATTAAGCAACATTTAAATATATATTCTTCAAAGAATTATTATATTTCTTAGCTGATAATGAACTGTTTAAAGTTTCTAAACATTTTTATAGATCACGAGTCCAAAGAAATTAATTTATAAAAATTAGTTGATGCCGTCTCATCACTTCACTGTAGAGTCTAGAAAAGATAATGTTAGAGAGAGAGAGAGAGAGAGAGAGAGAGAGAGAGAGAGAGAGAGAGAGGTATACAAAAAACTAGGAAAATACTATGCTGTTGAAATTTCAAAATTGTAGTAGAAAAAGGGAGAGGAGTTGGAGATAGAAAATTGCACATAATTCATGTCACTGGAGAGGGATAGTGGCAGTTAAAAAGTCTAACATTAAGAGACAGAGAGAGAGAGAGACAGAGAGAGAGAGAAAGAGCGAAAAAGAAATATACAGTTATATATATTAAACTTTAAGATACAGATAGAAAAAAGAGAATGAGAGATAGGCATTTTAAATTTCTAGCATTAATAGATAGAGATTAAAATGTAGGAGTTAAGAGAGTTGAGAGAGTTTATATTTCTAGAATCAAAATTTAACCTTTTGAAAATCCTAGAATGACCAGAAAGACAATTTAAAATACTAGCATGAAGATAAAAGCAGTTTATAATCTTAGTATCAAAAGAGGTACATTTAAAAGGCCTACTATTAAGAAAGAAACAGTTAATAATGCTAATATGAAAATGAAAGCAGCTTAAAATCCTGTTATGTAAATAGCGATAGACAATTACATCTCAAGCATTAAAATAGAGAGACAGCCATTCTTTTTTAATTTTTAATTGAGAATCAAGTTCTGAATAGTTTATCAAACTTGTAGTAACAAGTGTTATAACCTGGTGTTTATAATGTCTCTGTGCGGTGACTCGATCAATATATAGAAAATAAAGGGGGAGCAGGGGTCTACATAGAGTACTCAAAAAATAACACTTGGTATATGGAAAAAATAGCAACAGGGAAATATTATCACAAATACGATGCAGAAATGCAAGCAATAAAGTTGGCAATAGAAAAACTGCTGAACAGTAATCTTAGCCAAGAGCCTGTAGAGTTTTTGACAGATGCAAGATCAGTGCTCTAGGCACTGCAATCCAGAAAGTTGCTACATCTGCTAACTTTATTGACTGAACTCTACAAACACCACATGATTGCCGTGCAATGGATCCCATCTCACTATGGAATACCAGAAAACTAGAGAGCAGATCAGCTTTCAAAAGAATGTGCAACAGGCACACAACCAGATGCGCTGGTTACATACCATCATAAGAAACAGATAATCAAATCAATCAGAAGATCAAATGCTCCAAATCAGGATGCCTTTCATTATATGAATAGATGGGAACAAGTTATCATTATACGCATTAGAACAGGAGTGACTCCACAGTCACGTGTCTACAAAATTCAAGATCGGTACCTCAACTACATGTACATATGGACAGGCGCCCAAGACAGAGGAACGCATATATCAAGAATGCACTGAATATAGTAGACTGAGGAAAGTCCACTTTTACCATTATAATACAACACTACAGACAAGACTAGATGCACCACTGCAAAAATGACAAAAGATGGTAACATTTATACAGGAAAAGACATTGCCGATATAGACAATACTTCAGGCGAACGAAAGATAGATATATAGATACAGAATGTTTTCGAAATTAGTAAGAGACAAGTCTCAGAATGTCTTGAGGCCTGCAGTGGATATTTTGAACACATGCTGTAAACACAGCTCCATCGTGTGAACAACGTCTTTACCCAATACAAGCCAGCCAACAGCAGAAGTATCTAGATGAATAAGACACATTTTATATTCCTCTTCTGCTTCTTCTTTCCTTCCTCATCTGCCTTTCAGCGTCGAGGGGAGATATAATTTGCGGTCCTTTGCTCTTCTGTTCACCTCTGCTGCTATTATGTTCCCTAGTGCTTCTTATATTCCATCGACCCATCTTTCTCGTGGTCGACCCTTGGGGCTGGTTTTCTCACAACGTTTGTTGAAAGCTCGTTGTGTTGTGTTTTGTTCTTTCTGCCTTGTCACGTGGCCAAACCATTTTATCTTTTGTTTCCTTATATATTCTATGGCGGGGCTATTCCTAATTTTTTTTCTCAGTTCTTCATTTCTGATCTTATCTCTCAGACTGTTTCCTGTCATTCGTCTAACACATTTCATCTCTGTAGAGGTTATTGTTCTTATTGTTCTTGCCTCTAGGGTCCAGGTCTGGCATTGGTAGCACAACGTTGGGATGAAGATTGTATTGTATAGTGCTCGTTTTGCCTCCAGTGTTTTTTCCTTGTTGGACAATAGTGGTGATAACTGTCCGATGATTTGACAAGCTTTGTTGCATCTTGATTATATCTCTGTTGTTTGGGAATTATCGTTTGTCATTAGACTTCCTAGGTATTTGAATTCCTCTACTTGTTTTAGTTGTCTGCCTTCTATAGTTATGTTGATGTTCTGTTTATTTTTGGCGACATTCATGACTTCTGTTTTGTTGATGTTGATTTTCATGATGTATTGTGTGCCTGTGATGTTCAGTGTGTTTAAGTTTTCTTTTAGGTCTTCTATTGTTTCATGTATTAGCGCCTGATCGCCTGCAAATAGAAGCTCGTTTTTTATATTCAATTTCACGTAATTTCAAAAATATGTCCACTACACAGGACTTTATACAGAATCGTTTTCTTATTTGACAGAAGTTGACTTTTTTTTGATCAAAGGAAGATAACTTTTAATTTTTGAGAGAAAGTATAAATAATTAATATTTGCAACCACAAATTAGGAAAGGTACATCTTTTAATTTGATTCTTTGGAATTGGCAATATTTTATTGGAATTTATCAAAGAGCTTGCACATTTTATGAGAAAATTATTTTCCGGGAAACAATATGCATATCTATAAAACTTTTGACAATTTACAATTACAATATATCGACTTATAAAGAATTCTGAACTATTAATATAATTGGAGTTACTTCCCTTATAATAAAGCAAAATTATATTTAATTTCTTAAGCATATAAGTTTATATCAACATTTTCATCAACAACTCAACGGTAGAACACTTTTTTGCATTTAAGTTTGATATGTTAGAACGAACCGTGCCTGTAAATATTAAGCAACATTTAAATATATATTCTTCAAAGAATTATTATATTTCTTAGCTGATAATGAACTGTTTAAAGTTTCTAAACATTTTTATAGATCACGAGTCCAAAGAAATTAATTTATAAAAATTAGCTGATGCCGTCTCATCACTTCACTGTAGAGTCTAGAAAAGATAATGTTAGAGAGAGAGAGAGGTATACAAAAAACTAGGAAAATACTATGCTGTTGAAATTTCAAAATTGTAGTAGAAAAAGGGAGAGGAGTTGGAGATAGAAAATTGCACATAATTCATGTCACTGGAGAGGGATAGTGGCAGTTTAAAAGTCTAACATTAAGAGACAGAGAGAGAGAGAGAGAGAGAGAGAGAGAGAGAGAGAGAGAGAGCGAAAAAGAGATATACAGGTATATATATTAAACATTAAGATACAGATAGAAAAAAGAGAATGAGAGATAGGCATTTTAAATTTCTAGCATTAATAGATAGAGATTAAAATGTAAGAGTTAAGAGAGTTGAGAGAGTTTATATTTCTAGAATCAAAATTTCTATCTATTGACCTTTCGAGCCGTAACCGGCCCATAGGGCGTAGACCAAGATACACCTTCTCCTATATGAATTTTTGTTCTAGCAGTTTTCTTTTAAAGATATTTTATTAAATCTCGCCATCTGTCTCTGTTCTGTGCAAGCAGTTCTATCTCATTGAGGGAGCCGATTCCTGCTGCTCTTGCCTCTCTCATCAATGTTCTTCTCAGTGTCTCCCTGGGTCTTCCTCTTTTTCTTTTACCTGTTGTTTCCCATATGAGGGCTTGCTTTGCTATTCGATTATTATCTCTTCTCATCACATGTCCAACGTATGACCATCGTCTTTTCTTTATTACTGAAGATATTAGTGGTTGATTGGCGATTTCTCTAATTTCCTCGTTTGTTTTGAATTCGTTCCATTCTATACCAAGTATTTTCCTTAGACATTTATTTTCGAATGCGTTCAACTTTGTTTCTATATCTCTTGTTGTTTTCCAGCTTTCACACGCATACGTAAGGGTTGGTAGTACATTTGCTTTGAATAGCCTAAGTTTTGTGTTTGTGCTAATGAGTTTTGATTTCCACAACTTTTCAAGGCTTCTGAAAGACATTGCTGCTTTAGCCAGTCTGATTCTAATTTCTTTGCTCGTATCCCCTTCTCGATCAATGTGACTTCCAAGATAGATAAAGTGGTCGATCTCTTCTACTGGTTTGTTTTCCATGTATATTTTGTCACTTGATGGAATTAAACTTTTCATGACTTTAGTCTTTTCATGATTGACCTCAAGCCCAATTTTGCTGGCTATTGATGATAGTTCATTTGTGTTTTCCTGCATCGTTTTTATCTGACTGCTGATGAGAACTATGTCATCAGCAAAGTCGAGGTCCTCCAAATGGTCTCCTTGTATCCATTCGATGCCTTTATTACCAGTGCAGCATTTCTTCATTATGAAGTCCATAACAATTCCAAATAACAAGGGCGATAAAATACATCCTTGTTTAACCCCAAAATTTAACCTTTTGAAAATCCTAGAATGACCAGAAAGACAATTTAAATTACTAGCATGAAGATAAAAGCAGTTTATAATCTTAGTATCAAAAGAGGTACATTTAAAAGACCTACTATTAAGAAAGAAACAGTTAATAATGCTAATATGAAAATGAAAGCAGATTAAAATCCTGTTATGTAAATAGCGATAGACAATTACATCTCAAGCATTAAAATAGAGAGACAGCCATTCTTTTTTAATTTTTAATTGAGAATCAAGTTCTGAATAATTTATCAAACTTGTAGTAACAAGTGTTATAGCCTGGTGTTTATAATGTCTCTGTGCGGTGACTCGATCAATATATAGAAAATAAAGGGGGAGCAGGGGTCTACATAGAGTACTCAAAAAATAACACTAGGTATATGGAAAAAATAGCAACAGGGAAATATTATCACAAATACGATGCAGAAATGCAAGCAATAAAGTTGGCAATAGAAAAACTGCTGAACAGTAATCTTAGCCAAGAGCCTGTAGAGTTTTTGACAGATGCAAGATCAGTGCTCTAGGCACTGCAATCCAGAAATTTGCTACATCTGCTAACTTTATTGACTGAACTCTACAAACACCACATGATTGCCGTGCAATGGATCCCATCTCACTATGGAATACCAGAAAACTAGAGAGCAGATCAGCTTTCAAAAGAATGTGCAACAGGCACACAACCAGATGCGCTGGTTACATACCATCATAAGAAACAGATAATCAAATCAATCAGAAGATCAAATGCTCCAAATCAGGATGCCTTTATTATATGAATAGATGGGAACAAGTTATCATTATACGCATTAGAACAGGAATGACTCCACAGTCACGTGTCTACAAAATTCAAGATCGGTACCTCAACTACATGTACATATGGACAGGCGCCCAAGACAGAGGAACGCACATTTCAAGAATGCACTGAATATAGTAGACTGAGGAAAGTCCACTTTTACCATTATAATACAACACTACAGACACGACTAGATGCACCACTGCAAAAATGACAAAAGATGGTAACATTTATACAGGAAAAGACATTGCCGATATAGACAATACTTCAGGCGAACGAAAGATAGATATATAGATACAGAATGTTTTCGAAATTAGTAAGAGACAAGTCTCAGAATGTCTTGAGGCCTGCAGTGGATATTTTGAACACATGCTGTAAACACAGCTCCATCGTGTGAACAACTTCTTTACCCAATACAAGCCAGCCAACAGCAGAAGTATCTAGATGAAAAAGACAAATTTTATATTCCTCTGCTGCTTCTTCTTTCCTTCTTCATCTGCCTTTCAGCGTCGAGGGGAGATATAATTTGCGGTCTTTTGCTCTTCTATTCGCCTCTGCTGCTGTTATGTTTCCTAGTGCTTCTAATATTCCATCGACCCATCTTTTTAGTGGTCGACCCTTGGGGCTGATTTTCTCACAACGTTTGTTGAAGGCTCGTTGTGTTGTGTTTTGTTCTTTCTGCCTTGTCACGTGGCCAAACCATTTTATCTTTTGTTTCCTTATATATTCTACGGCGGGGGCTATTCCTAGTTTTTTTTCTCAGTTCTTCATTTCTGATCTTATCTGTCAGACTGTTTCCTGTCATTCGTCTAACACATTTCATCTCTGTAGAGGTTATTGTTCTTATTGTTCTTGCATCTAGGGTCCAGGTCTGGCATTGGTAGCACAACGTTTGGATGAAGATTGTATTGTATAGTGCTCGTTTTGCCTCCAGTGTTATTTCCTTGTTGGACAATAGTGGTGATAACTGTCCGATGATTTGACAAGCTTTGTTGCATCTTGATTCTATCTCTGCTGTTTGGGAATTATCGTTTGTCATTAGACTTCCTAGGTATTTGAATTCCTCTACTTGTTTTAGTTGTCTGCCTTCTATAGTTATGTTGATGTTCTGTTTATTTTTGGCGACATTCATGACTTCTGTTTTGTTGATGTTGATTTTCATGATGTATTGTGTGCCTGTGATGTTCAGTTTGTTTAAGTGTTCTTTTAGGTCTTCTATTGTTTCATGTATTAGCGCCTGATCGCCTGCAAATAGAAGCTCGTTTTTTATATTCAATTTCACGTAATTTCAAAAATATGTCCACTACACAGGACTTTATACAGAATCGTTTTCTTATTTGACAGAAGTTGACTTTTTTTGTGATCAAAGGAAGATAACTTTTAATTTTTGAGAGAAAGTATAAATAATTAATATTTGCAACCACAAATTAGGAAAGGTACATCTTTTTAATTTGATTCTTTAGAATTGGCAATATTTTATTGGAATTTATCAAAGAGCTTGCACATTTTATGAGAAAATTATTTTCCGGGAAACAATAGGCATATCTATAAAACTTTTGACAATTTACAATTACAATATATCGACTTATAAAGAATTCTGAACTATTAATATAATTGGAGTTACTTCCCTTATAATAAAGCAAAATTATATTTAATTTCTTAAGCATATAAGTTTATATCAACATTTTCATCAACACTTCAACGGTAGAACACTTTTTTTGCGTTTAAGTTTGATATGTTAGAACGAACCGTGCCTGTAAATATTAAGCAACATTTAAATATATATTCTTCAAAGAATTATTATATTTCTTAGCTGACAATGAACTGTTTAAAGTTTCTAAACATTTTTAAAGATCACGGGTCCAAAGAAATTAATTTATAAAAATTAGCTGATGCCGTCTCATCACTTCACTGTAAAGTCCAGAAAAGATAATGTTAGAGAGAGAGAGAGAGAGAGAGAGAGAGAGAGAGAGAGAGAGAGGTATACAAAAAACTAGGAAAATACTATGCTGTTGAAATTTCAAAATTGTAGTAGAAAAAGGGAGAGGAGTTGGAGATAGAAAATTGCACATAATTCATGTCACTGGAGAGGGATAGTGGCAGTTTAAAAGTCTAACATTAAGAGACAGAGAGAGAGAGAGAGAGAGAGAGAGAGTGTGAGAGAGAGAGAGAGAAAGAGCGAAAAAGAGAGATACAGTTATATATATTAAACATTAAGATACAGATAGAAAAAAGAGAATGAGAGATAGGCATTTTAAATTTCTAGCATTAATAGATAGAGATTAAAATGTAGGGAGTTAAGAGAGTTGAGAGAGTTTATTTTCTAGAATCAAAATTTAACCTTTTGAAAATCCTAGAATGACCAGAAAGACAATTTAAATTACTAGCATGAAGATAAAAGCAGTTTATAATCTTAGTATCAAAAGAGGTACATTTAAAAGACCTACTATTAAGAAAGAAACACTAATAATGCTAATATGAAAATGAAAGCAGATTAAAATCCTGTTATGTAAATAGAGATAGACAATTACATCTCAAGCATTAAAATAGAGAGACAGCCATTCTTTTTTAATTTTTAATTGAGAATCAAGTTCTGAATAATTTATCAAACTTGTAGTAACAAGTGTTATAACCTGGTGTTTATAATGTCTCTGTGCGGTGACTCGATCAATATATAGAAAATAAAGGGGGAGCAGGGGTCTACATAGAGTACTCAAAAAATAACACTTGGTATATGGAAAAAATAGCAACAGGGAAATATTATCACAAATACGATGCAGAAATGCAAGCAATAAAGTTGGCAATAGAAAAACTGCTGAACAGTAATCTTAGCCAAGAGCCTGTAGAGTTTTTGACAGATGCAAGATCAGTGCTCTAGGCACTGCAATCCAGAAATTTGCTACATCTGCTAACTTTATTGACTGAACTCTACAAACACCACATGATTGCCGTGCAATGGATCCCATCTCACTATGGAATACCAGAAAACTAGAGAGCAGATCAGCTTTCAAAAGAATGTGCAACAGGCACACAACCAGATGCGCCGGTTACATACCATCATAAGATACAGATAATCAAATCAATCAGAAGATCAAATGCTCCAAATCAGGATGTCTTTCATAATATGAATAGATGGGAATAAGTTGTCATTATACGCATTAGAACAGGACACAAATGACTCCACAGTCACGTGTCTAAAAATTCAAGATCGGCACCTCAACTACATGTACATGTGGACAGGTGCCCCACACATCGGAACGCATATTTCATGAATGCACTGAATATAGTAGACTGAGGAAAGTCCACCTATACCATTAATACAACACTACAGACAAGACTATATGCACCACTGCAAGACTGACAAAAGACGGTGACATTTATACAAGAAACGACATTGTAGTTATAGACAATACTACAGGCGAACGAAAGATAGATATATAAATCCAGAAGGTTATCGAAATTAGTAAGAGACAAGTCTCAGAATGTCTTGAGGCCTGTACTGGATATTTTGAACGCATGTTTTAAACACAGCTTCATCGCGTGAACAGCTTCCTTACCTAATACAAGCAAGCCAACAGCAGTAGTATCTAGATGAATAACACAAATTTTATATACAATTTCACGTGAATTCAAAAATATGTTCACTGCATCGGACTTTATACAGCCTCGCTTTCTTATTTAAGACAGTAGTTGACTTTTTGAGTGAGCAAAGGAAGATAACTTTTAAATTTTAAGAGAGATCATGAATAATTAATATTTGCAACCACAAATTAAGAAAAGGTGCATTTATTTTAATTTGATACTTTAGAACACTCAATTTCTTATAGAACTTTTTAAAGACTGTGCAGATTTCATGATAAAATTATTTTCTAGGAAACAATATGCATATCAATAAAACTTTTGACAATTCACAATTACAATATATCGACTTATAAAGAAATCTTAACTATTATATAACAGGAGTTGCTTCCCTTATAATAGAAACAAGATAATTTTTTAATTTCTTAAGCATATAAGTTTATACCAACATTTTCATCAACAATTCAACGGTAGAACACATTTTTGCATTTAAATTTGATATGTTAGAACGAACCATGCCTCCATATATTATGCAACATTTAATTATATATTCTTCATATAATTATTATATTTCTTAGCTGATAATCAACTCTTTAAAGTTTCTAAACATTTTTATATAGATCACTGGTCCAAAGAAGTTAATTTACAGAAATTAGCTGATGCCGTCTCATCACTTCACTGTAAAGTCTATAAGAGATAATGTTAGAGAGAGAGAGAGAGAGAGAGAGAGAGAGAGAGAGAGAGAGAGAGAGAGAGAGAGAGAGAGAGAGAGAGAGAGAGAGAGAGAGAGAGAGAGAATATACAAAAAAAAATAGGAAAATACTATGTAGTTGAAATTTCAAAATTCTAGTAGAAAAAGGGAGAGGAGTTGGAGATAGATAGTTGCACATAATCCATGTCACTGGAAGAGGGAGAGTGGTAGTTTAAAATTCTAACATTTTAGACATTGAGAGAGAGAGAGGGAGAGAGAGAGAGAGAGGGGAGAAGGAAGAGAGATGCAGTTATATATATTAAACACTAAGATATATATAGAAGAAGGAGAATGAGAGAGAGGCTGTTAAAATTTCTAGCAGTAATAGACAGAGATTAAAATGTATGAGTTATGAGAGTTGAGAGAGTTTATATTTCTAGTTTCAAAAGTTAACCTTTTGAAAATCCTAAAATGACCAGAGAAACAATTTAAAATACTAGCATGAAGAAAAAATCAGTTTAAAATCTTAGTATGAAAAGAAACACATAAAAAAATCACACTATTAAGAAGAAACAGACAATAATGCTAATATGAAAATGAAAGCAGCTTAAAATCATGTTCACATTCACAAATACGAGACAAATTAATGCAAGACACAGGGAAACTACCAGACGCCGACTGGGAAAAACTTTACGCAGAACTCACACTAGCTGACAAAACAGAGGCAGTACAAGAAGTGCAGAAGTACAAATCTCCGGCGCCTGGCGGTCTCACAATATAATTCTTGCAACATTTCTTTTCTCTCTTAGGCTCTCTTCTTCTCAGAATGTACACAGACTCATTCACAAAGAAATAACTTACTCCAAGCATAAACATGTCTTACATAACATTTCTCCGGAAAGACAACACAGGCAAGTAGCTTCTTAAAAATTACACCCCCATTTCCCTACTTAACACAGACTACAACATTCTAACAAAAGCATTGACAATCTCAAACCTATCATGACAACACTCCTTCATAAAGGCCAACAGTGTAATGTACAAGAGAGAAACGTCCACCAGCACGCACACTTTATACGAGACATTATAAAGTACACTCATGACAAAGACAGCCAGTCTTCCATCCTATCTCTCGACCAAGAAAAAGTCTTCTAGAGAAGCTCATTCCTACCCCCACAAAACACTACTGAACAACAACATAGGAGGACGCTTCATACAATGGATACACATCTTTTATTCTACACCTCAAAGTAAAGTTCTAGTGAACCATTCGTTCACAGAGATAATCAGGCTAACTAGATCGGTTCGACAGGGGTGTTCCCTCTCTCTTCTACTTTACGCGCTGACCATAGAACCGTTCCTTGAGAGTATCAGACGAGACAGTTCCATAAAGGGCACATTCATGTCAGGGAAAGGAGAGCAGATATTGTTAGCGTATGCTGACATCACTGTCTTCTTTCCATCAAACACTAGATCAATAGACAGCATCCTCAATATATTCACAGAATTTGGACAATTTAAAAAAAAGAATAGGAAAAAAGTGGTATGGCAACACTCAGGTCTGGAGTACAGGATGTTGATGCATCGTCGAAAGTTGTCTCCCATATTGCAGTTGCGCAGCGTTTTCTGTAAGTAGGAGTGTACGATGCCCTGTCAAAAGCCATTTCTTGGTCCAAGGACAGAATCGATGAAGGTACGTTTCTTGTATGTGTGTAGGTGATGATGTATCGTATGAAGTGGTTGTTTTTATTTTAGCCTTGGATGCTGCATTGCTGGTCTTCGGGGACGAGTGAGAACATGAACGGCTTTAGCTTATTCGTCAGGGCTTTGTCAATATTTTATAGTCTACGTTGAGCAGTGATATCGGTCTGTAGTTTGTTACTTGTGTCTTATCTATATTGTTCTTCAGGAGTAAGGAGATGTATGACACGCTGATCCTCGGAGGTAGATGTCCTTTGTGAAAGGAATGTTTAAAAACCTT
This sequence comes from Megaustenia siamemsis, assembly GCA_032433765.1. Lineage (NCBI taxonomy): Eukaryota > Metazoa > Mollusca > Gastropoda > Stylommatophora > Ariophantidae > Megaustenia > Megaustenia siamemsis. The sequence continues at coordinate 15,266,111 of JAVIAB010000025.1, read as the reverse complement.
CAGCAGGAGTGTTCCTATGAAGGGGGGAAAATGTTTATAGAACTCCGCAATGAGTATGTCTGTACCAGGCGTTTTATCCTTATGCGAGATTTGGAGAATTATCTTTCTTTTATATTTCTTAATACATTCATTTTTACTTCTCTCGTATACATAAGTTAAGGGTGAACACTACATTTGTTTTAAAAATTCTGAGCTTTGTTTTTGTGCTGAGTAATTTTGATTTCCCTTTTTCGAAAGTCATTGCTGATTTACTCTTCCGATTCTAAAGTATGTATTTGTGTCTTCTTCTTGATCTATGCAGCTTCTGATTTATATTTAGTGATTTAGTTCATTAAATGCTATTTCTATCAGGTTCATTTTTTTCTAAATTTATTTAATTTTCGTGGTTGATTACAAGTCATCTCTCTCTCTCTCTCTCTCTCTCTCTCTCTCTCTCTGCGATCAGGACTCAATCAGAGTAGGATTCCAGACTTTCACATGAAGTCAGCTGTAAGGTTAAGTGTGTTGATCGCCCCGACAGGCAGAACATCACAATTAGAGTCTGCCAGATCCACTCTGGTTGAACACCCGTTAAAACGTTGCACTGTGTTCTGCGCCAGTGGCCCAGTGCATCCGATTTCAGCCAGCATTTTATTCAGGTTTGCATTCCTTAGCCTTTGATTGTCCCCAATCTTCCTGCAAGGCAGCAGATGATCTTTTCTGTAGGGGGATTCTGCCCTTAGATGGTCAGCCCTCCCAGGTTTACGAGCACCATCTGCCCGAGTCACTAGAGGTGACTAACACAGATATGCACACACAAAGATAGGAGATGTGACCAACATAGACATGCACACAGCGATACGAGGCATGACTAACACAAGTCATATTATGTAAGTCTTTAGTACGAACTGGCGTCACCGAAGTCAGGGCATTCCCATATCTGCTCCGCCGAGTCCTGCCTCTGAGTGAACTGTACAAGAGAAAGTATCTCACAGATCTTTGCTGACGTTTGATATGGATTGTGTTTTAACTAACATGAATTCTCCTTTGTCAAAGTTTTAGTTGCAAGCACTGTATTAACGGTCTTACATTTACAACGATTAAAGTTTAGTTTGAGGTAATGTATTAACGGTCTTAAATATACAACGATTAAAGTTTAGTTTGAGGTAATGTATTAACTGTCTTAAATTTACAATGAGTAAAGTTTAGTTTGAGGTAATGTATTAACTGTCTTAAATTTACAATGAGTAAAGTTTAGTTTGAGGTAATGTATTAACTGTTTTAAATTTACAACGATTAAAGTTTAGTTTGAGGTAATGTATTAACAGTCTTAAATTTACAATGAGTAAAGTTTAGTTTGAGGTAATGTATTAACGCTGTTAAATTTTCAAAGATTAAAAAGTTTAATTTGAAGTACTGTATTAATAGGGAGCCGCGATAGCTCAGTGGTTAGTGAACTGGACTACCACAGACAAGGGGTAGGGTTCGACCCCAACCGACGGCTTCCGGGTTCACCCAGCCTTAAATGGGGACCGGATTTTTTCTGGGAAATTAAAGCGGCGCGGGCGTAATACTGGCCACATTATCCCAAAAATCATGTGCTGAAGGTCTGTAAAATATAGGGTCACTAACACCATATTTCCCTATACGCCACTTGGCGTTACGGGGGTAAAAAAAAACAACAAAAAAAAACAAAAAAAAAAACTGTATTAATGGTCACACATTTTCAAAAATTAAAGTTTAGTTTCAAGTACTTTATTAATGGTTCTTATATTTCCAAAGATTAAATTTTAGTTTGAAGTACTGTATTAATGTTCTTCAATTTTCAAAGATTAAAAAGTTTAGTTTGAAGTACTGTATTAATGGTTCTTACATTTCCAAAGATTAAATTTTAGTTTGAAGTACTGTATTAATGTTCTTCAATTTTCAAAGATTAAAAAATTTAGTTTGAAGTACTGTATTAATGTTCTTCAATTTTCAAAGATTAAAAAGTTTAGTTTGAAGTACTGTATTAATGGTCTTACATTTCCAAAGATTAAAGTTTAATTTGAAGTACTGCATTAATGGTCTTAAATTTTCAAAGATTAAAGTTTAGATGAAGTACTGCATTAATGGCCTTACATTTCCAAAGATTAAAGTTTAGTTTGATGTACTCTATGACTGTTTTACATTTCCAAAGGTTAAAGTTTAAGTTACAAATACTGTATTAAATATATTAAGTTTTCCTCCATTAAAATTTAGCTTTTCAAACGCTATAATAAATGTCTTACATTTGACTTAGCACGAGTTTAGTTGCAAGTACTCTATTAATTTAACTATCTCAAACATAGTCCTATATTTAAGGTAGGCATATTAGAGAGAAAGATCACAACATGTGAAATGTCACAACCATTACTGGTTACTGTAAAATACAGAATAAGAAATGGTGAAATTCAGGTGAACTGTTGAAATCACAACTAGCACTAAATGCATAGAGACACAAACAAATTTTGGATTATATGCATTAAACCACTGACTTGCTGTGTGTACCTGCAAGAGTTGATAGACTGGTCTCAAGGCTCAAGGAAGACCAAAAGTCATACAGATAGACAATGTCACAGAAAACCTAGCAGCAGTAAAGGTTAATAACTGTCAAATACAATACACTTAGACTCAGGACAAAAATATTGCAGCTCCTCACAATTCTTGGTGGTGCATGTGCATAAGTCAGTAACTAATCTTTTATTTTAAGAAAATGTATTTTTGTGTTTAAGGTTATGCCAGCCTTTATTAAAAGCTTTATTGTTCCAGCTGAAGGCCTTCTTGGCTGAAATGTTCCACTTTTGGTTTGTTTCTCACCTACGTAAAGCTATTACCATACCACTTTTGTTTTGTTTCTCACCTACGTAAAGCTATTACCATACCACTTTTGTTTTGTTTCTCACCTACGTTAAGCTATTACCATACCACTTGTTTCTCACCTACGTAAAGCTATTACCATACCACTTTTGTTTGGTTTCTCACAATTTAAAGCTATTACCATACCACTTTTGTTTTGTTTCTCACCATTTAAAGCTATTACCATACCACTTTTTACTTTTTTTTAAATTTCATTATTATAATCAGCTTTACAGCAGCTTCAAATTTCTATGCATCTTGATGCCTTTACCCAGTAACTTGTTTAATCTGGACAAATGATTAGGGAAGACAATCCAGTACTGAAAAATGAGGCGCTTAAGTGTTGGGCCAAAAGTGGAAATATCAGAATTTTACTCCAAACCAGAACACAATACAACCACACTCACTTAACTTTTTTTTAGGGGTGGATGTAGAAGAGGCATGCTCTTTTAGTCATCACATTATTACAAGCATTACCAACATTGAGGAGTGGAGTAAAGTGGCATCACAATACAACCACACTCACTTAACTTTCTTTTAGGGGTGGATGTAGAAGAGGCATACTCTTTTAGTCATCACATGATTACAAGCATTACCAACATTGAGGAGTGGAGTAAAGGGGCATCACTCTCTTGGTCACATTGTATATCTTCTTCTTTATGCCATTACTTCCCTCACTACAGGTCACATATCTATTTTATTCAGCTGAGATGACTGATGAACCCAATCTCAAACCCTGGGCTCTTTGTGTAAAAAGAGCCAATTTCACCTTTAACAAGTAGACCTACTTTGCACCTGATGTATATGCTTTTGTGTAATAAAGAAATAAATTAACAATAGTTAATACAAATTAATGAAACAGATTCTTTATTTCTGAGAGCATTAGTAACAATACAGAACATCACATCTAACAAGAGTGCTAACTGGTTGTCAGATGTCAGTAACAAATAATTGCTTTTGTTAAATATATTTGCACTTGATAAAAATACACGGATTTTGTTTACTTAAAAAAATTAAATATGTCTAAAAGTTTTGATAACCTTTTCACAAAATTCCTTGCAAAAAATTGCATAGGATGACAAATAAATAAAATCATATATAATGTGACATCATAATAGCATGAAGGAAACTATTCAACAATAAAGTTCATGAACAAGAATTGTGGGCCTCATTGATTGCCCATGTCAAGGCATGAAAAATGAATTGAACAAAAATATACAGCACAGCTTCACTGGGTATTAAAGTACTTTATATTTTAAATTGCACAGCTGCTAGTTGCTATATCAAAGTGGTATTTTGGTTCTAATCTTTGAAATTTAACAGCATTTATGTATGAAGATGTCCTGATACTAGTACATTCTCCTTATTCTTCTAAAATATATTTTATGTGAGTGGTTTCAATTTGTGACATCACATACAAAATGTAAAATGTTTAGCTAATGTAAATATTTGTGTGTGAATGATAATTTAAGAGTTAATGCTTGTAACGAAGAGGTCATAGATTGGTAAATCTGAGAGTTTTGGGGATGCAATATTAAATTTGTAATGACAAAAGTATTTAAATTTTAAGATATGACTTCATCATTTTGAATGTATAACAGAAGAAATGTATTGTAACTTCTAGCAAAGACACAAATGAGCAAATTAACTAAAGTGTCAGTGATAAACAACTGTCTATGATGTTGAATATTCTTTCTTGAAAAATTCTAGTAGTTTTTTATAAGTTTGTGAATGTTAAGTTGTAGGATGACATTAATGGCTGTTACAAATTTATTCAATAATTTAACAAATTGTCTTTTCTAAAAACAAAGATATATTTTGTACAAGTGGGTAAAAATGTAATTTACAAATAAATAGAATAAAACAATCCTTAAAAGTGTAACCACTTGCAAAACTGTATGTCAGCAAATTTTGGTTTTGGTGGATATTGAGTTATTAGCGGGTCATCATCATTGCGCTCCGAACATGTCCATAGGTGCTTAGATCCCCTCCTCACCAAGTCTCAGAATGTCCAGCGAATGATGACTCCAGTTCTGTGTTGGTTGATTAGTCTTCTTATATGCCCACTAAGTTTCTCTTTTCTGGCGATGCCCATCTTAACTCCCACTTCTTTTATCCGAAGGAGTGATGTGGACTCATGGTTGTCGAAGTCCTGTGTCCTTCCCAGAAGGCATTGATAATTTTCACCCAATCCATTGGTTGACCATCATAAACAATAGCACAGCTAGCCAATCTGTCCACTCTTTCATTTCCCTGTACTTCCGCATGTTCTGGGACATAGACAAAGGTGACCTTACATACATATTTTTGACTTCTGTAATGACTCTACCCATTGCATACATACAGATCCCACCTCCACTTTTCTTATCATGCTCATCGAATCACTCAGTATACAGGTGTGGGTGTAGTCTTGTGACTCTAACCAGATGAATGCCTTGGTCACTGCCATCACCTCTATCGTCATGCTACTCATGGTCATAATGTATGCACCACTGTTTTCCTTGACTATTCTGCCTGCTGAGCATGCTGTAAATGCTCATGCACTTCTTTGGTGTCGTCTTACAGATCTGTCTGTATAGATGACTGTATCTTTCTCATTGGTGCTATCCCAGATGAGCACCATTGACCTTCATTTTGACCACGACTGAGTCCGGTTCCCTACATTTCCTGTCGAGTGTGACAATACACGAGATTGTCCCCTTGAATGACGTAGGCACCGGTATCCACTCCTCGCCAGCATTGATTTTGGTAAGCCCACAGACCTGTTTGATGACATCTGCTCGGCCCACTCATGATTTGCCTCTTTTTTAATCTGACACCCTTTCCTGTGTTGTTTTGATGGTTAAGTATGGGAGATGTTGTTTTTATGGATTCAGAAGCCTGTGAGCTGATGCCCTTTGGCACATTGCCATGTAATGATATCTGCAGGTATTTCTGAGTTGCCTTGTAGCTCCATATAAGGTGTTCATTTATCCGGTCTTTGAGGAAGTAGAGTTGATCTGATATTGGTTGAGCTTTGTATGTCTGGGAAATGAAAGTAGATCAACCACCAATAGAGAAATAGGAGTTAAAAAAGCACAGAACTAGGCTACAATACAAATTCAGCTTGTGGGTACAGTAAAGCTGGTGATGGGCAAAGTCAAATATTGTATGTTTGATCTTAGCCATTGGCTCTTAGATCCTGGTGATGAAATGACTAGAGTGAATTTTTATTTTCAGATTCTTACTGGAAAGGGTACATCTTGTCTATCTTAGAAGGTAATACAATGCAATAAGTCTTCTATATCAAAGTTCCAATCACCATAGACATACACTGTTGCTATATAACTCTATAGAAATAATACAGTGATGTTTTGATCTATTTTGAGTTGCTGAACCTGCAAGAAACTATGTGGTCTGTAAGTTGTTTCTCCACATTTATTCACTTTTGGACATGACAAACAAATCCCAGCTTGCAACTAATGAGTGAAGTAGAAAAACAATAAAAATACATATAGTGTCTATATCAAAAAAGATTACATATTCATTTTCTAATCATCCAATTTTTAAATAAATAACTCAATAACTATATTTCTCTCTGTATTTTATCTCTCCCCCCCCTCCCCCCGCTTATATCTCTCTTTCTTCCCCTGTATCTCACTTTCTTTCAGTCTCTCAATAAATGTATGACACTCATTTAAATTAGAAAATTGTTAACTAATCAGGGGTTCCCCTTGAGATCATTATAGATATTTCTTTTCCATATCTGCCTCATCACACCTTGATTCAATCCTTCAACAAATATAACATACAAATTCTGCATCATTATTACAATAAAATTATATGATACAATCAAAGAGATATTGACAATAACACAAATTCTGCATCATTATTACAATAAAATTATATGATACAAGTAAGAGATGTTCACAATAACACAGACTTAAATATCAAATAGCATTTTTACATTTGCGTCCCGTTGTTTCAGACTTTGACTTTCAACAAAGAAATATTGAGAAATGGTTGAGGTGCTCTTTTAACACTGTAGAAGATCACCCTAAATAATTTACTTTCATTTGCCTCAAACATTTCTCTGTGGAGTTGATTTTCAAAGCCTCTTCATATTAAAACAAAAGCAATAGCAAAAACAAAAAGAAGCAAGCTAAATCTGAAAGATGGCATGATCTTTGGTTTAGAAACATTCTGACGTACATTTTGAAAGTGGTTGTCCAGATGCATCATTCTTCATCAGCAATGTTATTAAATATTACATTAGATTTATAGCTGATAATCCTCTTTCAATGTATTCAATTTACTTTATTTGAATGTCTTTTTTTAATGAAAATATGACTACAAAAGAAAGATTTACTACCACTAGAATGAACCATCACTGAAGAATGCTGAATGTAACAAAAAGGTATGACATGCAATGGCAAAGATATTAAAAAGAAAAGTAGATGTCAGACCAATTCTGAGATTCATTCAAAAACAAGAAATTAAATAATTTTGACATAGCATCCAAAGCATCAGAGGAAACAGCAAAAAAATAAAACATCATCCAACAGCAACGAGATGAATCAGAATAAAAGAAAAGAGCATCCAACTGCAGTTAGATGAAACAGCAAATAAAGAAAAGAGCATCCAACTGCAGTTAGATGATACAGCAAATAAAGAAAAGAGCATCCAACTGCAGTTAGATGAAACAGCAAATAAAGAAAAGCGCATCCACCTGCAAAAAAAGAAAAGAGCATCCAGCTGCAGTTAGATGAAACAGCAAATAAAGAAAAGAGCATCCAACAGCAATCAGATGAAACAGTAAAAGTAAAATAAAATTAAAAAGATGACCTCTAAGATGGTGCAGTGAAATTTCAAATAAGAAAAATGATTTTAACAAGTTGATAAGTGACAAATAAATAATTAATGAAATTAGTAGCAGAAGATCTCAAATACCATTGCTGTCATGTGACATGACAACAAGCAAGCAGTGGTAGATGTGTAAAATAAAACAAAATGGTATTAAGAACATTACGTTATACACAATGATTAGACCTTTTTATCCACTTTAAGATGTGTATTTGCCAGCTTTTTGTGTTTGTTTTTTCACAATATTATCTGTTGGTTTGTAGCTGATGAAGGTTTTTGCCGAAATGTTGTAGTTTGTCTTATCTTTCTATAGACTTACTTTTCTGTAGCTCTTCTTGCACCATCACGTGATATTCAATATATTGTATATTTTATATTTGTCCCCTATCTCCAAGCAATGGAAGAGTGGACTTATGAAACAGAAAAGCAAGCCAAATTTTAGGCAAAACGATATTATTGACAAAGAAAGGAATCACAACATATTTTAAAAAAGAACTTGAAAGCTAGATTTTGGAATAACTAATAAGTTAAATGTGCCTGTGCACTGTGAGGCACAAAGGGAAGTTAAGAATAGTGGCGCTGTTCCTTACCATGCATATTCGTAAGAGGCGACTAAGGAGAGTTGGATTGGGACTGGCTAACCTGTACTGTAAAAAAATAAGCCTAAAAAACTTCACAAATATGGACAAGTCAAAGAAGAGAATAAAAGTAAATTTGCCATCCAGGTAAGATAAAGGCTCTCTGTTTAAGAGATGTATGATGAAATTCAGAGAAAGCCATAAGGCGTCCGGGTTGCTGACTCACCTTTTGTCTCCCAGGAAATCCTCCAGAATTAGCACCTGGAATGTATGTACCCTAAATGAACAAGAAAAAGCTGCACAGGTAGCAACAGAAATTAGAAAATACAAAATAGATATTCTAGGAATGTGTGAAACAAGATGGCTATGAATGGAAAGGATAAAACTAAATACAGGAGAGATGATTTTATCAGCACACTGGGAACCTGGAGCACAACATAGTCAAAGAGTTATCATAATGTTATCAAGGAATGCACATAAGACACTAATAGAATGGGAAGCAGTAGGGCCAAGACTAATGAGAGCAACATTTAAAACAACAAAAAACCAAGTAAAAATACACATTATCCAATGCAACGCACCAACCAATAATAAGGATGATTTAGTTAAAGATGAATTCTATAAACAGTTGCAATGTCAGATGGATAAAAGATGAGCCAAGGATATTATAATCTTGATGGGAGATCTAAATGCAAAATTAGGGTCAGACAACAAAGGCTTCGAAGAGATTATGGGAAAACATGGACTTGGAGATATAAATGAGAATAGCGAGATATTTGTGAACTTCTGTGCTCTTCTTAATCAAATGAGCCTAGAAGGAACAATATTCCAACATAAAAATACATAAAGTTACATGGTTTTCATCAGATCATAGAATGGAGAATCAAATTGCCCACATATGTATTAATAATAAGTTGAAGTCATCCTTACAGAATGTAAAAGTATATAGAGGAGCAGTTGTGGCTTCAGACCATCATCTTCTGCTAGCAAAACTTAAACAAAAAAGATACTACAACAAATAAGGGCAGAAAGTATTTCAATGTATAATTTCTTAAAGAACAAAGAATTAAAGACAAATTTGCAGTCACAATATCAAACAAATTCCAAGTCCTCAAACAACTAGAAAATACAATCAATATAGAATATCATTGGAAACAGGTAAAGGATATATGGAAAGAGACATGTGAAGAAGCGCTGAGGGAAAAGAGAACGCTAGAGTAAGGCATGGATGACAGCAGAGACAAAATAAAAGAAAATAAAATTAAAGAAAGAAAGAATAAGAAAGCAGACATAAATAAAAACAAAACGAGAAGTAATAAAGCCAAGACACAGGAAAGGAAGCTTACACAGAGGTGAACAAAGAAGTGAGAGGATGCATTAAAAGGGATAAGAGGAAATATATAGATGAACTAGTTAAAGAGGCAGAGGAAGCAGCAAATAAAGGGAATATGAAAGAACTGTACAACAGCACAAAGAAACTAAGTGGAAAATACAAACAGATAAATACCTTTATTAAAGATAAAAAAGGACATCTGCTTAGTAATATAAGTGAACTAATGGAGAGAGGGAAAGAGCACTTGGAAGAACTTTTGAACAGACCCGGCTCAAATAACCCTCCAGATATACTACCAGCAGAAGAAGAGTTACACGTCAACTGTGGGAACACCAAGCAAGGAAGAAATAATGAAAGCCATCAAGCTACAGGACCAGGTGAAATTCCTTCAGAAGCCATCAAAGCAGATATTAAGACCTCTACCAAGATGTTACGTAATTTTTTTTCATTTTGACTAACAAATAGATCATTTCTGAAATTATCTTGCATCTTTTCTCTATTTCAGCTCTAATGGCTACCTACTACATTTTTTTCAGTTGTCTTAGCTGTCACCAAAAAAAAATCACAGCCGTCACAATATATCACAGCTCCAAGAAAATGTCCAAGCTGTCACAATATATCCTAGCTGCCACAAAATATCAGAGCTGTCATAAAATATCCCAGCTGTCACAAAATATTCCAGCTGTAACAAAATATCCCAGCTGTCACAAAATATACAAGTTGTCATAAAATATCCCAGCTGTAACAAAATATTAATTTGTCACAAAATAGGCCAGCTGCCACAAAATATTCCAGCTGTCACAAAATATCTCAGTTATCACAAAATATTCTAGGTGTCACAAAATACACCAGCAATAACAAAATATCTCAGCAGTAACAAAATATCCCAGTTGTCATAAAATATAGTTGTCACAAAATATCATAATTTTCACAAAATATGCCAACTGTTACAAAATATCAAAGTTGTCACAAAATATTAAAGTTGTAACAAAATATATCATTTGTCACAAAATATCCCAGCTGTCATAAAATATCCCAGCTGTCACAAAATATTGCAGCAGTAACAACATATCTCAGTTGTCAGAAAATATCCCAGCTGCAACAGAATATCCCAGTCATAACAAAATATTCCAATCTGTTACAAAATATTTCTATTGTCACAAAATGGCACAGCAATAATAAAATGACCCAGCAATAACAAAATGACCCAGCAGTAACAAAATATCCCAACTGTCCAAAAATATACAAGTTGTCATAAAATATACCAGCTGTACCAAAATATTCCAGCTGTAATAAAATATATTCCAGCAGTCACAATATATCACAGCTCAAAGAAAATATCCAAGCTGTCACAAAATATCCTAGCTGCCACAAAATATCAGAGCTGTCATAAAATATACCAGTTGTCACAAAATATTCCAGCTGTAACAAAATACCGCAGCTGTCACAAAATATACAAATTGTCATAAAATATCCCAGCTGTAACAAAATATCTAATTTGTCACAAAAATAGGCCAGCTACCACAAATATTCCAGCTGTCACAAAAATCTCAGTTATCACAAAATATTCTAGATGTCACAAAATACACAAGCAATAACAAAATATCTCAGCAGTAACAAAATATCCCAGTTGTCACAAAATATAGCTGTCACAAAATATAGTTCTCACAAAATATGCCAACTGTTACAAAATATCAAAGTTGTCACAAAATATTAAAGTTGTAACAAAATATCTTATTTGTCACAACATATCCCAGCTGTCACAAAATATTCTAGTTGTCATAAAATATCCCAGCTGTCACAAAATATCTCAATTGTCACAAAATGTTGCAGCAGTAACAACATATCTCAGTTGTCAGAAAATATTCCAGCTGCAACAGAGTATCCCAGTCATAACAAAATATTACAATCTGTTACAAAATATTTATATTGTCACAAAATGGCACAGCAATAACAAAATGGCCCAGCTGTCACAAAATATCCCAGCTGTAACAAAATATCGCAGCTGTCACAAAATATACAAATTGTCATAAAATATCCCAGCTGTAACAAAATATCTAATTTGTCACAAAAATAGGCCAGCTACCACAAATATTCCAGCTGTCACAAAAATATCTCAGTTATCACAAAATATTCTAGATGTCACAAAATACACCAGCAAAAACAAAATATCTCAGCAGTAACAAAATATCCCAGTTGTCACAAAATATAGCTGTCACAAAATATAGTTCTCACAAAATATGCCAACTGTTACAAAATATCAAAGTTGTCACAAAATATTAAAGTTGTAACAAAATATCTCATTTGTCACAAAATATCCCAGCTGTAACAAACTATCTTATTTGTACAAAATATGCCAGCTGTCACCAAATATTTCACCTGTCACAAAATATCCCAGATGTCACAAAATATCCCAGCTGTCACAAAATATCACTGCTGTCACAAAAAAAATAGTTCTCACAAAATATGCCAGCTGTTACAAAATATCAAAGTTATCATAAAATACTAAAGCTGTAACAAAATATCTCAGTTGTCACAAAATATCCCAGCTGTCACAAAATATCTCAATTGTCACAAAATGTTGCAGCAGTAACAACATATCTCAGTTGTCAGAAAATACTCCAGCTGCAACAGAGTATCCCAGTCATAACAAAATATTACAATCTGTTACAAAATATTTCTTTTGTCACAAAATGGCACAGCAACAACAAAATGACCCAGCTGTCACAAAATGACCCAGCTGTCACAAAATATCCCAGCTGTCACAAAATATCCCAGTTGTCCAAAAATATACAACTTGTCATAAAATATACCAGCTGTACCAAAATATCCCAGCTGTAATAAAATATATTCCAGCAGTCAAAATATATCTCAGTTCACACAAAATATCCCAGCTGTAACAAACTATCTCATTTGCACAAAATATGCCAGCTATCACCAAATATTTCACCTGTCACAAAATATCCCAGATGTCACAAAATACCTCAGCAGCAACAAAATATCCCAGCTGTCACAATATATCACTGCTGTCACAAAAAATAGTTCTCACAAAATATGCCAGCTGTCACCAAATATTTCACCTGTCACAAAATATCCCAGATGTCACAAAATATCCCAGCTGTCACAAAATATCACTGCTGTCACAAAAAAAAAATTCTCATAAAATATGCCAGCTGTTACAAAATATCAAAGTTGTCATATAATACTAAAGCTGTAACTAAATATCTCAGTTGTCACAAAATATCCCAGCTGTCACAAAATATCTCAATTGTCACAAAATGTTGCAGCAGTAACAACATATCTCAGTTATCAGAAAATATTCCAGCTGCAACAGAGTATCCCAGTCATAACAAAATATTACAATCTGTTACAAAATATTTCTATTGTCACAAAATGGCACAGCAACAACAAAATGACCCAGCTGTCACAAAATGACCCAGCTGTCACAAAATATCCCAGCTGTCACAAAATATCCCAGTTGTCCAAAAATATACAACTTGTCATAAAATATACCAGCTGTACCAAAATATCCCAGCTGTAATAAAATATATTCCAGCAGTCAAAATATATCTCAGTTCACACAAAATATCCCAGCTGTAACAAACTATCTCATTTGCACAAAATATGCCAGCTATCACCAAATATTTCACCTGTCACAAAATATCCCAGATGTCACAAAATACCTCAGCAGCAACAAAATATCCCAGCTGTCACAATATATCACTGCTGTCACAAAAAAAATAGTTCTCACAAAATATGCCAGCTGTTACAAAATATCAAAGTTGTCATAAAATACTAAAGTTGTAACAAAATATCTCAGTTGTCACAAAATATCCCAGCTGTCACAAAATATCACAGCTGTCATTAAATATCACAGTTGTCTCAAAATATAACAGCTGTCACAGAATATATCATTTGTCACAAAATATTACACAATATCTCAGTTATAAAATTTCTCAGATGTCACAAAATAATCCAGATGTCACAAAAAACCCCAGAAGTAACAAAATATATCAGCAGTAACAAAAACAGCTATCACAAAATATTCCAGCTAACACAAAATCATCCAGCTGTCTCAAATAGGCACAGCAGTAACAAAACATCACAACAGTAGCAATATATCCCTGCTATTACAAAATGTCCCTTTTGTAACATAATATCCCAGTTGTAACATAATATCCCAGTTGTAACATAATATCCCAGCTGTCACAAAATATCACAGCTGTCACAAATAATCCCAGCTGTCAAAAAATACCAAAGTTGTCACAAAATGTCTCATTTGTTACAAAATGTTACAGCTGTAACAAAATATCCCAGCTTCAACAAAATATCCCAGCTGTAATAAAATATCCAAGCTGTCACAAAACATCACAGTTGTCACAAAATATCTCAGTTGTCAAAAAATATCCCAGCTGTAATAAAATATCTCATTTGCCACAAAATATCTCAGTTGTCACAAGATATCAAAGCTATAACACACATATTGTGTTGTCAGAAAATTTCCCACATGCAAAAAAGTATCCCAGTGGTAAAAAAATATTCCAGCTGTCACAAAATGTCAAGAGCAGTAACAAAGTATCTCAGCAGTAACAAAATATCCAGAATGTCACAAAATAGATCAGCTGTACCAAAATATCCCTGATGTAATAAAATATATTTCGGCAGTCAAAATATATCTCAGTTCCCACAAAATATCCAAGCTGTCACAGAATATATATCATTTGTCACAAAATATCACAGCTATCACAAAATATTCAAGCTGTCACAAAATATCTCAGTTATAAAATATCCCAGATGTCACAAAATATCCCAGATGTCACAAAATATCCCAGCGGTAATAAAATATCACAGCAATCACAAAATCATGCAGCTGTCACAAAATATCTCAGTTATCATAAAATATCACAGCTGTCATAAAGTAATTCAGTTTTAATAAAATATCCCAACTGTCACAAAATAAACCAGCTGTCACAAAATATCTCAGCTGTAACAAAATGTCTCAGTTGTTACAAAATGTTACATTTTTAACAAAATATCCCAGCTACAACAAAAGCTACAACAAAACATCCCAGCTGTCACAAAATATCGCAGCTGCAACAATTTTATCCCAGTCATAACAAAATATTCCAGCTGTTACAAAATATCCCAGCTGTCACAAAATATACAATTTGTCATAAAATATACCAGCTGTACCACAATATACCAGCTGTAATAAAAAATATTGCAGCAGTCAAAATATTTATCAGTTCAAACAAAATATCCCAACTGTAACAAAATGTCCCAGCTGTCACAAAATCTTCCAGCTGTCACAAAATATCGCAGATGTCACATAAATATCCCAGCAGTAACAAAATATCCCAGCAAAAACAAAGTATCACAGCTGTCACAAAATATCTCATTTGTCACAAAATATCACAGTTCTCACAAAATAGCCCAGCTGTCACAAAATATCCCAGATGACACAAAAACCCCAGCAATAACAAAATATCCCAGCTGTCACAAAATATAAAAGTTGTCACAAAATATGTCAGCTGTTACAAAATATAAAAGTTGTCACAAAATATTAAAGTTGTCACAAAATATCTCAGTTGTCACAAAGTATTTCAGTTGTCAAAGTATTTCAGTTGTCACAAAGTATTTCAGTTGTCACAAAACATTTCAGTTGTCACAAAACATCACGGCAGTAACAAAATATCTCAGTTGTAACAAAATATTCCAGCTATAACATAATGTACAATTGTCAATGTTACAGCTGTAACAAAATATCCCAGATGCAACAAAAAATCCCAGCTGCCACAAAACATCCCAGCTGTCACAAAATATCCCCTCTGTCACAAAATATCCCCTCTGTCACAAAATATCCCCTCTGTCACAAAATATCCCCTCTGTCACAAAATATCCCCTCTGTCACAAAACAACACAGCTGTCATAAAACACCACAGCTGTTACAAAATATCCCAGCTGTCACAAAAGATCACAGATGTTCCCTTCTCCTGACATGGCCCCAAGTGAATCCTGTTGTTGGAAATTAGCTTTCATTTTTCATTTGGCCTCTTTTAGAACATCATAATTACTCTTTTAGAATATCCAGATTACTCTTTTAAAATATCCAGATTACTCTTTTAGAATATCCGGATTACTCTTAGAATATCCCCATTACTCTTTCAGAATACCCTCGTTACTCTTTTAGAACATCCTCATCTATTACAAAAGTTGGACACAACTCAAAAGAACAAAATTAATATAAAAAGCTGCTTTATAGAATTGTCAGATCTTTGTGTTCTGGGATGGCTCTCTTGCAGTACTTTTTAACCATAACATATGCATCAGGGGACAGACAACAATCCAGGACATGCAATTGCTGAAATGAAGAGTACCTATAAGCAATCATCACTATTCCTTTGTCTGTTGTTACATCACATGACTTCATCTCAAGTTTATGTAGATTTGGACAGTGCATAGATAGGGCATACAGTCCATCTGTTATGTCACATTTATCTATGTCCAATGAGCGAAGTCTTGAGCAGTTCTGTGCCAGAAAATCTAAGCCAGTGTCTGAGATAGCCTCACAGCCCTGAACATTGAGGTAGCATAGCTTGCCGTAGTTCTTGGTAATGTGGATGACCCCTTGGTCTAACACCTTGGTAAACAAGGAAAAATTTGGAAAAAGTTTATAACAGGCTTTTGTGAGCAATTATATATGTAAATGTTTGTAAATATTACTAACATACTTTCTAAAATGTGTAAATAATTAAAAACAATGGTAGATATATAAATATCTGTCAACAATTATAATATGCTACTGTCAATATTTAAACATTGTACATAAACATAACAACAATAGTAAACATGTATAAATTAAACTCATCATCCCTTTTGATAAATGGAGGAATAATGGTGTTAGTGATTATATTTTTTTATGGCCATCATTAATTTTATATAATGTCATGGCCAGAATCAATGCCGCACTACCTGAAGACAGTTCAGAGCTACAACTACTTTGGAAATACTATAACCTGTGATGGAAATGTACAACTGAAATAAACAAAATAGGAATGGCAAAAAATTAATTTTAATGCCATGAAAAATATACTAACATCAAAATAAATAAAACCAGAGCTAAAACTAAGAAAAGCAATTTATTATATCTTTTCAACATTCTTGTATGGTGCAGAAGCATGGAAATCTAGACAAGAAAACAGAACAGAAAATTGAAGCTTTTTTGAGATGTGGATTTATAGAAGAATAGGAAGAATTGGAAGGAAAGAAAAGAAAACAAATGATAAAGTCTTAAAACAACTAATAATGAAAAGAGAACTACTAAACACAATTCAAACAAGACAAATGAGATTTTTGGGGCAGGTTAAAAGACACAGTAGTCTATTGAAAGTAATCTTGGGAGGGAAAAAGCAAGGTAAAAGAGGCAGAAGTAGACCAAGGCTAACATGGATGAGTAACATTAAAAGATGGACAAGTCAGCCTATGATAATCTGCATCATCGAAGCAATAGACAGAGCAGAAAGGTGCTCCGCGGTATCCAACTTTGGATGCGAAGACAGCACTCAATGAATGAATGGCATAAATGAAAATACCATATAAAATATATACCTAACTCTCTAAAGAAACTATTTTAAACTTGTATGTTGTGAAAGTCTGTATCTGCACTGTAAAAGTTTTATCAAATGTATTGTTTCCAATGTAAAGCAAGATTTGTTTTTTCTCTTCCAAAAACAAATGTCCACAGTTTGGTGTCACATGCTTCCTTGTGTTAGTTATCAAAATGGTGGATGCACTGAATATGTGTCAGACGCTATAAGCTGTGATTGAAATTCTCACAGTGGAAAGTTTTGAGCCTAAAGCAATTCACAATTCTTTGTGGAATGTGCTTGAAGAGGAAGTTTTCAATCTCAAGTTATGCCAGTCTTGAGACAGAGAGGTTATTGAGTTTAAATCTGACTTCACCGACTGAGATTTTTATTTGTGATTTCTCTCTGCAGCAACCACCTCGGGTCTCAGCAGTGAGGTCCGGCTTGAAACGTCAATTACACATCAACAGAAATAATATGAGTACCTCCGAAGATGGAGTTATCTGCCTGGGTGGCGAAGGGCCCCTGTGCACATGGCTGCCAGGGTAAAATGAATTAACATGCAAAATTCAGTTCCTAGGCTATAGGGACTTCACCTTAGGTGAAAGGTGGCAAAACACAGAGAAAAAAATATTAGTCTATACTGTACATTTTGGGTTAATGTAATAAATCATTTTAAAGAAAAAAATCTGAGTACAAATGTTTGCGGTGATAAAAATAGCATAATGCACATTACACATAATTCAACATTTTTTATTACAAATATTTGGCTGTTATAATTGTAAATGCAGGTGGTCGGTGAGCTGGTACAGGATGTCTGCTTACTCATATTAAATTCAGGACTAGTGGTTTTTTAAAGGCAGTGTCTTTTCAATAATTGCTATACCACCTTGGGTTTACACTTTTCTTCAAAGTTGAGTAGGGTAGAATTTTAGTGAAGATTGAGAAGCTCGGCCAGAATAAGGACATATGACAAGGTACACCGAAAACCCAGTGTGGCATCTGATGGCACTGCAGGGCATTAGAGGTTAGACAGTCATGGAAATATATGGGTACTAACATACTGTACCCAATACCCCACAACTTTTAAAAATAAAGAAGCATTAGAATGTATAAACCTCCATTACCTTTTTACATTTGGCCACACTGAGGTAACGTAGAGTCTCACATAATTTGGCAGCTCTCGCATGCCTAGATCAGTGTACTTTTGTAATCACTCTGTCTCAGTTCACGTTAAGTCTGTTGAAGAAATAATTTTTTTAATTATTTAATGACCAGACATAAAGAGGCTTTAATTAAAATTACAAGGAAAACAAGTTTTAAACAGTTAGACCAATACACTGAATATTTATTTATTTTATCCTCCAGGTGAATGCAAATCTATGACAGCTGACATATACCATATGGCCTATTAAAATCAATATTCATAACCTTACCAAAGAAATCTGGTGTGATTGAATGTGATGATCATCGCACAATAAACCTTATGAGTCACACGTCTAAGATATTACTAGGAATCATCATGCGAAGAGTGCGAAACAAAATCAGTCTAAAAATTAGTGATGAACTGTGTGATTTTGTTTGGAGGTAAAGGTATGAACAATGCTATATACATCATATGATCTTTAATAGAAAGAGCCACAGAGGTGAAAACAGATCTATGTTTCATAGACTATACCAAAGCATTTGATAAAGTAAAGCACCTTGAAATAATCAAAATTTTAGTATGCGTAAAATTTGACAGCAAAGATTAGTAACTTAAGGTAATAATTATTTGTAAAAATTAGAATGACATTATAATAATATTAATATATAATTTTTACCTGCGCCAAACTTACTTAATTCTATTTAATTAGAATCATGCCAATAAGACAATGAATAATAATTAATAAATATTAATTAATTTAAATATATTTTTAATATTTGCCCTATTTGAAGTACCTTGACTTGAATTGTGGCAATACTATTTATAGAACTCATTTTAATCATTACTTGAGGATATTCTAAGTTATTTTGTTAGAGAACCTGAAATGTGATGGTGTCCAATGTTCCTAAAAATATGATTTGATTGTGACCACCTACCCTGCATTTTGTGTGGATAAGAGGAAAATAAAATATCTTGTTTATATAGAACACCATCTTGAAAAGAAATGTGGGAGTTCTTGTTGAATCTTACGCATACTGTATAACTGTAAATTGCTACCATTTAAAAACAATTTAATTTCCTATAATTTGCATAAACATTTAAAAGCACATTTATTTATTGATTAATTTAAATCTACATCAATTGCTAAACATGTTTAATATTTTACAGAATATTAAGAACTATCTAAAAGGTTAAAGCAATTACCTCTACTAACAATAACTTAAAGAAAAATTAAATTGGCAGTGACTTCTTATAATAAACAAAGAAAATAATACTTTTAAAAACTATCTAAAAAGATCTATACCTATGTTTTATAGATTATACCAAAGCATTTGATAAAGTAAAGCACAAGAAATAATACAAATTGTAGATGGCATAAATATTGACAGCAAAGATCAAAGAATAATTAGAACATGTACTGACAACAAACAGCGGCCATAGAACTGGAAATCCAAGAAGACAACAATAATTACACATATGTTCAATTTATGAAGCAAAAGTAACTTACACTTTTAATTTTGGATAACAATCACGGTCTAATATAACCTGAAAGACTTAGTCTGCGGCTAAACGGATTGTGCCTGGCCAAGAAGTGGGCAAAACCTGCAAGACAAAAACAGCAATATTAAACATAGTTTGCTGGGAATCTCTATCAGAGAGACAGACAGACAGACATATACTCATATATATTACTAATATTTATAATAAATTAATGTGTAATATGACACAATGTATAGAATCACTAATTTGACATTCTTTAGAGTGAAATATAGCATAAAGTTGTGAGAGATCATGGTAGCTTCTTCATCTCATCAACCAATTTTAAAGGCCCTTATATTATTTCTAGAAATTAAAAGAAGATCATAAATGATGAGTGAAATTATTACAGAAGAGAGATTTTAAAAAGTACTACGCAGCTCTTCTATAAGAATGTCTATTAAGGCACAACTTGTAATCCATTTTTATCCAGAACTGTAATTTATTGTAACTGCAAAGATAATCATAATGTGTGTGTGAGAGAGCTATTAATGATTTCATTTAATTTGATTAATTTAAAAATAACAATGGGTAGCTTAAGGTAATTCTTATTATTATTTGTAATATTATAATGATATTATAATCGTATTAACATAAATATACATAAATAAATATATATATATATATATATATATATATATATATATATATATATATATATATATTTATTTATTACTGATATATATATGTGTGTGTGTGTGTGTGTTTGCCTGTGGCAAACTTACTTAATTCTTTTGTAAGTTAGAATCATGACAAATAAACAATGATTAATAATGAATGAATATTAATTCATTTTCAATAAACAGATTGAAGTACCTTGAACTGTGTAAATTGTATTTACAAAATTCATCTTAAACAACATTTGAAGATATTCTAAGTTATTCTATTAGAGAACCTGAAATGATATGGCCTTCATGTTCCTGAATATATAATTTAATTTTGACTACCCACTCTGCATTTTGTGGGGATACGATGAAAGTAAAATATATTGTTTACATACAATATACAACATTATTTTAAGAACTATCATGGATTTGTTGTTGGATTTTATGTACTCTGAATAATTTTAAATTGCTTCCATTTTAAAAAAAAATAATTTTCAATAATGTGCACAAAACTTAGAGCACATTTATTTATGACATTAATTTAAATCTACATGCATTGCTAAACATGTCTAATGGTTAATATTTTGTTTACAATGGCGCCATTTTGAGAGAATGATTTTGAGAACATTGATGAGAGAGGCAAGAGCAGCAGGAATCGGCTCCCTCAATGAGATAGAACTGCTTGCACAGAACAGAGACAGATGGCGAGATTTAATAAAATATCTTTAAAAGAAAACTGCTAGAACAAAAATTCATATAGGAGAAGGTGTATCTTGGTCTACGCCCTATGGGCCGGTTACGGCTCGAAAGGTCAATAGATAGATAGATAGATTTTGAGAGAAATCATGGAGTTCTAATTGAATTTTATGCATACTAGATAATTTTTAATTGCTAACATTTAAAACAAATTAATTTCATATTATTTGCACAAAACTTCGAAGTACATTTATTTATCGCATTAATTTAAATCTATATGCATTGTTAAACATGACTAATGATTAATATATTACTGAATGTTATGAACTGTCTAAAAAGTTAAAGGAATTACCCCTACGAACAATAACTTGTACTTTACGAAAAATTAAATGTTTGCAGTGACTTCCCTTAATAAACAAGGAAAATAATACTTAAAAAAATTAATATAAAATAATATTCCCATTTGCATCGTAAATTAAATGCGCATAAACTTTGATTGATAATGTTTAATCCTAGTGCATTTTGTGATACATTGTATATAGATTCTTTTTTAAATATTTAAACATACGTACTTTTAAGAAAATGTTTTTTAAAGTGATATGCAAACTTAGGTACTCTTATAATATTACGGTAGCAAGTGCTTTATATACTATTTATTAGTTTTATGACGTTCTAGTGGCCGCTTTCTCAGAAATACTAGTGTATATTTTGAGAAGGAACTGTCTGATTGTTGCCAATGATTAAGACGTGACTGCTCGTGTCATCCTAGGTTCAGCGCCTGTGTTGCCTGCTCTAGCAGCACAGACTGTGTCATGTCGGCTACATGGCATAGTAGTCTTTGGGTACTGTGCTGATACCTCCCATTATGTCATTGTTTGAACGCAACATCAGAGGGGTGGAAGATGCGTGGTCGGACTAGGGTAACACCTGATGTCCTTAGTGCCGAGATTGCAATCGCGCACGGCTGTGTGCTGTTGAATCTGGGCTAGTTTCCACTAGCTAGGCAGCTCGAGGAACCTAGAGCATCAGTCCTAGTGAGGTGGGGATCCTGGGGACAGCAGCCCTTCCATTTACACAAATGACATGAATGGTTATCCCCTTAACTTATGTTCCCTACATTTCCTGTGGAGTGTGAAAATACACGAGAATGTGCCCCTGTATGACGTAGGAACAGGTAAATCCTCAGACCTGTTTGATGACATATGCTCTTATTAGAATTATTGGTGTCTTATTCTTTATAATCTATTTCTGAAGCATTAAGTAAAGTAAGCCTGAGTAGGCAGACGCACAGAAGCGAGAGTATCCAGTAGAGATGTGGATTCTGTGATATGGTGTGTGACTGACCGAGCGAGATGTGTGATTGCTGGCCGCTGTGAATAATTGTACATATTTGCCATTGTTAGGGTTGTCGGAATAAAGATACATGGTCTTTCAACATCAGCAGTGTGCAGACATTTATTGATAACATTGATTTAATTATAACAGTCACTACCTATGCGAAAGCGTTGAATGGAACTGGGAGTTGTCGCGGCCCATACCATACGGAACAAAACAGTTCAGTCAGATTACAGCCGAAGTACTAGTTGAGGACGTGAGAACCTGACAGCTGAAACGAAGAGGTGATCGCACGTTGACCACTGCACGTTTTTGTACCTTGTCAACGTCACCATCGCCTGACCAGTAACAGTACCCCTCACGGGGCGTGTGTACACGTTGGTATCAACACAAGCAGAGAAAGAACGATGTTGTCATAAACGATGTACTACAGTGGGCTGTTATTAAAGGCTGTTCAAATTGTGCTGGCAGGTGATTTGCATTGGCCTATCATACCATTACAAATATTCATACCATTGTAATCGCCTAACATTATTTCAAACCTGTTACATGTGAATCATGGACAATAGGACAACAGACAAAAAAATAAGGCTGTAAGAGGACTGGAGACTGTAGAAATATAGTTTTACAAAGAATGTTGAGAATACCATGGGCTGTTAAGAATAGTAATGAAAACGTTCTGAAAGAGACTAAAGCAGAAATAGAGCTAATATCCGATATTATGAAGAAACAATTATCATTTTAATGCCATGTAATGAGAAGGGAAAGATAGAAAAATGTTGGTTGTTCCACTTGTCTTTATTCTGACTGTCTCTTACTTTGCATGTTGTTTTATCTGGTTCCATTTTTATTAAGTGTATCAACTATTTCATTTGTTTATTTTTTCAAAAGTTAAAGGTAAAGCAGAGCATAGCAGAGTTAGATTTTAAGTTAAGTATTAAGTTCAGTTTTAAGATAAGTTAAGTTGAGTTTTAAGTTTAAGTTAAGTTTTACGTTTACCTTAAATTAAGTCTTAAGTTTATGTAAAGTTAAGTGTTACGTTTAAGTTAAGTTAAGTTTTAAGTTTAAGTTGAGTTTTAAGTTTAAGTTAAGTTGAGTTTTAAGTTTAAGTTAAGTTAAGTTTTAAGTTTAAGTTAAGTTTTAAATTTAAGTTAAGTTGAGTTTTAAGTTTAAGTTAAGTTAAGATTAAGGTTTAAGTTAAGTTGAGTTTAAGTTTAAGTTTAAATTAAGTTAAGTTTTAAGATTAAGTTAAGTTTTAAGTTAAAGATAAATTTTAAGTTTAAGTTAAATTAATTTTAATTTTAGGTTAAGTTAAGTTTTAAGATCAAGTTAAGATAAGTTTTATGTTTTATTTAAGTTAAGTTGAGTTAAAGTTTAAGTTAAGTTACGTTTTAAGTTTAAGTTAAGTTAAGTTTTAAGTTTAAGTTAAGTTTTAAGTTTCAGTTAAGTTATGTTTTAAGTTTCAGTTAAGTTATGTTTTAAGTTTCAAGTTAAGTTAATTTTTAAGTTTAAGTTAAGTTAAGTTTTAAGTGTAAGTTAAGTTAAGTTTTAAGTTTAAATTAATTTAAGATTTAAGTTAAAGTTAAGTTGAGCTTTTAGTTTAAGTTTAACTTAAGTTTTAAGATTTAGTTAAGTTGAGTTTTCAGTTTAACTTAAGTTTAAAAATTAAATTAAGTTAAGTTTAAAGTTTAAGTTAAGTTAAGTTTAAAGTTTAATTTAAGTTAAGTTTAAAGTTTAAGTTAAGTTTAAAGGTTTAGTTAAGTTGAGTTTTCAAATTAAGTTAAGTTTAAAGTTTAAGTTAAATTAATTTTAAGTTTAGGTTAAGTTAAGTTTTAAGATCAAGTTAAGATAAGTTTTATGTTTTATTTAAGTTAAGTTGAGTTGAAGTTTAAGTTAAGTTACGTTTTAAGTTTAAGTTAAGTTACGTTTTAAGTTTAAGTTAAGTTACGTATTAAGTTTAAGTTAAGTTAAATTAAGTTTTAAGTTTAAGTTAAGTTTTAAGTTTAAGTTAAGTTTAAAGTTTAAGTTAAGTTAAGTTTAAAGATTAAGTTAAGTTAAGTTTAAATTTTAAGTTAAATTAAGTTTCAAGTTAAAATTAAATTAAGTTTTATGTTTAAGTTAAGTAAAGTTTTAAGTTTTTAGTTAAGTTTTAAGTTTAAGTAGAGTTAAGTTTTAAGTTTAATTTGAGTTAAATTTATAGTTTAAGTTAAGTTAGATGAAGTTAAGTTTTAAGTTTAAGTTAAGTTAGATTAAGTTAAGTTTTAAGTTTAAGTTAAGTTAGATTAAGTTAAGTTTTAAGTTTAAGTTAAGTTGAGTTTTAAGATTAAGTTAAGTTGTGTTTTAAGTTTAAGTTGAGTTAAGTTTTAAGTTTACATTAAGTTAATTTAAGTTTTAAGCTCAAGTTAAGTTAAGTTTTAAGTTTAAGTTAAGTAGATTTACGTTTAAGTTAAGTTTTAAGTTTACGTTAAGTTAATTTGAGTTTTAACTTCAAGTTAAGTTAAGTTTTAAGTTCAAGTTAAGTTAAGTTGTAAGATTAAGTTAAGTTGAGTTTTAAGTTTAAGTTGAGTTAAGTTTTAAGTTGAAGTTATGTTAAGTTTTAAGTTTAAGTTAAGTAAAGTTTTATGTTTAATTTAAGTTAAGTTTTAAGTTTAAGTTAAGTTAATTTTTAAGTTTAAGTTGAGTTAAGTTTTATGTTTAAATTAAGTTAAGTTGAGTTTTAGGTTTAAGTTAAGTTGAGTTTTAAGTTACGTTGAGTTTTAAGTTAAAGTTAAATTAAGTTTAAGTTTAAGTTAAGTTACTTTTTAAGTTTAAGTTAAGTTAAGTTAAATTTTAAGTTTAAGTTAAGTTAAGTTTTAAGTTTAGGTTAAGTTAAGTTTTAAGTTCAAGTTAAGTTAAGTTAAGTTTTAAGTTTAAATTAAGTTAAGTTAAGTTTTAAGTTTAAGTTAAGTTGAGTTTTACGTTACGTTGAGTTTTAAGTTTAAGTTGAGTTAAGCATTAAGTTTACGTTAAGTTAAATTTAAGTTTAAGTTAAGTTAAGTTTTAAGATTAGGTTTAGTTTAAGTTAAAGTTAAGTTAGGTTTTAAGTTCACGTTAAGTTGAGTTGTAAGTTTATGTTATGTTGAGTTTTATGTTTAAGTTGAGTTTTAAGTTTAAGTTAAGTTGAGTTAAAGTTTAAGTTAAGTTACGTTTTAAGTTTAAGTTTAGTTACGTTTTAAGCTTAAGTTAATTTAAGTTGAGTTTTAGGTTTAAGTTAAGTTGAGTTTTAAGTTACGTTGAGTTTTAAGTTTAAGTTAAATTAAGTTTAAATTTAAGTTAAGTTACTTTTTAAGTTTAAGTTAAGTTAAATTTTAAGTTTAAGTTAAGTTAAGTTTTAAGTTTAAGTTAAGTTAAATTTAAAGTTTAAGTTACGTTGAGTTTTAAGTTTAAGTTAAGTTTTAAGTTTAGGTTAAGTTAAGTTTTAAGTTCAAGTTAAGTTAAGTTAAGTTTGAAGTTAAGTTAAGTTAAGTTTTAAGTTTAAATTAAGTTAAGTTTTAAGTTTAAGTTAAGTTGAGTTTTACGCTACGTTGAGTTTTAAGTTTAAGTTGAGTTAAGCTTTAAGTTTAGGTTATGTTAAAATTAAAGTTTAAGTTAAGTTAAGTTTTATGATTAAGTTAAGTTTAAGTTAAAGTTAAGTTAGGTTTTAAGTTCAAGTTAAGTTAAGTTGTAAGTTTTAATTAAGTTGAGTTTAAGTTTAAGCTAAGTTGAGTTTAAAGTTTAAACTAAGTTGAGTTTAAAGTTTAAGCTAAGTTGAGTTTAAAGTTTAAGTTAAGTTGAGTTTTAAGTTTATGTTATGTTGAGTTTTATGTTTAAGTTGAGTTTTAAGTTTAAGTTAAGTTGAGTTAAAGTTTAAGTTAAGTTACGTTTTAAGTTTACTTAAGTTACGTTTTAAGTTTAAGTTAAGTTACGTTTTAAGTTTAAGTTAAGTTTTAAGTTTAAGTTAAGTTTTAAGTTTAAGTTATGTTAAGTTAAGTTTTAAGTTTAAGTTAAATTAAGCTTTAAGTTTAAGTTAAATTAAGTTTTAAGTTGAGTTAATTGAAATTTAAGTTAAGTTAAATTTATGCTTAAGTTAAGTTAGGTTTTAAGTTTAAGTAGAGTTAAGTTTTAAGTTTAAGTTGAGTTAAATTTTAAGTTCAAATTAAGTTAGATTAAGTTAAGTTTTAAGTTTAAGTTATGCTAAGTTTTAAGTTTACGTTAAGTTTTAAGTTTATGTTAAGTTAAGTTATGTTTTAAGTTTAAGTTTAAGTTAAGTTAATTTTGAAGTTTCAGTTAATATAAGTTTTAAGTTTACGTTAAGTTAATTTAAGTTTTAAATTCAAGTTAAGTTGAATTTTAAGTTTAATTTGACTTTTAAGTTTAAGTTAATTTAAGTTTTAAGTTTAATTTAAGTTAATTGTAAGTTAAACTTAAAATAAAACTTAAATTAAACATAAAACTCTAACTTTATGATTTAAATTTAAGTTAAGTTTGAAGTTTCAGTTAAAATAAGTTTTAAGTTTAAGTTAAGTAGATTAAAGTTTAAGTTAAGTTTTACGTTTACGTTATGTTAATTCTTAAGTTTATGTTAAGTTGAGTTTTACGTTTACGTTATGTTAAGTTTTAAGTTTATATTAAGTTAAGTTTTAAATTTAAGTTAAGTTAAGTTACATTTTAAGTTTGAGTTAAGTTAAGTTTTAAATTTAAGTTAAGTTTTAATTTCAAGCAGAGTTAAGTTTTAAGTTTAAGTTGAGTTAAATTTTAAGTTTAATTAAGTTAGATTAAAATAAGTTCTTACTTTAGGTTAAGTTGAGTTTAAGTTTAAGTTAAGTTACGTTTTAAGTTTAAGTTAAGTTACGTTTTAATTTTAAGTTTAAGTTAAGTTAAAATTAAGTTTAAGTTAAGTTAAGTTTTAAGTTTAAGTTAAGTTGAGTTTTAAGTTAAGGTTAAGTTAAGTTTTAAGTTAAGTTTTAAGTTCAAGTTAAGTTGAGTTTAAGATTAAGTTGAGTTTTTAAGTTTAAGTTAAGTTAGATTAAGTTAAGTTTTAAGTTTAAGTTAAGTTAGATTAAGTTAAGTTTTAAGTTTAAGTTAAGTTGAGTTTTAAGATTAAGTTAAGTTGTGTTTTAAGTTTAAGTTGAGTTAAGTTTTAAGTTTACATTAAGTTAATTTAAGTTTAAGCTCAAGTTAAGTTTTAAGTTTAAGTTAAGTAGATTTACGTTTAAGTTAAGTTTTAAGTTTACGTTAAGTAATTTGAGTTTTAAGTTCAAGTTAAGTTAAGTTTTAAGTTTAGGTTAAGTTAAGTTTTAAGTTCAAGTTAAGTTAAGTTAAGTTAAGTTTTAAGTTTAAATTAAGTTAAGTTAAGTTTTAAGTTTAAGTTAAGTTGAGTTTTACGTTACGTTGAGTTTTAAGTTTAAGTTGAGTTAAGCTTTAAGTTTAGGTTAAGTTAAAATTAAAGTTTAAGTTAAGTTAAGTTTTAAGATTAGGTTTAGTTTAAGTTAAAGTTAAGTTAGGTTTTAAGTTCACGTTAAGTTAAGTTGTAAGTTTTAATTAAGTTAAGTTGAGTTTTAAGTTTATGTTATGTTGAGTTTTAAGTTTAAGTTGAGTTTTAAGTTTAAGTTAAGTTGAGTTAAAGTTTAAGTTAAGTTACGTTTTAAGTTTAAGTTTAGTTACGTTTTAAGCTTAAGTTAATTTAAGTTGAGTTTTAGGTTTAAGTTAAGTTGAGTTTTAAGTTACGTTGAGTTTTAAGTTTAAGTTAAATTAAGTTTAAGTTTAAGTTAAGTTACTTTTTAAGTTTAAGTTAAGTTAAATTTATAGTTTAAGTTACGTTGAGTTTTAAGTTTAAGTTAAGTTTTAAGTTTAGGTTAAGTTAAGTTTTAAGTTCAAGTTAAGTTAAGTTAAGTTTGAAGTTAAGTTAAGTTAAGTTTTAAGTTTAAATTAAGTTAAGTTTTAAGTTTAAGTTAAGTTGAGTTTTACGCTACGTTGAGTTTTAAGTTTAAGTTGAGTTAAGCTTTAAGTTTAGGTTATGTTAAAATTAAAGTTTAAGTTAAGTTAAATTTTAAGATTAAGTTAAGTTTAAGTTAAAGTTAAGTTAGGTTTTAAGTTCAAGTTAAGTTAAGTTGTAAGTTTTAATTAAGTTGAGTTTAAGTTTAAGCTAAGTTGAGTTTAAAGTTTAAACTAAGTTGAGTTTAAAGTTTAAGCTAAGTTGAGTTTAAAGTTTAAGTTAAGTTGAGTTTTAAGTTTATGTTATGTTGAGTTTTATGTTTAAGTTGAGTTTTAAGTTTAAGTTAAGTTGAGTTAAAGTTTAAGTTAAGTTACGTTTTAAGTTTACTTAAGTTACGTTTTAAGTTTAAGTTAAGTTACGTTTTAAGTTTAAGTTAAGTTTTAAGTTTAAGTTAAGTTTTAAGTTTAAGTTATGTTAAGTTAAGTTTTAAGTTTAAGATAAATTAAGCTTTAAGTTTAAGTTAAATTAAGTTTTAAGTTGAGTTAATTTGAAATTTAAGTTAAGTTAAATTTATGCTTAAGTTAAGTTAGGTTTTAAGTTTAAGTAGAGTTAAGTTTTAAGTTTAAGTTGAGTTAAATTTTAAGTTCAAATTAAGTTAGATTAAGTTAAGTTTTAAGTTTAAGTTATGCTAAGTTTTAAGTTTACGTTAAGTTTTAAGTTTATGTTAAGTTAAGTTATGTTTTAAGTTTAAGTTTAAGTTAAGTTAATTTTGAAGTTTCAGTTAATATAAGTTTTAAGTTTACGTTAAGTTAATTTAAGTTTTAAATTCAAGTTAAGTTGAATTTTAAGTTTAATTTGACTTTTAAGTTTAAGTTAATTTAAGTTTTAAGTTTAAGTTAAGTTAATTGTAAGTTAAACTTAAAATAAAACTTAAATTAAACATAAAACTCTAACTTTATGATTTAAATTTAAGTTAAGTTTGAAGTTTCAGTTAAATAAGTTTTAAGTTTAAGTTAAGTAGATTAAAGTTTAAGTTAAGTTTTACGTTTACGTTATGTTAATTCTTAAGTTTATGTTAAGTTGAGTTTTACGTTTACGTTATGTTATGTTAAGTTTTAAGTTTATATTAAGTTAAGTTTTAAATTAAGTTAAGTTAAGTTACATTTTAAGTTTGAGTTAAGTTAAGTTTTAAATTTAAGTTAAGTTTTAATTTCAAGTAGAGTTAAGTTTTAAGTTTAAGTTGAGTTAAATTTTAAGTTTAATTAAGTTAGATTAAAATAAGTTCTTACTTTAGGTTAAGTTGAGTTTAAGTTTAAGTTAAGTTACGTTTTAAGTTTAAGTTAAGTTACGATTTAATTTTAAGTTCAGTGAAGTTTTAAGTTCAAATAGAGTTAAGTCTTAAGTTAAGGTTAAGTTAATTTTTAAGTTTAAGTTAAGTTTTAAGTTTAAGTTAAGTTACGTTTTAAGTTTAAATTAAGTTGAGTTTTAAGTTAAGGTTAAGTTAAGTTTTAAGTTAAGTTTTAAGTTCAAGTTAAGTTAAGTTGAGTTTAAGATTAAGTTGAGTTTTTAAGTTTAAGTTAAGTTGAGTTTTAAGTTTAAGTTAAGTAGAGTTTAAGTTTAAGTTAAGTTACGCTTTAAGTTTAAGTTAAGTTACGTTTTAATTTTAAGTTAAGTTAAGTTTTTAAGTTTAAGTAAAGTTAAGTTTTAAGTTTAGGTTAAATTAAGTGTTAAGTTTAAGTTAAGTTAAGTTTTCAGTTTTAAGTTAAGTTTTAAGTTTAAGTTAAGTGAAGTTTTAAGTTTAAGTTAAGTTCAGTTTAGTTTTAAGTTTAAGTTAAGTTAGGTTAAATTTTAAGTTTAAGTTAAGTTTTAAGTTTAAGTTAAGTTAGGTTAAATTTTAAGTTTAAGTTAAGTTTTAAGCTTAAGTTAAGTTAAGTTCTAAGTTTAATTAAGTTGAGTTTTAAGTTTAAGTTTAAGTTAAGTTTTAAGTTTGAGTTACGTTTTAAGTTTAAGTTAAGTTTTAAGTTTTAGTTAAGTTGATTTTTAAGTTTAAGTTTAAGTTAAGTTCAGTTTAGTTTTAAGTTTAAGTTAAGTTAGGTTAAATTTTAATTTTAAGTTAAGTTAAGTTTTAAGCTTAAGTTAAGTTAAGTTCTAAGCTTAAGTTAAGTTAAGTTCTAAGTTTAAGTTAAATTGAGTTTTAAGTTTAAGTTTAAGTTTAAGTTTAAGATAAATTATTTTTTTTAAATTTAAGTTAAGTTTTAAGTTAAGGTTAAGTTAAGTTTTAAGTTAAGTTTTCAGATTTAGTTAAATTGAGTTTTCAGATTTAGTTAAATTGAGTTTTCAGATTTAGTTAAGTTGAGTTTTCAGTTTCAGTTAAGTTGAGTTTTCAGTTTAAGTTAAGTTGAGTTTAAAGTTTAAGTTAAGTTGAGTTTAAAGTTTAAGTTAAGTTGAGTTTAAAGTTTAAATTAAGTTGAGTTTAAAGTTTAAGTTAAGTTGAGTTTAAAGTTTAAGTTAAGTTGAGTTTAAAGTTAAGTTAAGTTGAGTTTAAAGTTTAAGTTAAGTTGAGTTTAAAGTTTAAGTGCAGTTGAGTTTAAAGTTTAAGTTAAGTTGTGTTTAAAGTTTAAGTTAAGTTGAGTTTTTAGTTTAAGTTAAGTTGAGTTTAAAGTTAAGTTGAGTTTAAAGTTTAAGTTCGGTTGAGTTTAAAGTTTAAGTTAAGTTGAGTTTAAAGTTTAATTTAAGTTGCGTTTAAAGTTTAAGTTAAGTTGAGTTGAAAGTTTAAGTTAAGTTGCGTTTAAAGTTTAAGTTAAGTTGCGTTTAAAGTTTAAGTTAAGTTGAGTTTAAAGTTGAGTTTAAAGTTTAAGTTAAGTTGAGTTTAAAGTTTAAGTTAAGTTGCGTTTAAAGTTTAAGTTAAGTTGAGTTTAAAGTTTAACTTAAGTTGCGTTTAAAGTTTAAGTTAATTTGAGTTTAAAGTTTAAGTTAAGTTGAGTTTAAAGTTTAAGTTAAGTTGAGTTTAAAGTTTAAGTTAAGTTGAGTTTAAAGTTTAAGTTAAGTTGAGTTTAAAGTTTAAGTTAAGTTGAGTTTAAAGTTTAAGTTAAGTTGAGTTTTCAGTTTAAGTTAAGTTGAGTTTTCAGTTTAAGTTAAGTTGAGTTTAAATTTTAAGTTAACTTGAGTTTAAAGTTTAAGTTAAGTTGAGTTTAAAGTTTAAGTTAAGTTGAGTTAAAAGTTTGAGTTAAGTTGAGTTTAAAGTTTAATTAAAGTTGCGTTTAAAGTTTAAGTTAAGTTGAGTTTAAAGTTTAAGTTAAGTTGCGTTTAAAGTTTAAGTTAAGTTGAGTTTAAAGTTTAAGTTAAGTTGAGTTTAAAGTTTAAGTTAAGTTAAAATTAAAGTTTAAGTTAAGTTAAGTTTTAAGATTAAGTTAAGTTTAAGTTAAAGTTAAGTTAGGTTTTAAGTTCAAGTTAAGTTAAGTTGTAAGTTTTAATTAAGTTAAGTTGAGTTTAAGTTTAAGCTAAGTTGAGTTTAAAGTTTAAACTAAATTGAGTTTAAAGTTTAAGCTAAGTTGAGTTTAAAGTTTAAGTTAAGTTGAGTTTTAGGTTTATGTTATGTTGAGTTTTATGTTTGAGTTTTAAGTTTAAGTTAAGTTGAGTTAAAGTTTAAGTTAAGTTACGTTTTAAGTTTACTTAAGTTACGTTTTAAGTTTAAGTTAAGTTAGGTTTTAAGTTTAAGTTAAGTTTTAAGTTTAAGTTAAGTTTTAAGTTTAAGTTAAGTTAAGTTAAGTTTTAAGTTTCAGTTAATATAAGTTTTAAGTTTACGTTAAGTTAATTTAAGTTTTAAATTCAAGTTAAGTTGAATTTTAAGTTTAATTTGACTTTAAGTTTAAGTTAATTTAAGTTTTAAGTTTAAGTTAAGTTAAGTTTAAAGTTTAAGTTAAGTTAATTGTAAGTTAAACTTAAAATAAAACTTAAACATAAAACTCAATTTAACTTTATGATTTAAATTTAAGTTAAGTTTGAAGTTTCAGTTAAAATAAGTTTTAAGTTTAAGTTAAGTAGATTAAAGTTTAAGTTAAGTTTTACGTTTACGTTATGTTAATTCTTAAGTTTATATTAAGTTGAGTTTTACGTTTACGTTATGTTATGTTAAGTTTTAAGTTTATATTAAGTTAAGTTTTAAATTTAAGTTAAGTTACATTTTAAGTTTGAGTTAAGTTAAGTTTTAAATTTAAGTTAAGTTTTAATTTCAAGCAGAGTTAAGTTTTAAGTTTAAGTTGAGTTAAATTTTAAGTTTAATTAAGTTAGATTAAAATAAGTTCTTACTTTAGGTTAAGTTGAGTTTAAGTTTAAGTTAAGTTACGTTTTAAGTTTAAGTTAAGTTACGATTTAATTTTAAGTTCAGTGAAGTTTTAAGTTCAAATAGAGTTAAGTCTTAAGTTAAGGTTAAGTTAATTTTTAAGTTTAAGTTAAGTTAAGTTTTAAGTTTAAGTTAAGTTACGTTTTAATTTTAAGTTTAAGTTAAGTTAAAATTA
This sequence comes from Megaustenia siamemsis, assembly GCA_032433765.1. NCBI lineage: Eukaryota > Metazoa > Mollusca > Gastropoda > Stylommatophora > Ariophantidae > Megaustenia > Megaustenia siamemsis. The sequence goes on along the minus strand of JAVIAB010000025.1, from coordinate 15,233,127 downwards.
AGTTTAAGTTAAGTTAAGTTTTAAGTTTAAGTTAAGTTGAGTTTTAAGTTAAGGTTAAGTTAAGTTTTAAGTTAAGTTTTAAGTTCAAGTTAAGTTGAGTTTAAGATTAAGTTGAGTTTTTAAGTTTAAGTTAAGTTAGATTAAGTTAAGTTTTAAGTTTAAGTTAAGTTAGATTAAGTTAAGTTTTAAGTTTAAGTTAAGTTGAGTTTTAAGATTAAGTTAAGTTGTGTTTTAAGTTTAAGTTGAGTTAAGTTTTAAGTTTACATTAAGTTAATTTAAGTTTTAAGCTCAAGTTAAGTTTTAAGTTTAAGTTAAGTAGATTTACGTTTAAGTTAAGTTTTAAGTTTACGTTAAGTTAATTTGAGTTTTAAGTTCAAGTTAAGTTAAGTTTTAAGTTTAGGTTAAGTTAAGTTTTAAGTTCAAGTTAAGTTAAGTTAAGTTAAGTTAAGTTTTAAGTTTAAATTAAGTTAAGTTAAGTTTTAAGTTTAAGTTAAGTTGAGTTTTACGTTACGTTGAGTTTTAAGTTTAAGTTGAGTTAAGCTTTAAGTTTAGGTTAAGTTAAAATTAAAGTTTAAGTTAAGTTAAGTTTTAAGATTAGGTTTAGTTTAAGTTAAAGTTAAGTTAGGTTTTAAGTTCACGTTAAGTTAAGTTGTAAGTTTTAATTAAGTTAAGTTGAGTTTTAAGTTTATGTTATGTTGAGTTTTAAGTTTAAGTTGAGTTTTAAGTTTAAGTTAAGTTGAGTTAAAGTTTAAGTTAAGTTACGTTTTAAGTTTAAGTTTAGTTACGTTTTAAGCTTAAGTTAATTTAAGTTGAGTTTTAGGTTTAAGTTAAGTTGAGTTTTAAGTTACGTTGAGTTTTAAGTTTAAGTTAAATTAAGTTTAAGTTTAAGTTAAGTTACTTTTTAAGTTTAAGTTAAGTTAAATTTATAGTTTAAGTTACGTTGAGTTTTAAGTTTAAGTTAAGTTTTAAGTTTAGGTTAAGTTAAGTTTTAAGTTCAAGTTAAGTTAAGTTAAGTTTGAAGTTAAGTTAAGTTAAGTTTTAAGTTTAAATTAAGTTAAGTTTTAAGTTTAAGTTAAGTTGAGTTTTACGCTACGTTGAGTTTTAAGTTTAAGTTGAGTTAAGCTTTAAGTTTAGGTTATGTTAAAATTAAAGTTTAAGTTAAGTTAAATTTTAAGATTAAGTTAAGTTTAAGTTAAAGTTAAGTTAGGTTTTAAGTTCAAGTTAAGTTAAGTTGTAAGTTTTAATTAAGTTGAGTTTAAGTTTAAGCTAAGTTGAGTTTAAAGTTTAAACTAAGTTGAGTTTAAAGTTTAAGCTAAGTTGAGTTTAAAGTTTAAGTTAAGTTGAGTTTTAAGTTTATGTTATGTTGAGTTTTATGTTTAAGTTGAGTTTTAAGTTTAAGTTAAGTTGAGTTAAAGTTTAAGTTAAGTTACGTTTTAAGTTTACTTAAGTTACGTTTTAAGTTTAAGTTAAGTTACGTTTTAAGTTTAAGTTAAGTTTTAAGTTTAAGTTAAGTTTTAAGTTTAAGTTATGTTAAGTTAAGTTTTAAGTTTAAGATAAATTAAGCTTTAAGTTTAAGTTAAATTAAGTTTTAAGTTGAGTTAATTTGAAATTTAAGTTAAGTTAAATTTATGCTTAAGTTAAGTTAGGTTTTAAGTTTAAGTAGAGTTAAGTTTTAAGTTTAAGTTGAGTTAAATTTTAAGTTCAAATTAAGTTAGATTAAGTTAAGTTTTAAGTTTAAGTTATGCTAAGTTTTAAGTTTACGTTAAGTTTTAAGTTTACGTTAAGTTAATTTAAGTTTTAAATTCAAGTTAAGTTGAATTTTAAGTTTAATTTGACTTTTAAGTTTAAGTTAATTTAAGTTTTAAGTTTAAGTTAAGTTAATTGTAAGTTAAACTTAAAATAAAACTTAAATTAAACATAAAACTCTAACTTTATGATTTAAATTTAAGTTAAGTTTGAAGTTTCAGTTAAAATAAGTTTTAAGTTTAAGTTAAGTAGATTAAAGTTTAAGTTAAGTTTTACGTTTACGTTATGTTAATTCTTAAGTTTATGTTAAGTTGAGTTTTACGTTTACGTTATGTTATGTTAAGTTTTAAGTTTATATTAAGTTAAGTTTTAAATTTAAGTTAAGTTAAGTTACATTTTAAGTTTGAGTTAAGTTAAGTTTTAAATTTAAGTTAAGTTTTAATTTCAAGTAGAGTTAAGTTTTAAGTTTAAGTTGAGTTAAATTTTAAGTTTAATTAAGTTAGATTAAATAAGTTCTTACTTTAGGTTAAGTTGAGTTTAAGTTTAAGTTAAGTTACGTTTTAAGTTTAAGTTAAGTTACGATTTAATTTTAAGTTCAGTGAAGTTTTAAGTTCAAATAGAGTTAAGTCTTAAGTTAAGGTTAAGTTAATTTTTAAGTTTAAGTTAAGTTAAGTTTTAAGTTTAAGTTAAGTTACGTTTTAATTTTAAGTTTAAGTTAAGTTAAGTTTTAAGTTTAAGTTAAGTTAAGTTTTAAGTTTAAGTTAAGTTGAGTTTTAAGTTAAGGTTAAGTTAAGTTTTAAGTTAAGTTTTAAGTTCAAGTTAAGTTGAGTTTAAGATTAAGTTGAGTTTTTAAGTTTAAGTTAAGTTAGATTAAGTTAAGTTTTAAGTTTAAGTTAAGTTAGATTAAGTTAAGTTTTAAGTTTAAGTTAAGTTGAGTTTTAAGATTAAGTTAAGTTGTGTTTTAAGTTTAAGTTGAGTTAAGTTTTAAGTTTACATTAAGTTAATTTAAGTTTAAGCTCAAGTTAAGTTAAGTTTTAAGTTTAAGTTAAGTAGATTTACGTTTAAGTTAAGTTTTAAGTTTACGTTAAGTTAATTTGAGTTTTAAGTTCAAGTTAAGTTAAGTTTTAAGTTTAAGTTAAGTAAAGTTTTATGTTTAACTTAAGTTAAGTTTTAAGTTTAAGTTAAGTTAATTTTTAAGTTTAAGTTAAGTTAAGTTTTATGTTTAAATTAAGTTAAGTTGAGTTTTAGGTTTAAGTTAAGTTGAGTTTTAAGTTATGTTAAGTTTAAGTTAAAGTTAAATTAAGTTTAAGTTTAAGTTAAGTTACTTTTTAAGTTTAAGTTAAGTTAAGTTAAATTTTAAGTTTAAGTTAAGTTAAGTTTTAAGTTTAGGTTAAGTTAAGTTTTAAGTTCAAGTTAAGTTAAGTTAAGTTTTAAGTTTAAATTAAGTTAAGTTAAGTTTTAAGTTTAAGTTAAGTTGAGTTTTACGTTACGTTGAGTTTTAAGTTTAAGTTGAGTTAAGCTTTAAGTTTACGTTAAGATAAATTTAAGGTTTAAGTTAAGTTTTAAGATTAGGTTTAGTTTAAGTTAAAGTTAAGTTAGGTTTTAAGTTCACGTTAAGTTAAGTTGTAAGTTTTAATTAGTTAAGTTGAGTTTTAAGTTTATGTTATGTTGAGTTTTAAGTTTAAGTTGAGTTTAAGTTTAAGTTAAGTTGAGTTAAAGTTTAAGTTAAGTTACGTTTTAAGTTTAAGTTTAGTTACGTTTTAAGTTTAAGTTAATTTAAGTTGAGTTTTAGGTTTAAGTTAAGCTGAGTTTTAAGTTACGTTGAGTTTTAAGTTTAAGTTAAATTAAGTTTAAGTTTAAGTTAAGTTACTTTTTAAGTTTAAGTTAAGTTAAATTTTAAGTTTAAGTTAAGTTAAATTTTAAGTTTAAGTTAAGTTAAGTTTTAAGTTTAAGTTAAGTTAAATTTAAAGTTTAAGTTACGTTGAGTTTTAAGTTTAAGTTAACTTTTAAGTTTAGGTTAAGATAAGTTTTAAGTTCAAGTTAAGTTAAGTTAAGTTTGAAGTTAAGTTAAGTTAAGTTTTAAGTTTAAATTAAGTTAAGTTTTAAGTTTAAGTTAAGTTGAGTTTTACGCTACGTTGAGTTTTAGTTTAAGTTGAGTTAAGCTTTAAGTTTAGGTTAAGTTAAAATTAAAGTTTAAGTTAAGTTAAGTTTTAAGATTAAGTTAAGTTTAAGTTAAAGTTAAGTTAGGTTTAAAGTTCAAGTTAAGTTAAGTTGTAAGTTTTAATTAAGTTAAGTTGAGTTTAAGTTTAAGCTAAGTTGAGTTTAAAGTTTAAACTAAATTGAGTTTAAAGTTTAAGCTAAGTTGAGTTTAAAGTTTAAGTTAAGTTGAGTTTTAGGTTTATGTTATGTTGAGTTTTATGTTTAAGTTGAGTTTTAAGTTTAAGTTAAGTTGAGTTAAAGTTTAAGTTAAGTTACGTTTTAACTTTACTTAAGTTACGTTTTAAGTTTAAGTTAAGTTAGGTTTTAAGTTTAAGTTAAGTTTTAAGTTTAAGTTAAGTTTAAAGTTTAAGTTAAGTTAAGTTAAGTTTTAAGTTTCAGTTAATATAAGTTTTAAGTTTACGTTAAGTTAATTTAAGTTTTAAATTCAAGTTAAGTTGAATTTTAAGTTGAATTTGACTTTTAAGTTTAAGTTAATTTAAGTTTTAAGTTTAAGTTAAGTTAAGTTTAAAGTTTAAGTTAAGTTAATTGTAAGTTAAACTTAAAATAAAACTTAAATTAAACATAAAACTCTAACTTTATGATTTAAATTTAAGTTAAGTTTGAAGTTTCAGTTAAAATAAGTTTTAAGTTTAAGTTAAGTAGATTAAAGTTTAAGTTAAGTTTTACGTTTACGTTATGTTAATTCTTAAGTTTATGTTAAGTTGAGTTTTACGTTTACGTTATGTTATGTTAAGTTTTAAGTTTATATTAAGTTAAGTTTTAAATTTAAGTTAAGTTAAGTTACATTTTAAGTTTGAGTTAAGTTAAGTTTTAAATTTAAGTTAAGTTTTAATTTCAAGTAGAGTTAAGTTTTAAGTTTAAGTTGAGTTAAATTTTAAGTTTAATTAAGTTAGATTAAAATAAGTTCTTACTTTAGGTTAAGTTGAGTTTAAGTTTAAGTTAAGTTACGTTTTAAGTTTAAGTTAAGTTACGATTTAATTTTAAGTTCAGTGAAGTTTTAAGTTCAAATAGAGTTAAGTCTTAAGTTAAGGTTAAGTTAATTTTTAAGTTTAAGTTAAGTTAAGTTTTAAGTTTAAGTTAAGTTACGTTTTAATTTTAAGTTTAAGTTAAGTTAAGTTTTAAGTTTAAGTTAAGTTAAGTTTTAAGTTTAAGTTAAGTTGAGTTTTAAGTTAAGGTTAAGTTAAGTTTTAAGTTAAGTTTTAAGTTCAAGTTAAGTTGAGTTTAAGATTAAGTTGAGTTTTTAAGTTTAAGTTAAGTTAGATTAAGTTAAGTTTTAAGTTTAAGTTAAGTTAGATTAAGTTAAGTTTTAAGTTTAAGTTAAGTTGAGTTTTAAGATTAAGTTAAGTTGTGCTTTAAGTTTAAGTTGAGTTAAGTTTTAAGTTTACATTAAGTTAATTTAAGTTTTAAGCTCAAGTTAAGTTAAGTTTTAAGTTTAAGTTAAGTAGATTTACGTTTAAGTTAAGTTTTAAGTTTACGTTAAGTTAATTTGAGTTTTAAGTTCAAGTTAAGTTAAGTTTTAAGTTCAAGTTAAGTTAAGTTGTAAGATTAAGTTAAGTTGAGTTTTAAGTTTAAGTTGAGTTAAGTTTTAAGTTTAAGTTAAGTAAAGTTTTATGTTTAACTTAAGTTAAGTTTTAAGTTTAAGTTAAGTTAATTTTTAAGTTTAAGTTAAGTTAAGTTTTATGTTTAAATTAAGTTAAGTTGAGTTTTAGGTTTAAGTTAAGTTGAGTTTTAAGTTATGTTAAGTTTTAAGTTAAAGTTAAATTAAGTTTAAGTTTAAGTTAAGTTACTTTTTAAGTTTAAGTTAAGTTAAGTTAAATTTTAAGTTTAAGTTAAGTTAAGTTTTAAGTTTAGGTTAAGTTAAGTTTTAAGTTCAAGTTAAGTTAAGTTAAGTTTTAAGTTTAAATTAAGTTAAGTTAAGTTTTAAGTTTAAGTTAAGTTGAGTTTTACGTTACGTTGAGTTTTAAGTTTAAGTTGAGTTAAGCTTTAAGTTTACGTTAAGATAAATTTAAGGTTTAAGTTAAGTTTTAAGATTAGGTTTAGTTTAAGTTAAAGTTAAGTTAGGTTTTAAGTTCACGTTAAGTTAAGTTGTAAGTTTTAATTAAGTTAAGTTGAGTTTTAAGTTTATGTTATGTTGAGTTTTAAGTTTAAGTTGAGTTTTAAGTTTAAGTTAAGTTGAGTTAAAGTTTAAGTTAAGTTACGTTTTAAGTTTAAGTTTAGTTACGTTTTAAGTTTAAGTTAATTTAAGTTGAGTTTTAGGTTTAAGTTAAGCTGAGTTTTAAGTTACGTTGAGTTTTAAGTTTAAGTTAAATTAAGTTTAAGTTTAAGTTAAGTTACTTTTTAAGTTTAAGTTAAGTTAAATTTTAAGTTTAAGTTAAGTTAAATTTTAAGTTTAAGTTAAGTTAAGTTTTAAGTTTAAGTTAAGTTAAATTTAAAGTTTAAGTTACGTTGAGTTTTAAGTTTAAGTTAACTTTTAAGTTTAGGTTAAGATAAGTTTTAAGTTCAAGTTAAGTTAAGTTAAGTTTGAAGTTAAGTTAAGTTAAGTTTTAAGTTTAAATTAAGTTAAGTTTTAAGTTTAAGTTAAGTTGAGTTTTACGCTACGTTGAGTTTTAAGTTTAAGTTGAGTTAAGCTTTAAGTTTAGGTTAAGTTAAAATTAAAGTTTAAGTTAAGTTAAGTTTTAAGATTAAGTTAAGTTTAAGTTAAAGTTAAGTTAGGTTTAAAGTTCAAGTTAAGTTAAGTTGTAAGTTTTAATTAAGTTAAGTTGAGTTTAAGTTTAAGCTAAGTTGAGTTTAAAGTTTAAACTAAATTGAGTTTAAAGTTTAAGCTAAGTTGAGTTTAAAGTTTAAGTTAAGTTGAGTTTTAGGTTTATGTTATGTTGAGTTTTATGTTTAAGTTGAGTTTTAAGTTTAAGTTAAGTTGAGTTAAAGTTTAAGTTAAGTTACGTTTTAACTTTACTTAAGTTACGTTTTAAGTTTAAGTTAAGTTAGGTTTTAAGTTTAAGTTAAGTTTTAAGTTTAAGTTAAGTTTAAAGTTTAAGTTAAGTTAAGTTAAGTTTTAAGTTTCAGTTAATATAAGTTTTAAGTTTACGTTAAGTTAATTTAAGTTTTAAATTCAAGTTAAGTTGAATTTTAAGTTGAATTTGACTTTTAAGTTTAAGTTAATTTAAGTTTTAAGTTTAAGTTAAGTTAAGTTTAAAGTTTAAGTTAAGTTAATTGTAAGTTAAACTTAAAATAAAACTTAAATTAAACATAAAACTCAATTTAACTTTATGATTTAAATTTAAGTTAAGTTTGAAGTTTCAGTTAAAATAAGTTTTAAGTTTAAGTTAAGTAGATTAAAGTTTAAGTTAAGTTTTACGTTTACGTTATGTTAATTCTTAAGTTTATGTTAAGTTGAGTTTTACGTTTACGTTATGTTATGTTAAGTTTTAAGTTTATATTAAGTTAAGTTTTAAATTTAAGTTATGTTACATTTTAAGTTTGAGTTAAGTTAAGTTTAAAATTTAAGTTAAGTTTTAATTTCAAGTAGAGTTAAGTTTTAAGTTTAAGTTGAGTTAAATTTTAAGTTTAATTAAGTTAGATTAAAATAAGTTCTTACTTTAGGTTAAGTTGAGTTTAAGTTTAAGTTAAGTTACGTTTTAAGTTTAAGTTAAGTTACGATTTAATTTTAAGTTCAGTGAAGTTTTAAGTTCAAATAGAGTTAAGTCTTAAGTTAAGGTTAAGTTAATTTTTAAGTTTAAGTTAAGTTTTAAGTTTAAGTTAAGTTACGTTTTAAGTTTAAATTAAGTTGAGTTTTAAGTTAAGGTTAAGTTAAGTTTTAAGTTAAGTTTTAAGTTCAAGTTAAGTTAAGTTGAGTTTAAGATTAAGTTGAGTTTTTAAGTTTAAGTTAAGTTGAGTTTTAAGTTTAAGTTAAGTAGAGTTTAAGTTTAAGTTAAGTTACGCTTTAAGTTTAAGTTAAGTTACGTTTTAATTTTAAGTTAAGTTAAGTTTTTAAGTTTAAGTAAAGTTAAGTTTTAAGTTTAGGTTAAATTAAGTGTTAAGTTTAAGTTAAGTTAAGTTTTCAGTTTTAAGTTAAGTTTTAAGTTTAAGTTAAGTGAAGTTTTAAGTTTAAGTTAAGTTCAGTTTAGTTTTAAGTTTAAGTTAAGTTAGGTTAAATTTTAAGTTTAAGTTAAGTTTTAAGTTTAAGTTAAGTTAGGTTAAATTTTAAGTTTAAGTTAAGTTTTAAGCTTAAGTTAAGTTAAGTTCTAAGTTTAATTAAGTTGAGTTTTAAGTTTAAGTTTAAGTTAAGTTTTAAGTTTGAGTTACGTTTTAAGTTTAAGTTAAGTTTTAAGTTTTAGTTAAGTTGATTTTTAAGTTTAAGTTTAAGTTAAGTTCAGTTTAGTTTTAAGTTTAAGTTAAGTTAGGTTAAATTTTAATTTTAAGTTAAGTTAAGTTTTAAGCTTAAGTTAAGTTAAGTTCTAAGCTTAAGTTAAGTTAAGTTCTAAGTTTAAGTTAAATTGAGTTTTAAGTTTAAGTTTAAGTTTAAGTTTAAGATAAATTATTTTTTTTAATTTAAGTTAAGTTTTAAGTTAAGGTTAAGTTAAGTTTTAAGTTAAGTTTTCAGATTTAGTTAAATTGAGTTTTCAGATTTAGTTAAATTGAGTTTTCAGATTTAGTTAAGTTGAGTTTTCAGTTTCAGTTAAGTTGAGTTTTCAGTTTAAGTTAAGTTGAGTTTAAAGTTTAAGTTAAGTTGAGTTTAAAGTTTAAGTTAAGTTGAGTTTAAAGTTTAAATTAAGTTGAGTTTAAAGTTTAAGTTAAGTTGAGTTTAAAGTTTAAGTTAAGTTGAGTTTAAAGTTTAAGTTAAGTTGAGTTTAAAGTTTAAGTTAAGTTGAGTTTAAAGTTTAAGTGCAGTTGAGTTTAAAGTTTAAGTTAAGTTGTGTTTAAAGTTTAAGTTAAGTTGAGTTTTTAGTTTAAGTTAAGTTGAGTTTAAAGTTAAGTTGAGTTTAAAGTTTAAGTTCGGTTGAGTTTAAAGTTTAAGTTAAGTTGAGTTTAAAGTTTAATTTAAGTTGCGTTTAAAGTTTAAGTTAAGTTGAGTTGAAAGTTTAAGTTAAGTTGCGTTTAAAGTTTAAGTTAAGTTGCGTTTAAAGTTTAAGTTAAGTTGAGTTTAAAGTTGAGTTTAAAGTTTAAGTTAAGTTGAGTTTAAAGTTTAAGTTAAGTTGCGTTTAAAGTTTAAGTTAAGTTGAGTTTAAAGTTTAACTTAAGTTGCGTTTAAAGTTTAAGTTAATTTGAGTTTAAAGTTTAAGTTAAGTTGAGTTTAAAGTTTAAGTTAAGTTGAGTTTAAAGTTTAAGTTAAGTTGAGTTTAAAGTTTAAGTTAAGTTGAGTTTAAAGTTTAAGTTAAGTTGAGTTTAAAGTTTAAGTTAAGTTGAGTTTTCAGTTTAAGTTAAGTTGAGTTTTCAGTTTAAGTTAAGTTGAGTTTAAATTTTAAGTTAACTTGAGTTTAAAGTTTAAGTTAAGTTGAGTTTAAAGTTTAAGTTAAGTTGAGTTAAAAGTTTGAGTTAAGTTGAGTTTAAAGTTTAATTAAAGTTGCGTTTAAAGTTTAAGTTAAGTTGAGTTTAAAGTTTAAGTTAAGTTGCGTTTAAAGTTTAAGTTAAGTTGAGTTTAAAGTTTAAGTTAAGTTGAGTTTAAAGTTTAAGTTAAGTTAAAATTAAAGTTTAAGTTAAGTTAAGTTTTAAGATTAAGTTAAGTTTAAGTTAAAGTTAAGTTAGGTTTTAAGTTCAAGTTAAGTTAAGTTGTAAGTTTTAATTAAGTTAAGTTGAGTTTAAGTTTAAGCTAAGTTGAGTTTAAAGTTTAAACTAAATTGAGTTTAAAGTTTAAGCTAAGTTGAGTTTAAAGTTTAAGTTAAGTTGAGTTTTAGGTTTATGTTATGTTGAGTTTTATGTTTGAGTTTTAAGTTTAAGTTAAGTTGAGTTAAAGTTTAAGTTAAGTTACGTTTTAAGTTTACTTAAGTTACGTTTTAAGTTTAAGTTAAGTTAGGTTTTAAGTTTAAGTTAAGTTTTAAGTTTAAGTTAAGTTTTAAGTTTAAGTTAAGTTAAGTTAAGTTTTAAGTTTCAGTTAATATAAGTTTTAAGTTTACGTTAAGTTAATTTAAGTTTTAAATTCAAGTTAAGTTGAATTTTAAGTTTAATTTGACTTTTAAGTTTAAGTTAATTTAAGTTTTAAGTTTAAGTTAAGTTAAGTTTAAAGTTTAAGTTAAGTTAATTGTAAGTTAAACTTAAAATAAAACTTAAACATAAAACTCAATTTAACTTTATGATTTAAATTTAAGTTAAGTTTGAAGTTTCAGTTAAAATAAGTTTTAAGTTTAAGTTAAGTAGATTAAAGTTTAAGTTAAGTTTTACGTTTACGTTATGTTAATTCTTAAGTTTATATAAAGTTGAGTTTTACGTTTACGTTATGTTATGTTAAGTTTTAAGTTTATATTAAGTTAAGTTTTAAATTTAAGTTAAGTTACATTTTAAGTTTGAGTTAAGTTAAGTTTAAAATTTAAGTTAAGTTTTAATTTCAAGTAGAGTTAAGTTTTAAGTTTAAGTTGAGTTAAATTTTAAGTTTAATTAAGTTAGATTAAAATAAGTTCTTACTTTAGGTTAAGTTGAGTTTAAGTTTAAGTTAAGTTACGTTTTAAGTTTAAGTTAAGTTACGATTTAATTTTAAGTTCAGTGAAGTTTTAAGTTCAAATAGAGTTAAGTCTTAAGTTAAGGTTAAGTTAATTTTTAAGTTTAAGTTAAGTTTTAAGTTTAAGTTAAGTTACGTTTTAAGTTTAAATTAAGTTGAGTTTTAAGTTAAGGTTAAGTTAAGTTTTAAGTTAAGTTTTCAGATTTAGTTAAATTGAGTTTTCAGATTTAGTTAAATTGAGTTTTCAGATTTAGTTAAGTTGAGTTTTCAGTTTCAGTTAAGTTGAGTTTTCAGTTTAAGTTAAGTTGAGTTTAAAGTTTAAGTTAAGTTGAGTTTAAAGTTTAAGTTAAGTTGAGTTTAAAGTTTAAATTAAGTTGAGTTTAAAGTTTAAGTTAAGTTGAGTTTAAAGTTTAAGTTAAGTTGAGTTTAAAGTTTAAGTTAAGTTGAGTTTAAAGTTTAAGTTAAGTTGAGTTTAAAGTTTAAGTGCAGTTGAGTTTAAAGTTTAAGTTAAGTTGTGTTTAAAGTTTAAGTTAAGTTGAGTTTTTAGTTTAAGTTAAGTTGAGTTTAAAGTTAAGTTGAGTTTAAAGTTTAAGTTCGGTTGAGTTTAAAGTTTAAGTTAAGTTGAGTTTAAAGTTTAAGTTAAGTTGAGTTTAAAGTTTAATTTAAGTTGCGTTTAAAGTTTAAGTTAAGTTGAGTTGAAAGTTTAAGTTAAGTTGCGTTTAAAGTTTAAGTTAAGTTGCGTTTAAAGTTTAAGTTAAGTTGAGTTTAAAGTTGAGTTTAAAGTTTAAGTTAAGTTGAGTTTAAAGTTTAAGTTAAGTTGCGTTTAAAGTTTAAGTTAAGTTGAGTTTAAAGTTTAACTTAAGTTGCGTTTAAAGTTTAAGTTAATTTGAGTTTAAAGTTTAAGTTAAGTTGAGTTTAAAGTTTAAGTTAAGTTGAGTTTAAAGTTTAAGTTAAGTTGAGTTTAAAGTTTAAGTTAAGTTGAGTTTAAAGTTTAAGTTAAGTTGAGTTTAAAGTTTAAGTTAAGTTGAGTTTTCAGTTTAAGTTAAGTTGAGTTTTCAGTTTAAGTTAAGTTGAGTTTAAATTTTAAGTTAACTTGAGTTTAAAGTTTAAGTTAAGTTGAGTTTAAAGTTTAAGTTAAGTTGAGTTAAAAGTTTGAGTTGAGTTTAAAGTTTAATTAAAGTTGCGTTTAAAGTTTAAGTTAAGTTGAGTTTAAAGTTTAAGTTAAGTTGCGTTTAAAGTTTAAGTTAAGTTGAGTTTAAAGTTTAAGTTAAGTTGAGTTTAAAGTTTAAGTTAAGTTAAAATTAAAGTTTAAGTTAAGTTAAGTTTTAAGATTAAGTTAAGTTTAAGTTAAAGTTAAGTTAGGTTTTAAGTTCAAGTTAAGTTAAGTTGTAAGTTTTAATTAAGTTAAGTTGAGTTTAAGTTTAAGCTAAGTTGAGTTTAAAGTTTAAACTAAATTGAGTTTAAAGTTTAAGCTAAGTTGAGTTTAAAGTTTAAGTTAAGTTGAGTTTTAGGTTTATGTTATGTTGAGTTTTATGTTTGAGTTTTAAGTTTAAGTTAAGTTGAGTTAAAGTTTAAGTTAAGTTACGTTTTAAGTTTACTTAAGTTACGTTTTAAGTTTAAGTTAAGTTAGGTTTTAAGTTTAAGTTAAGTTTTAAGTTTAAGTTAAGTTTTAAGTTTAAGTTAAGTTAAGTTAAGTTTTAAGTTTCAGTTAATATAAGTTTTAAGTTTACGTTAAGTTAATTTAAGTTTTAAATTCAAGTTAAGTTGAATTTTAAGTTTAATTTGACTTTTAAGTTTAAGTTAATTTAAGTTTTAAGTTTAAGTTAAGTTAAGTTTAAAGTTTAAGTTAAGTTAATTGTAAGTTAAACTTAAAATAAAACTTAAACATAAAACTCAATTTAACTTTATGATTTAAATTTAAGTTAAGTTTGAAGTTTCAGTTAAAATAAGTTTTAAGTTTAAGTTAAGTAGATTAAAGTTTAAGTTAAGTTTTACGTTTACGTTATGTTAATTCTTAAGTTTATATTAAGTTGAGTTTTACGTTTACGTTATGTTATGTTAAGTTTTAAGTTTATATTAAGTTAAGTTTTAAATTTAAGTTAAGTTACATTTTAAGTTTGAGTTAAGTTAAGTTTAAAATTTAAGTTAAGTTTTAATTTCAAGTAGAGTTAAGTTTTAAGTTTAAGTTGAGTTAAATTTTAAGTTTAATTAAGTTAGATTAAAATAAGTTCTTACTTTAGGTTAAGTTGAGTTTAAGTTTAAGTTAAGTTACGTTTTAAGTTTAAGTTAAGTTACGATTTAATTTTAAGTTCAGTGAAGTTTTAAGTTCAAATAGAGTTAAGTCTTAAGTTAAGGTTAAGTTAATTTTTAAGTTTAAGTTAAGTTTTAAGTTTAAGTTAAGTTACGTTTTAAGTTTAAATTAAGTTGAGTTTTAAGTTAAGGTTAAGTTAAGTTTTAAGTTAAGTTTTAAGTTGAGTTTAAGATTAAGTTGAGTTTTTAAGTTTAAGTTAAGTTGAGTTTTAAGTTTAAGTTAAGTAGAGTTTAAGTTTAAGTTAAGTTACGCTTTAAGTTTAAGTTAAGTTACGTTTTAATTTTAAGTTAAGTTAAGTTTTTAAGTTTAAGTAAAGTTAAGTTTTAAGTTTAGGTTAAATTAAGTGTTAAGTTTAAGTTAAGTTAAGTTTTCAGTTTTAAGTTAAGTTAAGTTTTAAGTTTAAGTTAAGTGAAGTTTTAAGTTTAAGTTAAGTTCAGTTTAGTTTTAAGTTTAAGTTAAGTTAGGTTAAATTTTAAGTTTAAGTTAAGTTTTAAGTTTAAGTTAAGTTAGGTTAAATTTTAAGTTTAAGTTAAGTTTTTAGCTTAAGTTAAGTTAAGTTCTAAGTTTAATTAAGTTGAGTTTTAAGTTTAAGTTTAAGTTAAGTTTTAAGTTTGAGTTACGTTTTAAGTTTAAGTTAAGTTTTAAGTTTTAGTTAAGTTGATTTTTAAGTTTAAGTTTAAGTTAAGTTCAGTTTAGTTTTAAGTTTAAGTTAAGTTAGGTTAAATTTTAATTTTAAGTTAAGTTAAGTTTTAAGCTTAAGTTAAGTTAAGTTCTAAGCTTAAGTTAAGTTAAGTTCTAAGTTTAAGTTAAATTGAGTTTTAAGTTTAAGTTTAAGTTTAAGTTTAAGATAAATTATTTTTTTTTAATTTAAGTTAAGTTTTAAGTTAAGGTTAAGTTAAGTTTTAAGTTAAGTTTTCAGATTTAGTTAAATTGAGTTTTCAGATTTAGTTAAATTGAGTTTTCAGATTTAGTTAAGTTGAGTTTTCAGTTTCAGTTAAGTTGAGTTTTCAGTTTAAGTTAAGTTGAGTTTAAAGTTTAAGTTAAGTTGAGTTTAAAGTTTAAGTTAAGTTGAGTTTAAAGTTTAAATTAAGTTGAGTTTAAAGTTTAAGTTAAGTTGAGTTTAAAGTTTAAGTTAAGTTGAGTTTAAAGTTTAAGTTAAGTTGAGTTTAAAGTTTAAGTTAAGTTGAGTTTAAAGTTTAAGTGCAGTTGAGTTTAAAGTTTAAGTTAAGTTGAGTTTAAAGTTTAAGTTAAGTTGAGTTTTTAGTTTAAGTTAAGTTGAGTTTAAAGTTAAGTTGAGTTTAAAGTTTAAGTTCGGTTGAGTTTAAAGTTTAAGTTAAGTTGAGTTTAAAGTTTAAGTTAAGTTGAGTTTAAAGTTTAATTTAAGTTGCGTTTAAAGTTTAAGTTAAGTTGAGTTTAAAGTTGAGTTTAAAGTTTAAGTTAAGTTGAGTTAAAAGTTTAAGTTAAGTTGCGTTTAAAGTTTAAGTTAAGTTGAGTTTAAAGTTTAAGTTAAGTTGAGTTTAAAGTTTAAGTTAAGTTGCGTTTAAAGTTTAAGTTAAGTTGAGTTTAAAGTTTAAGTTAAGTTGAGTTTAAAGTTTAAGTTAAGTTGAGTTTAAAGTTTAAGTTAAGTTGAGTTTAAAGTTTAAGTTAAGTTGAGTTTAAAGTTTAAGTTAAGTTGAGTTTAAAGTTTAAGTTAAGTTGAGTTTAAAGTTTAAGTTAAGTTGAGTTTTCAGTTTAAGTTAAGTTGAGTTTTCAGTTTAAGTTAAGTTGAGTTTAAATTTTAAGTTAACTTGAGTTTAAAGTTTAAGTTAAGTTGAGTTTAAAGTTTAAGTTAAGTTGAGTTTAAAGTTTGAGTTAAGTTGAGTTTAAAGTTTAATTAAAGTTGCGTTTAAAGTTTAAGTTAAGTTGAGTTTAAAGTTTAAGTTAAGTTGAGTTTAAAGTTTAAGTTAAGTTGCATTTAAAGTTTAAGTTAAGTTGAGTTTAAAGTTTAAGTTAAGTTGAGTTTAAAGTTTAAGTTAAGTTAAGTTTAAAGTTTAAGTTAAGTTGAGTTTAAAGTTTAAGTTAAGTTAAGTAGAGTTTAAAGTTTAAGTAAAGTTGATTTTAAAGTTTGAGTTCAGTTGAGTTTAAAGTTTGAGTTAAGTTGAGTTTAAAGTTTGAGTTAAGTTGAGTTTAAAGTTTGAGTTAAGTTGAGTTTAAAGTTTAAGTTAAGTTGAGTTTAATGTTTAAGTTAAGTTTTTTTAGTTTTTTAAGTTTTTTGGGGGTTTTGTGGGTTTTGGGGGGGGGGGGTTAGGTTGGGTTGGGTTGGGTTGGGCTGGTTTGGTTTGGTTTGGTTTGGTTTAGTTTAGTTTAGTTTAGTTTAGTTTAGTTTAGTTTAGTTTAGTTTAGTTTAGTTTAGTTTAGTTCAGTTAAGTTAAGTTAAATTAAGTTAAGTTAAATTAAGTTAAGTTAAATTAAGTTAAGTTAAAGCTAAATTTAAAGTTAAAGTAAATTAAGTTAAGTTAAAGCTAAATTTAAAGTTAAAGTTAGGTAAAAGTTACAGTAAAAGTTAAAATAAAAGTTATAGTAAAAGTTAAAGAAACAATTAAAGTTAAAGTAAAAGACAAAGTAAAAGTTAAAGTAAAAGTTAGAATAAATGTTATAGTAAAAGTTATAAGTAAAATTTAAAGTAATAGTTAAGTAAAAGTGAAAATATAATTTAAAGTAAAATTTAATTTTAAAGTTAAAGTAAAAGTTAAAGTAAAAGTTAAAATAAAAGTTAAAGTAAAAGTTAAAGTAAAAGTTAAAATAAAAGTTAAAGTAAACTTTAAAGTAAGAGTCAAAGTAAAAGTTAAAGTAAAAGTTAAAGTAAAAGTTAAAATAAAAAGTTAAAGTAAAAGTTAAAGTAAAAGTTAAAATAAAAGTTAAAGTAAACTTTAAAGTAAGAGTTAAAGTAAAAGTTAAAGTAAAAGTAAAAGATAAAGCTAAAGTTAAAGTAAAAGGTAAAGTAAAAGTTAAAGTTAAAGTAAAAGTAAAAGTAAAAGTTAAAGTTAAAGTAAAAGATAAAGTAAAAGTTAAAGTAAACTTTAAAGTAAGAGTTAAAGTTAAAGTAAAAGTTAAAGTAAAAGTAAAAGTTAAAGTAAAAAATTAAAGTAAAAGTTAAAGTAAAAGTAAAAGTTAAAGTAAAAGTTAAAGTTAAAGTAAAAGATAAAGTAAAATTTAAAGTAAAAGTTAACGTAAAAGTTACAGTACAATTTAAAGTCAAAGTAAATGTAAAAGTTTAAGTAAAAGTTTAAGTAAAAGTTAAAGTAAAAGTAAAAGTTAAGGTAAAAGATAAAGTAAAAGTTGAAGTAAAAGTTAACGTAAAATTTACAGTAAAATATAAAGTAAAAGTTAAAGTAAACGTTAAAATAAAAGATAAAGTAAAAGATAAAGTAAAAGTTAAAGTTAAAGTACAAGTTATTGTAAAAGTTAAAGTAAAAGATAAAGTAAAAGTTAAAGTAAAATGTAAAGATATGTAAAAGTTAAAGTAGAAGTTAAAGTACAAGTTAAAGTTAAAGTAAAAGTAAATGTTAAGTAAAAGTTAAAGTAAAACTTAAAGTAAATCTTAAAATAAAATTTGAAGTTAAAGTTAAAGTAAATGTGAAAGTAAATGTGAAAGTAAAAGTGACAGTAAAAGTGACAGTGAAAGTTAAAGTAAATGTAAAAGTAAAGGTAAAGGTAAGGTTAAAATAAAAGTAAAGGTAAAAGTGAGTGGGTGAGTGAGTCAATGAGTGACTGTGTGCGTGTGCGTTTACGTTTTCAGGCGTTGGTGAATTTCGATTTCTTCTCAGATTTTCACATTGAATCTTTGAAGGATCTTTGTGTTGTTTATTTTCGTTTTTCAAAACAACTTTTTTTCACAGGTCTGTCTTCTGTGTCCACTCTATGGCCATGTTTGGCATTGGTAGCATTAAATTGGCGAAGGAGAACTGCTTTCGGGGTAACTAAAAGTTGTATGACCATAAAGATCATGGCAGTTACTAAAGCGAATCCATGGCTCAAAATACAACCTTTTACTCACGTGTGTTTTCTGAGTGATTTGATCAGGTAGATCAAAGGGGCTCAAAGACAGTGGTTGGTGTCATTAAAGATTTCAAGACTAACAAGTGTATGTTTCATCTTCGTCCCTGGATACTTGACACCAGGAAGTAGACACCAGCGACAATGACAATTTCATGGTGGTCATAAGAAAAAAAAGTGGCCCCGTTTGACAAGAAACCAAAGCGTAAGTTTACCAAAGTCGAAGCAGCTCGCAATGGAGCTCCACGAGACACAGAAAGCTACTGACACTGAAGAGGAGCTGCCCACCGCCCACACCTGGCCAGCTCGTCATAGACACCAGCGAGTCCGAAGAAGCAACACCATAACGGACCGAGAGAACAAAATAACACAATCTGAGAATCAAGCACGTTTCAGAACCAAGAAGTGTTTAAATAATTTGTTTTAAATTAACATGTGCATATTAATAATAGAAATTTTTTATCTAAATAATCTACTTACTATAAAAACGGCTTATCTTATGTGTATATCTATTAATGTTAGGGGACTCGGGTTCAAAGTGAACAAAATCACCATATTTCTCCCCCCATGCTGTATGTTTAATATTGTAGTGCCTATCACCTCTTCAGTAATCAAGAAAAGACGGTGGTCATATGTTAGACATGTGATTAGGAGAGATAATAACCGAATAACAAAGCAAGCCCTCATATGGGAAACAACGGGTAAGAGGAAAAGAGGCCGACACTGAGAGACACTGACACATTGTTCAGAGAGGCAAGAAAAGCAGGAGTAGGCTCCCTCAGTGAGATAGAGTTGCTTGCACGGAACAAATGGCGAGATTTTATAGAATATCTTTACAAGAATTGAAACCTGCTAGAATAAAAATGTAGATAAGAGAAACAGTATCTGAGTCTATGCCCTATGGACCGGCAACGGCTCGAATGGTCAATAGATAGATATCACCTCCACTGATCGTCCACTTACTGACTCCAAATTATGTGTGCCTCAGCTTGCATTTCTTTCTTACTTGTCTATATGCGGATTCTTTAATCACACTTATTTCGGCTCCAGTGTCAATCAATGCTCTAAAAGTATGTCTATCTATCTTAACAAAACACGAACTTGGGTCTCCCTTCATATTTTACTGTCAGGCCAATCATAATTTCTCTCACTCTTTGGGGCCTCTGTCCAAGAGCGAGGTGTTAGTTTCCCTGTTTGAATCCATGACTCACCTTAGTTCTATTGTATGGTGATCTATGATCTCTTAGAT
Source organism: Megaustenia siamemsis (assembly GCA_032433765.1). Classification (NCBI taxonomy): domain Eukaryota; kingdom Metazoa; phylum Mollusca; class Gastropoda; order Stylommatophora; family Ariophantidae; genus Megaustenia; species Megaustenia siamemsis. The sequence continues at coordinate 15,214,917 of JAVIAB010000025.1, read as the reverse complement.
TGTTTCCACATTGCGGCCTCAGTACATCGTGGATTGTTCAAAAATTCAAAATTGAGGAATTATTATTTTAAAAAAAAACATTATTTTATGTATGTTATTTATACTATTAATATTTTATTTACATGTTTGAAACTATTCTTTAATGTTCTAATGATAACATATGCACTTATATGGTTTCATATACACTTATTGATATTATACATACACAAACAAAATGTACGTATGTTAGAAATGAGAGGGTGACACTACTTCGCGGTTTTTCACTTATCGCGGCCGGTTCTGGTCCCTATTGACCGCGATAACTGAGGGATTACTGTACTCTTGTCTACAATTTCGAGCAATATGACCAAGTTTACCGCAATTAAAACATCTCTTGTTCTCTACGAATCCTTCTATTCTTTGTTGTGGTCTTCTAACACTTCTTCTATCCCATCTGTGTCTGGCATGATCTATTTCCATTGGTATATGTTCTGCTTCTCTATCCCCTCTATTCTGAACATGTCTGTCTTTATCCCCATTTGTGGGTGACTCAATTATCTTGTTGAACCTATGCTCCTGGTTTCCTCATGTCTTGTGCACCTTGGAATATTTGAATTGTCTTCAATCGCACATCTTTTCAAATAGTTTTCTTCTTTAATTGGTAAATCCAAAGTTGTATTGATTGTCTTCAGCTCATTTCTAAGCAAATACAATCTTTACGTCCTGTTGTTTAACTCTTCAATAAAAAATAGTTATCTGCACCTGGATATCCTCATTCCTTACACCTGACACAGCGCAAATGCTCTTTCCGCTGAACTAATCAATCTGTCTCCATACGTACACACGGCTTCCCCTTCTTTTTACTTCATCTTGTGTAATTTTGCAAATAAATCGTGTGGACTCCTTTCTTCTACATACCTCAACTGTTCATATTTGTTCGCACTCGCCCACGTTTCCACGGGTACTGACTCTAACCTTCTCATGAACGGAGACACTTCATCTGAACTGGTCTGAAATGCTATATTCCTTAGTTCTTTATTTTCCGTTTAGTGAGCTAATTTTTTTCTATATTTTCTATCCATGCTCTAAATTTCGATGGTTCTCCTTTGAACGTGGTAGTCCAATTGCTACTATTTTGATAGTTCATTGTTATCCTCAACTCAATTGTCGTTTCAGTTGCTAATCGCATCGCTTCATTGACAGGATATAAGGTTGTTGCCGTATTTTACCATGTTATCTTTAACACGAATACAATTTCTCACTTCGATCGATTGACACGGCTATAAAAAAAATTATCCAATCATCTACTAATATCTAACTCCTGATTCTATATGTGCAAGAATTTGTTCCATTTAATTTTTATTTAATTATGAAATTAAGATTTTCATTTTGTGTGATGTCACAATGTGCATGAAGCGGCTGATAATTTAATATAATTGAACAACATATATTCAATTCATAATAAACACGCCTTGATTCGTCTCACTGGAAGGAAAACAACGTTTATATTACTTGCTCTGGACACATTTCAATTCATTGTTTGTACCTTGAATATATATATATATCAATTAAATACTATTTTATAACGCGTGTATTCTACCAAACAATAACAAGTCATTAAGTTCCATTTCAACAATCAATTCAAAAGGACACTCAATCAATTCATAAATATAATTAACTAAGTAAGTAATTCATGCTTAATAATCCTTAGAAAATGAAAGAACACACGCGATGTTTATGTTTCTTAATGGAGACAAATAATAATAAATGAATATTATTATAGAGGGAAACTTCCGAGGCGTTATGTTTCTTAAGCCAGAAGTAGGTTACACTCACACGGTCACGTGATTACACGGATGCCTCTCCAGACACAAAGTTTTAAGTTCGACGATCTCACAATGTCACGCTGTTCCCTAGTTAACCTGGGTTTGTCGTACGCTAATTGACAATTGATGCTTTCAGTCTTAAGCGTGCTCTGTTGTCTTGCAATATTCGGGAGTTTCTCGTGACACGACACGCTGAAGTAACTTGAATTCTTTAGTTGTGAACTTATTGTTGACATCAATTTGAGCATGCTTTTGTCTTGAGCTTTCACGATAACTTGCTATTTTGAGTTCGTGATCAGTTCATCATCATCATCGAGTGCCATCTCCACATCGAAGGTTGGCTATCATGGAGCGCCATTCTGCTCTGTCCCATGCTTTGATGGTGCAGGTTGTCATAGGCTGGTTTGTCCATCTTTTGATGTTACTCGTCCATATTAGTCTTGGTCTGCCTCTGTCTCTTTTACCTTGTATTTTCTCCTCTAGGATTACTTTTAGTATGCTGTTGAGTCTTTTAACACCGCCCAAAAATCGCATTTGTCTTGTTTGAATTGTATTTATAGTAGTTTTCTTTTCATGTTTAATTGTTTTAAGACTTCGTCGTTTGTTTTCTTTTCCTTCCATCCAGTTCTACCTATTCTTCTATATATCCACATTTCAAAGGCTTCAATTCTCTGTTCTGTTTTCTTGTCTAATGTCCACGTTTCTGCACCATATAGGAATGTTGAGAAGACATAACATTTTGCTATTCTTAGTTTTAGCCCTGGTGTTATTTGTTTTTATGTTAGTATGTTCTTCATGACATTAAAATTACTTTTTGCCATTCCAATTCTTTTGTTTATTTCAGTTGTACATTTTCTATCCCTGGTTATAGTATGTCCTATGTAGTTGTAGTTCTGAACTGTTTCAAATTATATCTCCTCTCGAAGCTGAAATGCAAATGAGGGAGGAAAGAAGAAGAAGAAGAATTAGCAATGGTTTGATTTCGTTCCAAGGAATGAAAAACATCCTATTTATCAAACCATTACTTATTCTTCCTCTTCTTCTTTCCTTTATCATTTGCATTTCAGCTTCGAGAGGAGATATATTTTGAGATCTTTTGCTCTTCTGTTCGCCTCTGATGCTGTCATGTTTTCTAGTGTTTCCTGTTTTCCGTCAATGTATCATTTTCGTGGTCAGCTTTTGGGTCTGGTGTTCTCGCAACGTTTAATGAGGGCTCGTTGTGTTGTGTTTTGATCTTTCTGCCTTGTCATGTGGCCAAACCATTTTATCTGTTGTTTCTTTATATATTCTATGGCGGGGGTTATTCCTAGATTTTTTTCTCAGTTCTTCATTTCTGATCTTATCTCTCAGACTTGTTTCCTATCATTCGTCTAACACATTTCATCTCAGAAGAGATTATTCTCTTCTGGGGACCTCGGTAGCCTAGTTGGGAAAACCACCCGACTGGGGACCTCGGTAGCCTAGTTGGGAAAACCACCCGACTGGGGACCTCGGTAGCCTAGTTGGGAAAACCACCCGACTGGGGACCTCGGTAGCCTAGTTGGGAAAACCACCCGACTGGGGACCTCGGTAGCCTAGTTGGGAAAACCACCCGACTGGGGACCTCGGTAGCCTAGTTGGGAAAACCACCCGACTGGGGACCTCGGTAGCCTAGTTGGGAAAACCACCCGACTGGGCTACCAACGTTCGGACAACCCGTGTTCAATTCCGCTAGAAGCAGTGTGAGTTGTACACGTGGTTACAAAAAACATAGCCCCGCGGTCGATCCAACCGCTGGCAGAAATGAGCACCAGGTTATCGCTCTGGGAAGGTGAGAAATGCTACCTCGCATCGTGAGTTTCGATGCTTGAAGCGACGCAATCCAGAAGTCTCCGAACATTTCTTGATATGCGGCCGAGCACATAAGGGTGAAAACTCGCGTGCTAAGACGCCGATTCAAGTCTCGTACTTTACCTTTGAAGGTTATGCATGAAAAGTGTTCCTTGTTGCAGTTTCCTTATATTCCAAGTCTGGCTTGTTGCAGGAGCTACTGAGTTAAGTGCTCTGTGCACGCTGTGAACTGTGTGTCACATCCGTTTTGATCATGTTTCGATATTCCAATTGTTTACGATGAATAATGATATCGTATGACAGGGAACAGTTGACTGTGTTCACTTTCTGCACGGTTTCGCCTTATGTCTTTTGGCGTGTGCTGAGACTGCTACGATGGGGACTGCAGCTACTTTTCTTTGTTTGGGAGATGAGATATTAATTCGGATGTCTACGCTGGCACGGGCGGTTGAGCAATTATGGATTTAAATTCGTTTGCAGTGATACCAGGGCCTTCCATAACCAAACAGCCAAATAACTTTACCTTTATATTTATCTTTACCTTTACTTCTTTTTTTATTTAAATGTCATCAGTTTTACTGCTTTAAACAAATTACTGATTGTGCAAAATGTACACAAGCTGAATAAATCAAAACACTGTGGCTCTGAACGTACGACGTGACTTAGATTGTCAAGCGACAGAAGTAATGATACCAGCAAAGAAAAAAAAAACATCACCGCAATGCACAGTAAAGACAAGTGAAAAAATAGTAAACAGGTAAATGAATTTAAATATGTGGCAACAATGTTAACCTCAGATGGTAGATGTACAACAGAGGTGAGATGCAGAATGGCAAAGGCAGAAACAGCTTTCCAACAAAATTATATAGGAAGATACTGTGCGCTCCATTTTTGACAATAGAAACAAGAAAAAGAGTTCTTAAATGTTATGTAGAGCCATTCTTAACATATGGATCTGAATAATGGACTATAGGACAATAGACAAGAAAATCACTGGAATCTGTAGAAATGTAGTTTTACAGAAGAATATTGAGAATACCTTGAGAGAACAACTTGAATATATTGTAACAACTGGAAAATTTGAGGCACGAAGAGATAGAGGGAAGCAAAGAGAAAAAATAACAGACAGCTTAAGAGAATGACTAGGCAGAAGGACAACAACAGAAATGATAAATAGCTGCCGAGATCGAAAGTTGTGGAGAGACATGATCACCTACGCCTCTGGGCCCGGTACTTGGTGATGATGATGATTGAGAATAACATGGACAGCTAAGAAGAGTAATGAAAACGTTCTGAAAGAAGCCAAAGCAAAAAGAGAGCTAATTTCCAATATTAGGAAGAAACAATCATCATTTTTTGACCATGTAATGAGAAGAGAACAACTGGAATATATTGTAACAACTGGGAAAATTGATGGACGAAGAGATAGACGGAAGCAAATAGAAAATATACCAGACGGCTTAAGAGAATCGCTTGGCAGAAGGTCAACAACAGAAATGATAAATAACTGTCGAGATCGAAAGTTGTGGAGAGACATGATCACCTACGCCAACAGGCCCGGTACTTGATGATGATTATGTCAAAAGAAATCATTGCGTAGATCTAAAACGTTAATAACAAAATAAAAACAACTTTTAGTGTCCTCTCTGGCAACTGTGCCCGATATTCAATGAGCAAATCGCTACAGCCTGGACGTCTCGACCAGTTTAACATTAAGTGAATGATTAACGGAGTGATCGTTGCAGGTTTTCACTCTCAGATTTGATGGACCTCAATTCTATGGCATATCATCATCATCATCATGGGTCACACCGATTGGCGTTGGCGATTATGTCTTTCCACAATTGTCTTTCCACAGTGCAATGTATTAATTGCAATGTTAACAATTTTCTACGCCATGACACTAAGCTATCTTGTATCCTCATTTTGTCGTCCCCAATCTCTCTTTCCCTGTATTTTGCCAGTTGTAAACAAGTAGATAAACTTTCGTGTGCTGTCGATGCTATGATGGGGACTGCAGCTACCTCTCTTTGTTTGAATTCTTCAATGAGATAATATGTTAACTCGGATGATTCAACTAGCACTCCCAGTTGAGCAATTTTTTTTACTTAATTCGTTTGCAGTGATACCGATGCCTTCGACTAACTACAACTACAACTACAACTATTACTCAAACTTGCATATTCTCAATGTGTGCCCAAAAATTTTGATTTTTTTTTTCTGATGTTTTTAGGAGCTTCTTTTTGTGTTGGCCTCTTTGAGAATGTCCTCGTTGGTCTTTTTAGCTGTCCAGGGAACTCTCAACTTCCTTCCGTTAAATCAGATCTAAATGGGTACGGCACATTTAGATTGCGAGAATTGTTAGTTGTTGAACGAGAGTCTTGATGAACGTGCTCTGTTGCGGACACAGTCGAAGGTTTTGCTGGACGAGATGAGCACCTTAGTGCCCCCATCCCCCTCCCAATGAGTTTCTGGTTCGACAAAGTTAGCTTTTTCCGTACGTTTCAACGCACTGTGCGCCATGCCGATTTTGGCCACGTACGTTTCGCCGCACAGTGCGTCATTCTCAATTTGATTAGTGTGAACCGTCACCAATCCATATTCTTTTTATATGTTTTGTATCATCTTGGTATTTGTTGAAATTTAACTCATTGTTCAATTATCTAAAAATTCATATACAAAATGGTATATTTTATATCAATATCAATATGTAGATTGATTCCTAAACCATGAAAAGGTTTGTCTCTGAGATCACTTCCGTTGCGTTAATAAAAAGCTTCCGTAAGAAAAGAGTTAAGGATGTCGGCATCAATGTCAGTGTCAACAGCAACATCATAATGAAAACAGCAACCGCAGGACGCAGGACTATACAGCTACAAAGCGTATTAACAATCTGCGGGCTGTCAGCCGTACCAAACGCAACACTCTCTGCAACAAACATCCCATGCCTCGCGTACACGCCAAGTGCTGTTTCAATCAATACCTGCAGCGGGCGCCAAAACACTCAGTCGACATTGATCCCTCAATCGGCGATGAATAAGGGTGGCATTTTGACGGACAGCAATTTAGATTTCAATTTTAGAAAGAAAAAAAACGAATCTAAAGTCATCAGTGACTTGCCAGGTTCGCTTTCTGGTAGCAACTATGATAGAAGTCACGACATAGTCTACAAGTTGACCTCGCTCTTCCAACCCGATGTGATGGCGGAATCTGCGCTAAATCGTTAAACTGGCTCAGGCGGAGACAGAAGGAAAGGACCGGAGGGCGGCAGTGGGGACCAAAGGGTGAGGGTCGGATATTCGTAACGGATAACGGAGTGTGAACTGGTCTGCGGTGCGGATTTTCTGATAATAAAACAGGCTAGCCTCTCTCGCGTTCCACGCTATTGCCTTCTACTAATCAGCGAAACTGTTGATAGCCGTTCATGGCTTGCTCCTAGGAGACCGAAGTAATGCAACTGTGCCAACTGCTTCTAGAGTCGAATCGGACATATCTGTGAAATAAAAATCGTGTATAGATAGATCCAGTAAGATAGAACTGTGTAGACGTGCGTTTAGTGTATCCAGTAATAAAAGTAAATGTGAAAGACAAGGGTGGATAAGTAATAATCTCATGGTGTGACTACAAACATTAAAAGTAAAGTCTGTGCGCATTTATGTGCCCTTGGTTAGACAGAATAGACCTACCGTACGAGGATATTGTTCAGATACTGCACAAGTTGTAGACTTTCTAACTTCCAAGTTTTTATCGTTGTCACTGATTGGGACTACTTTGTCAATTGCTTGCTTACAAACCTGGTCATAATGACAACGACTGTTACTGTGAGTCAAGATTTCTTTATTTAATTCCATTTGTTATTTCAATTCGTCCAGTTAAATATCATCTTTATAATCCTGTATTTGTGTTTTGTTTGATAATTGTGCACATGTTTCTGATCAATAATTATCCGAAACTTTGAAGCTTCAGCGATGTGTCTGTTGTCTGTTCTTGTAGCAATATATATATATTGTCTGTACCTATGACGATATGTCTGTTTTCTGTACCTATGGCGATATTTATGTTGTGTGTACATAGTAGCCATGTGTCTGTTGCCTGTACTTGTAGCCATGTGTATGTTGCCTGTACTTGTAGCCATATATCTCTTATCTGTACCTATGGCCATGTGTATGTTGCCTGTACTTGTAGCCATATATCTCTTATCTGTCTCTATGGCCATGTGTATGTTGTCTGTACTTGTAGCCATATATCTCTTATCTGTCTCTATGGCCATGTGTATGTTGCCTGTACTTGTAGCCATATATCTCTTATCTGTCTCTATGGCCATGTGTATGTTGCCTGTACTTGTAGCCATGTGTATGTTGCCTGTACTTGTAGCCATATATCTCTTATCTGTACCTATGGCCATGTGTATGTTGCCTGTACTTGTAGCCATATATCTCTTATCTGTCTCTATGGCCATGTGTATGTTGCCTGTACTTGTAGCCATATATCTCTTATCTGTCTCTATGGCCATGTGTATGTTGTCTGTACTTGTAGCCATATATCTCTTATCTGTACCTATGGCCATGTGTATTTTGCCTGTACTTGTAGCCATATATCTCTTATCTGTGTCTACGACCATGTGTATGTTGCCTGTACTTGTAGCCATATATCTCTTATCTGTGTCTATGACCATGTGTATGTTGCCTGTACTTGTAGCGATATATCTCTTATCTGTACCTATGGCCATGTGTATGTTGCCTGTACTTGTAACCATATATCTCTTATCTGTACCTATGCATCGAATGGATACAATGAGACCATTTGGAGGACCTCGACTTTGCTGATAACATAGTTCTGATCTGCAGTCAGATAAAAACGATGCAGGAAAACACAAATGAACTATCATTATAGCCAGCAAAATTGGGCTTGAGATCAATCATGAAAAGACTAAAGTCATGAAAAGTTTAATTCCAACAGATGACAAAATATACATGGAAAACAAACCAGCAGAAGAGATCGATCACTTTATCTATCTTGGAAGTCACATCAATCGAGAAGGGGATACAAGCAAAGAAATTGGAATCAGAATAGCTAAAGCAGCAATGTCTTTCAGAAACCTTGAAAAGTTGTGGAAATCAAAACTCATCAGCGCGAACACAAAACTTAGACTATTCAAATCAAATGTACTATCAACCCTTATGTATGCGTGTGAAAGCTGGAAAACAACAAGAGATATAGAAACAAAGTTGAACGCATTAGAAAATAAATGTCTAAGGAAAATACTTGGTATAGCGTGGAACGAATTCAAAACAAACGAGGAAATTAGAGAAATCGCCAATCAACCACTAATATCTTCAGTAATAAAGAAAAGACGATGGTCATATGTTGGACATGTGATGAGAAGAGATAATAATCGAATAGCAAAGCAAGCCCTCATGTGGGAAACAACAGGTAAGAGAAAAAGAGAAAGACCCAGGGAGACACTGAGAAGAACATTGATGAAAGAGGCAAGAGCAGCAGGATTCGGCTCCCTCAATGAGATGGAGCAGCTTGCACAGAACAGAGACAAATGGCGAGATTTGATAAAATATCTTTAAAAGAAAACTGCTAGAACAAAAATTCAGATAGGAGAAGGTGTATCTTGGTCTACGCCCTATGGGCCGGTTACGGCTCGAAAGGTCGCAACAACTGTACCTATGGCCATGTGTATGTTGCCTGTACTTGTAGCCATATATCTCTTATCTGTGTCTATGACCATGTGTATGTTGACTGTACTTGTAGCCATATATCTCTTATCTGTGTCTATGACCATGTGTATGTTGCCTCTACTTGAAGTGATATATCTCGTATCTGTACCTATGGCCATGTGTATGTTGCCTCTACTTGAAGTGATATATCTCGTATCTGTACCTATGGCCATGTGTATGTTGCCTGTACCTGAGGCAGTGCCTTGTCTGAACTTCTAAGCGAGACCAGAGTTTGCTCTACCAGTGTCAACACTTCATTCACAAACAGTTCGAAAAAAGCGATGTGCTTTCAATGAGAATATTTTACGTGGTTTCATTGAGAATATTTGACGTAGTTCCATTGAGAATATTTGACGTGGTTCCAATAAGAATAATTGACGTAGTTCCAATGAGAATATTTGACGTGGTTCCAATGAGAATATTTGACGTGGTTCCAATGAGAATATTTGACGTTGTTCAATTGAGAATAATTGACGTGGTTCCAATGAGAATATTTGACGTTGTTCAATTGAGAATATTTGACGTAGTTCCAATGAGAATATTTGACGTGGTTCCAATGAGAATATTTGACGTGGTTCCAATGAGAATATTTGACGTGGTTCCAATGAGAATATTTGACCTGATTCCATTGAGAATAATTGACGTGGTTCCAATGAGAATATTTGACGTGGTTCCAATGAGAATATTTGACGTTGTTCAATTGAGAATAATTGACGTGGTTCCAATGAGAATATTTGACGTAGCTCCAATGAGAATATTTGACGTGGTTCCAATGAGAATATTTGACATGGTTCCAATGAGAATATTTGACGTGGCTCCAATAAGAATATTTGACGTTGTTCCATTGAGAATAATTGACGTGGTTCCAATGAGAATATTTGACGTGGTTCCATTGAGAATATTTGACGTGGTTCCATTGAGATTATATTTGACGTGGTTCCAATGAGAATAGTTGACGTGGTTCCAATGAGAATATTTGACGTAGTTCAGATGAGAATATTTGACGTAGTTTCAATGAGAATATTTGACGTGGTTCCAATGAGAATATTTGACGTGGTTCCAACTGAGAATTTTTGACGTGGCTCCATTAAGAATATTTGACTTGGTTCAATTGAGAATAATTGACGTGGTTCCAGTGAGAATATTTGACGTAGTTCCAATGAGAATATTTGACGTGCTTCCAATGAGAATATTTGACGCAGTTCCAATGAGAATATTTGACGTAGTTCCAATGAGAATATTTGACGTGCTTCCAATGGGAATATTTGACGTAGTTCCAATGAGAATATTTGACGTGGTTCCACTAAGAATATTTGACTTGGTTCCATTGAGAATAATTGACGTGGTTCCAATGACAATATTTGACGTAGTTCCAATGAGAATATTTGACGTGCTTCCAATGAGAATATTTGACGTAGTTCCAATGAGAATATTTGACGTGCTTCCAATGAGAATATTTGACGTGCTTCCAATGAGAATATTTGACGTAGTTCCAATGAGAATATTTGACGTAGTTCCAATGAGAATATTTGACGTAGTTCCAACGAGAATATTTGACGTAGTTCCAATGGGAATATTTGACGTGCTTCCAATGCTTCCAATGAGAATATTTGACGTTGTTCCAATGAGAATATTTGACGTGCTTCCAATGAGAATATTTGACGTAGTTCCAATGAGAATATTTGACGTAGTTCCAATGAGAATATTTGACGTGCTTCCAATGAGAATATTTGACGTAGTTCCAATGAGAATATTTGACGTGCTTCCAATGAGAATATTTGACGTAGTTCCAATGAGAATATTTGACGTGGTTCCAATGAGAATAATTGACGTAGTTCCAATGAGAATATTTGGCGTGGTTCCAATGGGAATATTTGACGTGGTTCCAATGAGAATATTTGACGTGATTCCATTGAGAATAATTGACGTGGTTCCAATGAGAATATTTGACGTGGTTCCAATGAGAATATTTGACGTTGTTCAATTGAGAATAATTGACGTGGTTCCAATGAGAATATTTGACGTGGCTCCAATGAGAATATTTGACGTGGTTCCAATGAGAATATTTGACGTGGTTCCAATGAGAATATTTGACGTGGCTCCAATAAGAATATTTGACGTTGTTCCATTGAGAATAATTGACGTGGTTCCAATGAGAATATTTGACGTGGTTCCATTGAGAATATTTGACGTGGTTCCATTGAGAATAGTTGACGTGGTTCCAATGAGAATATTTGACGTAGTTCAGATGAGAATATTTGACGTAGTTTCAATGAGAATATTTGACGTGGTTCCAATGAGAATATTTGACGTGGTTCCAACTGAGAATTTTTGACGTGGTTCCATTAAGAATATTTGACTTGGTTCAATTGAGAATAATTGACGTGGTTCCAGTGAGAATATTTGACGTAGTTCCAATGAGAATATTTGACGTGCTTCCAATGAGAATATTTGACGCAGTTCCAATCAGAATATTTGACGTAGTTCCAATGAGAATATTTGACGTGCTTCCAATGGGAATATTTGACGTAGTTCCAATGAGAATATTTGACGTGGTTCCAACTGAGAATTTTTGACGTGGTTCCACTAAGAATATTTGACTTGGTTCCATTGAGAATAATTGACGTGGTTCCAATGACAATATTTGACGTAGTTCCAATGAGAATATTTGACGTGCTTCCAATGAGAATATTTGACGTAGTTCCAATGAGAATATTTGACGTGCTTCCAATGAGAATATTTGACGTGCTTCCAATGAGAATATTTGACGTAGTTCCAATGAGAATATTTGACGTAGTTCCAATGAGAATATTTGACGTAGTTCCAACGAGAATATTTGACGTAGTTCCAATGGGAATATTTGACGTGCTTCCAATGCTTCCAATGAGAATATTTGACGTTGTTCCAATGAGAATATTTGACGTGCTTCCAATGAGAATATTTGACGTAGTTCCAATGAGAATATTTGACGTAGTTCCAATGAGAATATTTG